>WBNO01013951.1:77228-229971 GCA_013400575.1 Peucedramus taeniatus
GGCGGCGGGGCCGCAGACGCGCCCGCTCGAGGGGCTGGGAGGGAGGGGCAGCCAGAGAGAGTACCCATTAATGATCTTGTTTGGTTGCTCGAGAGATTCATGCCCGAGCTATCGCTTAGAACGATTTGGGGTTTTTCTACTTCACTGAAATTCCGAGCTGAAATTCTCCCCTGTATCAGTTTAAATTTCCATCCCAGCGTATTTTGGCATACCTGGTTTTATGCCCTCGCCTTGGAGGAAGAAGGCATACTCAGCCTACACCCCCCCCCGAAATAGGCTGCGCTCCTTTTTGTGCGTTGTGTCCCCTTTCGCCGCGCCTTCCTGCGTGGGGCTAAGAATAACCGTGTGCTCGAGTGCGCTGCTCCCTGCCCGGCTGGGGCTCGACCGAGGGCAAGCACTGCGCTGGGGGCAAGGCAGTGCCCCGTGTGATGCTGGTTGTCGAGCTAAGAGTTCAAGGAGGGGAGTCAAATTTGAGAATTTGGGTTGGGTTGCTGATGAAGAAATGCGGGCTGTAGATTAATAGAAAGGAATTGATTTATTTTCAGTTGAAATTTAAAAGAGACCAAAATAGAGGAAGCAATTAATTTAGGACTTGCATCACTGTAGATTTTTGCTATATTTTAAAAATAGGAAGAAGGCTTATTTTGAAATGTTTAATGTAACAAATACAATCCTGATTTCTTACTTTCCTTTGAAAAATATCGAGGGGGGGGGAGAGGCAAGGACTCATGCATAGACTATTAATTTCAGTTAAATATAGGTTGTAAGGATGTAACATTGTTCAGGAAAATGTAGATGTAAAAAATCAGAAGGTTTAAGGTATGAAAATCTAAAGCTGAACAATGCTAGTAGATACACACTACCAGAAATCTTATAATCCGTGTGTCATGACTCAGATGTTTAGAGGAATGAGAGAGATACCAAAAAAGGCATCATGATACTCAGCGCAATTCTAGAAGCAGAATTTTCTCGTTCCCTACAGAAAAGGAAAGCACATTTTTGGAAGCAAGAAGTGACAGATGTGACAACTCAGCAGCTGGCTAAACATAAAAGCGTGTATCAACAGGTATTGTTGCAAGGATTTATTTTTAAAGTGTCTTGTACTGAAAGGCTTCAGCCTTTTTTAGCACTAGCAGTAAGATTTACTTGCACTCTGTGGTATGTTACAAATGGTCTTTCAGCAGAAACGTTCAGAAAAGCAAGAGAAAACTCCTATGTTTGGGGCACTCCTTGCTTTGAACATTTGTTTTGCATTTACAGCATGCAAAGGAAAGGAACTGAGCAGGTTGTTTGGTCTGTAGGATAGTACGGAAGGGAATGCTTTTTCCTGGCCTCAGCATAAGCCAGCGGTATGTGGGAAGGAAAGAAAAGGGCCTATCTTCTCCTTAGATTAAAGGTAATCACAGTTACTGTTGTCGGGTGATCACCTTGTACATCCACAGAATTAAAAACCAGGCTGCAGAAACTGCCTCTGCCTCTCTTCTGTGATTGGTAAAGCCAGCCTGAATCACCAGGAGGTGGCCTGGGTGAATTTTAGAAAATAAAGAGATGGATATCACCTAAGAGGCAGCACAGAGCCACTCTTTGCCTGAGGCAGCAGCAGCGTGGGTCTGCACCATCCCTATTTGACTGCTGTGGCTAGATGTCACATTAACTTGAAAGATGTCACATTAACTTGAAAGAGGCATCTAAAACTGTTCCAAACCACTTGTATCAGCTTTACTGTAACCAACAAAAGCCATGGTTCATGGCAGAACATGCTTTGCTCTCAGCTTTTCCTAATTAGGGAGGCTGCTTTGGTTTGTAGTCTTCTGACCTAGATGGCTTCTTCTAGAGGAAATTCTGGTCCTCTGCCCAAATTTGATAAATAGTTTGGGGAAGAAAAGGGAACTAGCATTAAAAAAAAAATATTACTGCCATGCAGAATTTGCCATCAGGTTCTCCTTTACTTCTTTCCAGTGAGACAGTGTGTGTCCCAGGGGCTCAGTAATGCCCTCTGACCATTTCTTCCTCCTCTTCCTCACCCTAGTAAGTAGAATTGCTGTGGATCAGGTCGCTTGATGCCTATTTGGCCTTTCATAATGATGTAAACCACCACAGGCTTTCACCCTCCTCCACGCAAATTTTCCTTTTGGAAACAAGTAAAACCTTTGTGCTTTTTTTCTTTTTTTTTTTTTTTCCCTGTTATGAACACGTCAGAGTAAGTATATTTTCTCAAGATCTGAACCATCTCATGAAGAACTCCCCTTCCCCCAGTGGTAAAACTGAACAAATTGGGTGGTCTGTACCTAAAAGCTGCGATATCTCCATGAGTGCAGTGCTTACAGGGAAGGCAGTTGGCTGAAGGTGTTTGTTTGTTTGTGTGATAGCAAGGTGAGTTTCCCTAATAACCTAAAGTCTGAACTTAAACGAGGATGTGGGAAGAATCGTGTTCAGGTCTTGGGTAGAGGACTGTTTTTAAATGATTTCCTCTCACTAAGAAGCAGACGGTTAGTAGGCAGTGAAAGCGGCTTGGAGGTGCTAAGGGATGTGTCTGAGTGGAGCAGTGAGAGCAGAGTCCTAGCTCTTCTGCCGAGTTCAGTACATCCTGTGTGAAGCAGAATGGCAGAATAAGGTGCAGCTACTCATGAGCTCAAGTAAAGCTTATGCTGAAGAAGAGACACACTTCTAGTGCTGTGTTAAAATAAGAAAGATTTCTGGTTGACATTCATGCAGATAAGCATTACTTACGATATTTTACAATGTTCTGTATTTACACTTGTAATTGACATTCCTAATGTAATTGAGCAACGGTGTTGATCCAGCATGGTGACTGCTGGGAAGGCGAGTCTGATGGGAGCAGCTGGAACTGGCTGACAAGACTAACTTCCTCATAGTTCAGGGGTTAAATCAAGACCCAGTAAAGCCTCAGGAAACACTGCCAAGATAAAATGGGATGATTACAAGAGGACAGAGTTGGCCAGGGTGACAAGATGTATTTATACCTTTACTTAGTTTCATTGATATTTGTGGAATAAATAGTCCAGTATAGAAACAAATATTTGTCTTACGGTTTTACCACTAGTCAAGTCTATAAGAGCACAGTCAATAATCTTTGTAAGCAACTGTGAGGTTTTTCTTTTGAGAGGCTAGTGAACTACTGAATGTATTTTACTCCTTTTTGTGTCACTGCTTTTGTTTTTTAAAGAGGAAAGGTAAGCTATTTGCAGGCCATTTACAGGCTAAGCCTACAGCCAAATAGCACTTTTAGTGCCTAAAACTTCGAAAATGTGAGAGTCGTTTTTGAATGCTCATACTAAATTGTATCATCATGATCTTAGTCGCTTTTAATGCAAGACCATTTTACTGAAGTGTATTTTTAGCAACAAATTTTTTAGCAATTTTTGTTTTACAAACAAGTAATTTGAATTACAGTTATTCTTATCTTTGAAATAGCGAATGTTGCAATGCTCTTAAAACTTGATGACCTAGCATCTCGTGAATGCCAGGGAGCCACATTAAGGGTTTCAACCCCCACTATGTGTGGTAAAGCAACAACATACAACTTAACTATGTAAATGTTATGTTCATGCTGTTTTTACTTGCACGGAATAACAGAGAAAAGCTCACCAAATCTGATATACTGCTTTGGTTTCTATCATAAAGGTCAAGGGGGAGCATGTTAGATAAGAAATTGAATGGACTGATACTGTGAGTTTTTGTGCTGGGTTTCATTCTGAACGAGCTAAGTGAACTTTTCTGTGATTACCTGTAAACAGCAGCTGACCTTCTGTACAGATACAAGAGCTGATGACAAGCTGAGACTAGGTATGACTTGCTTAATCAGGTCTGCAGGCTTGTTTAGGTGCATTTACACGGCAATTAAATTTTTTTCAGTCATCTGTAAGAACCTTCTAAAAATAAATACTACTTCATATCTTTACTTGGAAGATCTAAAATGTAAGGCTTGGTGTATTTTTTTCCATCCCTTTGAAATACCAGGTGTTTCAAGTCTGTTTCTCACTATTTTGCTATAGAAACTTTATATGTATCTGAGGATTTGTGTTGTGCCTTAAACAAAGGAAACAGGTGTTGAGTCTTCATTCCAAATGTAGGGTTTTTTTGCTTTAGGAATATTAGGCACTAGCATAAAAGTAGTAAATAAAAGCAAACTGTTAGTCTGAAATTTCCTTCCTTCCCCACCCCCGCTAAGAAATTTATACAGTATAACATTCAAGTCAAGCAAACCCAAAACCCTAAAGCCTGTTGTTCTGGCAAAAGCAAGTATCCATAAGTTGGCAAAAGCCTACATAAAATGGTGATACGTAGGTAAGTGCTTTAAGGTCATGATATTTTTCAGAGCCCTCTTGCCTTATCTAATATGTGGGCTGAATTAGGTGAGGCATAGCAAAAAAAGGAGGATCTGTTTGAAATTCTGGACTGGAGCTGAGGCCCCTGCTCTGTCCTAGTCGTTTTGGGTGGTGCGGATGATGAAGGAATCAAATAACGATTCCACAAATAATGTAATCTTGGGGTTTTCTAACTTGGTGTTCTTTGAGTTTGTAACCTTACTGCTCTACATATGATATTTCTAATTATGGGGTTCATAATTCTCAGTGATACTCTGCAAGGAAGATCAAAGGTGCTTTGCTGCCACCACAGTCAGCATCTCTGAAGCCTTTCTGCAAAGAGGTTGTGAAACCAGCTCCCTAGCCAGCAGAGCTCTCAGTCACCTTCTTCACCAGGAGAAATCCTAATCCCTGTAAGAGTATGAATAATAAAGCTTGATGAAGGAGAGGCTAATGGATCTTATTGCTTTGATAAATACTTTCTCCATTTCTCCTCTTCGAGTAAAGTTCCTTAAGCTCGTTACAAGAAGAGCTCTTTACAAGAAGTATTCTCAATCTATGTGAGTAGGTCAATTCCTGTGTAGTAGATAGGTTTTTTTGTGAGGGTGTTTTTTCTAGTACTTGAGTGATGTGCTAGTACCAAGTGATGTACACTTGGTACTAGTGCATCACTCAAGTATTAGAAACTATTGTTCCATTTTATTCTTGTACTTTTTTGTTTATTTTTCTCATATTTCCTTTATATTCTCAAGAAATATATGACAGCACTTGTCGACTCTTCTCATTCAGAAAGCTTTTAAATTCTACCAAAAAAATCAATACTTCAGTAATTTCAAACCTTAAAAATCCTTTCTGATGCCAGAACAATCTTCTAAATGTTCTTTGTTCTAATACTTCCTACATCTAACCTTTTAAATTTTATCCATCAAGATATTTTGATCAGAAATGTTATATTCTTTATTCTTTCTTATGAGTATCTCCAGTCCTACCTAAGTAAAGCCTGAATTGTGTATGTTTACATACATATTTTTCATGAAGGCCTATGTATTTTTTAGAAACCTCTAACTTTACTTTTTCAACTCAGTTAATACAGGTCAGTGTACGTTTTATTTAGTTAAATTCTGTTTATTTGTGAGGTTGGGTAAATTAGGGTAAATTAGATCTGAAACTGAAGTACAAATTAGTCCAAGATGTGGTGGAGTTTTGGTGAATGTCCAAGGTGAATCTTTTGTTTTTTCTTTCCCCTTTGCTGTGCTGAAGATGCACACCATAAATATCTTGTCCTCATTGTGACAAAATTCTATAGGGGAATGGCCATCAATACTATTTTTTTGTATTTATTTTTGGATTATTTAATAAACTGTCTTTTGGGAACTAAAGCATGGTTTCAGTTTGGTTAAAATTTGTTTCCAGAGGATGGTTAGATCAGTGATCTGATGTTCAGATTTCAAATGATAGCCTAATCAGTTGAAATTTTATGAGGCCCATGTCATTTGAAGCATTAATGACTCATTGGTTGTTTGAGAGTACATGTTTCTGTAACCACAAAGAATAAAAACAAAAGCATCCTTGAAACTGGAAGTTGCACATGTCACAGTGAAGGTGAAGAGAAAAGAAGGTGCAGGTTCTGCCTTTTGTAATGTGATGTAAAGGCCAGCCATGCCATTTCTCCCCAGCACTGTGGTCCTTGCAGAGGCACTTTTCTTTAGCTTTTCCATGATTTGTCTCTATTCAGCTGGAGGATGGTTTGTGGCTTTGTAGACTTTGGCATTTCCCTTTTAAGGATACATTGCTCCTACAAATAATGTTAGGGGTTAGCCCAGTTTAAGGAAGGCTTGAACAGTAGGAGAACTACATTGTGAGTAAAAGAGGGAGAAGGAAGGAGTAGTGCCATTAATTGTCCTGCATGTCAGATGCAGCTCACGTGTTTCTGCTCTGGATACCATACAGTATTGCTCTTGGAAAAGTTTAGGCTGGTTCTTTGCTTGCTCATGGCTCCTGTAGCAGAAGACCTTGCAATAATAACCATGGTTCCTGAGAGGGTAAGATGTAATGCATCTGGGGGTCTCTTCTGTTTGAAAACCAGATGGGAATATAGAAGTGAAGAATGGAGTAGTATGTCCATGCATAGGCTGTATATATGGCGTACAGGATTGTACTTTGCTTCAGTCCAAACAGTTGGAGTAGAAGGGTGAAATAGGAGGAAGGTGATGTTCACAGCAGCTACAATTCTGTTGGAATTCCTTGCCCCAAAAGACACAACAGCTGAAGAACTGTCTTCTGTGAGATTTTATTGCTGTCATTTTATGTGTACATAATTCTTAATATACTAGATATCTGATTTGTGGTTGGGGGTGTAATAGATGGTATGGATTAATTCATGCTCCTATGAAATATAGGAGTGATTGTGAAATAACTTATGTTCATAAACAAGTGGTGCATGTATGAAAAATCTCTAAAGGTTTAAACCCACAAGCAGAGGTTGGGGAGGATTCTTTTACAGGATTGTGAATCCACAGGAGGCAGTGGAGGAGAGCTTATCAAGATAACCAGGGTCCGAGATAACCAGGGTCCTTAGACCTTCCTTTCTAACTCTGCATGTGATCTCATCACTTCCCAGAAACATCTTTGTCCAGTCCAGCCTGGAGAAAAGGAGACCTCATGAATACGTGAAGCAACAAAGGAATAGGAGAACCTCTGCCTCAGGCGGAAAAAACTGTATAAAAAACAACCCGATGGAGGTGGCATTTGTGAACAGAGGGGGTTCTGACACGATAGAGGTCAGACCAGAGTTCACCCAGTGCCGATCCCAGGCTCGGCGTTGTCTCTATTAATTGTGGCTATCCAAATTGTATCTTGATAGTGAAATAAAATCTTATTTTTTTTATTATTACTAAATTGGCTGAATCACTAATTTACCTATAACAGGGGTGTGATGCTACAAATCTGTAGTAATTCACTGCTCAGTTTGGTCATCCTGCCTAGAAGGCGTGGGTAGCATCTAGTCAGTTTGATGAAAGACTTAAATGAAAAGGTTTGCTCATTACTGTTACCATTTCTGCTTAACTTGCTTCTTATTAGTAACACAGAAAGTAGTCAGTGGCACACAGAAGTCCTCAAGACTGAATAGAAAATCTATTGTTAGGAACAAAGACAGTGGACTGAGCAAACCAGTAATTTGTATGGCTGCTGCTCTGTTTTGTATGTCCCTCCCCACTTGCTTGCTCTGGTTTTAGTGGAAAGAGGGGCTGTATTTCTTCTGGTTTTCTCTTCATGTACTTTCAGGCAGTATGAATACTCATCTCAGCCTCTGGAGTCTTTCAGATAAGATCCCCTGAGGTCAACAGCAAGGACAACAAAGTAATCCATTTGATAGCAGTGAACTGTACAGCTCTCTTAAAAATGCATACTTCTGGTCCCAAAGAAAAAAGTTACAATAACAAGAGTCCAAGAAGGTTATTAATCTGTAGGAGTTCCTAAAGAAATTTGTGAGGACAAAAATTAAACCTGCATCTCCAAATGGAAGTGCTGAACAATCACGTAATTTGTGCTGTGGATGGTGTTCACATTTTTGTCTGAGAAATAATTTCCCTGTTAGTTGCAGTAGTTATTTTGCCTTGAGAGTACAACCATGCTTCTACCTTGATAGAGGAATATATATTGTAAATAAGGTATTTTGTGGCATGGTATAACATTTTGATTACTGGGAGATGCTCTGACATCTGCATTAGAGGAAATGACAGAATTGTTATCTAATGAAGTGACAACAGAGAAAGCTGGAAGCTTTTTGACATTGCCTTTGGTATGAGCAGTATATCCATTCAAGTGTAAATCTTTAAGTGTATCCAAGTAATCTCTGAAAATACAAATATATAATCTACATATAACTGAAAAATCTGCAAGGAAAGAAGCAGGCTTCAATGGCTGAATGAAGTATAAACATACAAATTACTTCTGTTGATAAATTCCAACCAATTTTCCTGCATCAAGCTTGCATATATGTCTTTGTTCCTTGCATCTGTGAATAAACCTTAATCCTTTCCCCACATCCACTGTTCTCCATCTCCTGGTTCCACATCCCTGGTTCTTATGCCGAGGTTCCATCACTGATCTGAATTTGTGTTGATGGTTATTCCTGCCCACTGAGTTGTTTGTGGGGATGGAGCAATGTAAGCTGAAGGCTGATATTTTCAACAGAGTGGATTTCAGAAGATTCTTGATGTCAGACACTAAAGCTACTGAGTCTTGTAAAAAATTGTACATTTTAACACCTTGACATTGCCTGTCCTGGTAATTCAGTATGACAGGAAAAGACGCATTTGAAAGTACAGAAGTGCCAGAACCTGTTAGCAATGTTGTGGATTTTGATGGTTTGTGTATCCATAGGAGCAAAGGACATTACAGTACAGCTGGGGAGTAGAATTACTTTTCATTCTATTTTATCTCATTAGAGAAACAGTTCAAAAAGTTTGGTTAAGATTTTCCCACCTCATTCTAGTCCTCCCAATAAACAAACGCATACAGATGGCTGCAGAAGAGGATAGAAAATGTTGAATGGCAGTGTCAGATATTGATAAGCAACTCTGAAAATAAGCATTAAAATGGAAGCTTTCAAGACAGCTGAAGTGTAGGTGGATGTGTTAAAAAGGCATCATCTGAGACATTGTGTGCATTTTTTCTGTAATAAAAGTGGTATCTGCAGAAGTAGGAGCAGCTGTCTGTGTGTGTGTATGTGTGTACATTTAAGATCCATGACTGAAATGGTACTCGGTGATTTTTTAAGTTCTCTGATTCAGTATGTTCTTTCAATTCATCTGCTGAGGTAGCTGGTGGTAGTTACTGGGCTTTCCGAATTTCAAAGTTTGTAGTTTTGGGATAAGTATCCTGAAAGCACAAATTTGGCCCCCAAGTCAAGTTTTGCAGTAGTAACAATATGTAGGAGATGTAACATGAAAAGAAGCTACAGTTACATTTTCAAATTCAAAAACTGTGTGAATTTTTTTTTGAGTGAAAGTGAATGAAGCCGCATATAATTTTTTTTTTAATTGTGCTTTTCTTCAAAACTGAGTAGTTGGATGTAAATTCCACTTGGTCATGGATCTTAGATACCCCTTTTGGACAGTTGTACCTTAAAATGTTACGTTTTTCTTGTTTGTTTTGAAGAGGCGAAGTTGCTGTGAAATGAGTGCCCTTCTGCTTGCACAGTGTCAAAGGAGAAACAGCTTTTAGACCTTGCAGATCTCAAACTGTTGATGGTGATTTGACAGGGCAGAATTTATTTGGTCCTCCATGCAGGATTTGAAGTAGTGTCCAACACAGAGATCTACTTATTTTTTTCTATTTTGTACTGAAAGATGAGAATTTTCCAAACACAACAGTTTTGACGAGAGCTCTGTTTTGATAACTTCTAGGAGATTTGTCCTTTCAACCTTCATAATCATCTTGATGGCCAAAGAAGCACAATCTGTAGACAGAAAGGCTCTAAAAATTTAGTGTGGCATTACTGAGATAAAAATACTTTTCCAAATACTTAATTCTTAAGAGAAATGCCATGAATTTAGGGGAAAATACTGTTCATATCTTGAATTATAAAAGTCAGACCAGACCATTGGGAACTTGTCTTATGACAAGGTCAGGCCTTTTCTGAATTGTTACCCAGTTTTGTGTCAGTATGACTCCTAGATTTGCCTGAACTGTTTGAATTAGACAATAGTAATTTCTTTAAAAAACAAACAAAACATTTAACAAAGATTCAAATAACAGAGAATCTACCATAAGCCTCAGTAAATTGTTCTTTGTGTTTCCAAAAGTGTATGTTTTGCTTTGTACTTGCTTTGACTAGCTTCAGTCTAGCAAACTGGAGCTAGATAGTTGGACTTTATGATCTTAAAGGTCTTTTCCAACCTTAATGTTTCTATGCTTCTATGAAATGTAAGTGATAATGCCAGTCTTAGGGCTGTCCTGGAAATTTTGTTTTGTGATATGCTCTTGGAATTGTGGCTACAGGAACTGGACATGGTGATGGCCAAATACAGAACTACTGGACCTCTCAGTGCCCTCTCATGCAGCAGGGAATTGCACTAGCCCCTTATGTCTACAGTTCAAGAGGATGAGATTCAGTCTGGTTAACTCTTCTGAGCTCTTACTTCTGTTTCTGAGCACAACCTTCCTTCCTGAAACTGTGGCCTGTGTGATTTAGTCTTCCATTTTAATCTTGAGTGCATGACTTGGGCTGCTTTTAAAACTCAAGTGGCTTACTGGCGTTCAGATACCAGCTTGAGGTGGTTTAACCTGACTGGTAACTGAACACCACACAGCTGTTTGCTTACTCCTTCCCCACCCAGTGGGATTTGGAGAGAATGGGGGGAAAGAAAATATAAAATTCATTGGTTGAGATAAAGACAGCTTAATAGAACAGAAAAGGAAGGGATAATCAAAAAATAAGTAGAATGTACAAAACAAGGGTTGCACAGTGCAATTGCTCACCATCTGCTGACCAATGCCCAGCCAGTTCCTGAGCAGTGGCCCCTGTCCAGGTCTCCCCCTAGTTTGCAGACTGATCATGATACCATATGCTATGGGATATCTCTTTGAACAGTGAGGATCAGCTGTCCTGGCCATGTCACCTCTCAGCTTCTCCTCGGCCAACTCACTGCTGGGGTGGGGTGAGGTGACAAGCTGAAATGCCAATGGCTCTGTGTAAACACTGCTTAGCAATATCTAAAACATGAGTGTGTTGTCAACATTATTCTCACCCTAAATCTAAAACACAACACTGTACTGGCTACCAGATAAAAATTAACTCTATCCCAGCTGAAACTAGGGCACAGTTGATCAAGGCCACTCTATACCTCAATTTCATTATCTACCTGTTGCTTTTTCCCCTTGATTCTAAGTCTTCCAGTGCAGATTATCTTAGGGTAGTTCTCGAACTGAAATGGGTCAGTTGAAGGCAAACAGTTTAAAGAGTGCTCGCACATTAATAATGCAGGCTGCAGTCCTGCTGAACAGAAAGCTCACACAACTCCAAATGCCGATAGAAAAAAAGCTACAATTTCTCTTTGTATCATTAGTCTGACTTGGGAGTGGCACTACCTTTTAGGGCCTGCAAATGGAGAGAAACTCCTATGAAATCAGCCGTGTTAAGTTGCTGTGTAAGAACTCATAATTGATCTGAGATCCCGTGACAGGAAAAAAGGAGTATTTGTGGTTTTCAGTGGATGTACTGGGCTGAAAGAAGACCTGTATGTATTGCAAGTTGTCCTTCCATTGCAGATGTATGTACCAGTTTTATATCTTGTAATCTAGTAAAGCAAGAGTAAAATAAAGCTGATCTGGTTTGCAGTATAGCCTCCAGTAATTACACTGATTCAATTACTGTTGAAAGAAAAAAGATGTAAACTAGTGACTCAGAAAGTTATCTTAGTTGTTTTTAAAGCTATCAGCAAAGTATTTCACCCAGGAGCAAATGGCTATTTCCCGATACATAGGAAATTACAGAATTTCACTGGAAAGCTCAATAAGAATATTTTGGTGTCTTATAAAACAAGTGAAAAAATTTTCTGTATCTTATGCATAAGAAAGGTAACTAGCAAGAGGTGTTAATGGAGTTTTATTATTTATTAGCCTTAATCAAGTTCTAAAACAGCACTCAGTTTGTCTGTTGGATAATAAGTCACTGGTAATAGTCCAAATGCAAGTCAGATTAAGAGTCTCTGGATTTTTCAGGTATTCACAATTTTTTGTTTTTAAAGTTGAGATTTTGTTTTAAGATTTAATGCTCTTTTAGCCTCTTGGCACCCTGACTGAAATTGCCTGCCTTGTTTCAGACAGTCCGAAACACTCACTTTGGGAGGTGTGAACTCAATCAGAGCCATTCATCTGGGGACTATAAAAAGTTAAGTGTTTTCCTGCAAGCTGCTAATGTGTTGTAGCTGGAGAGTTTTAGTTTAATGACTAGGTGCAGATTTTTTTTCTTTTCACTGTTGTTTGCGCCTTTTTCCTTTTCCCATGCTAAATTGTCTCTTCCCATTTTTGTCCTCTCAAGTGAATGGGTTATGGTCTTTCCAGGAATAGCAAAATTTTACCAGCAGTATCCGTGGCTGGATTTTTGTTTAAGAAGATATATGTTTAATTTGAATTATTGTAGGATGAACCCTATTCAGTGCTATGTTCTGAGGGAACAAACAAAACAACAACAAAATTCCGTTTTACTCAAGGATGTGGTTTAACTTAGGCAGCCTATAACTATAGCAATAGGGATGTTGCTGAACTACTTTTAACATTGGTCTTTGTAGCTCTTGGTGAACTATTTCTTACTTTCCTCCAGTAAGGATTTCCTTGGGCTCCAAGGAAGAAGCCTAGGTGTGCTGCCCACTGCTTCTGCAGCCAGAAGGAGCATACCTCTGGTGAATCCAGGTTAGCAGGCATGTACAGAGGGAAAGAAGGAATGCCTATCACCATTGTGTGATATCTTCTTTTTAGAAGTTAATGTACATATCTTTTGCTGGGACTGTGTTTCAGAGTCTTTTGGTTATGGTATTTCTCTCTTCCCAAGGGAGCTATATTCAGAGAGTCTGTGGGACAGGCCCTACATTATCCAGTAATTTCTTCTGGTCCAGTACTGAAACAGCAACACTGAGACATTGATGCCCTACTTGGATGCAAGTCCCGTCTTAAACTTCTTGAGCATACTGTCTCAGCTGTTGTGTAATTCAGGCAGTTGAAATAGAGATTTTGGAGTTCACCTAAAATAGCAATATGAATTGAGCATTTAAAGTTTAGTCTGTAGAACTCTGGGTTGAAGTTTAACCTTTTTGCTTAAGAAAACCCTACCATGGTACAAAGGGCATAGGAAAACGCAAACCTCTGAGGTTTCTTGCATAGAAAACAATACCAAGAGGACATCAAGAGATACAGAAAGCCCAGATAAAGAAACGCCTCTGTCTCCAAGCTCATTAAGACCACGGAATATCCAGATAAGGACCGAGGGACCAAGAAGCGCATGCGAGAGGAGAAAAGGTTCAAAAGTTCATCCTCGAGGAAGACCACAAAATCTTCGGCCTCAGAGACCACCAGGGACCCCCGTGCGACCACCACAGCCAACAACGCATGCCCAGAAGGGCGTGGACCTGATGACCATACGAGGCGAGGACAGGCGGGGCCAGGGGTTGAATATGCATGAGAAAGTTGTGCAATGTATTGCCTATGGAATAGCTTTGTGAATAAAGCTGTGGGACAGCCCGAGGCTCGGGGCACAAGTTTTTAAGAGAGCTATCTCGCTTGTGCCGGGTGCTAACATACATACCCACTTCATAACTAAACCTAGTTGTGGAGTTTATTTATTCTGCTTATTGCTTCATAGTTCTAGTTTGTTCCTTGTCTGTGTTGCCACAGATGCTGTCTCTGTTAAAAGAACCATATGAACAAGAGAAGAGGCCCACACTGTGCCTTAAATTAATGCAATTCTAATGCATTGTTACAGTATTATATGTTGTGGGGTTTTTTTGCTGGGTATGGCTTGGATTTGCACTCAGGACAAGGAAATTGACATCAGATTCTCTTCCTTTGCCTACAGTAAGAAAATCAGGAATACCTGTCCACTTACTTAGGTGGCTTGGTTTCTGACCATCTTTACATTGCTTTTGTTTTCTGAGTTGGTGTTGCAGTGTTTCTTTTGTTATTGTTGTGTTTTATTTTGCTTGATTCCCCTTCTCCCCTAGCAGAAATTTTGTCATCACTGTAGATGTGTGCCCTGGACTCTAAAACATGTAATCTTTTCTTAAATTTTTGAAGGATGGTAAACCACACTAAGCAACGTAGTGCGCCTCCCATGGCTTGAATTTTGGCTTTCTGGAGCTTTCAAGAACCATTAGAAATTTGCTTTCAATAGCTTGCAGTAAAGGTAGCATTTCATCTTACCTACTTATTAGAGGATTAAGTAAATAAAACTTTTACGTGGGAAAGTAGGTCCCAGAATTATGTTCTTTTATTTTTCTGCCTACACACCACTGCTTTCCATACCAGTTATATGAATTGGTACATGAAGGACTTGCAGCATGTGGTAACAGCTTGCTCTTGGTCAATACCGAGGTGCATCCATACCCAAAGGGATTGCTACACCAGTTGTATGAACAAGATGAACAGAGCTTTAACAGTCCAGCAGCAAGTGTCACAATGCAATATAAAGCCTTGGTACATGTGTGTGTGCGCTCTGTTTCAGAACCAGCTTCTCTCAACTCTGAAGTAATTACTGCAGCCTGGATGAAGTATAGGCTTAGTAGACTTACCTGGTATTGGTTTAGTCTGACCTAAACATGACTTATGCTTTGTGCAGCACTTTACTTCTCCCACCTGTTGTCCCTCAGTACTCTGTTTAATGTGAGGGGCAAAAGGTTGAGATTACTAAACGGTGAGCTGAGGCATTACTAAAAAGACAGTGGTTAAATTTGGGTTGAATTTGGCTGTCAGACACCTGGTATAGGTCTCTTCAGTATCCTGAGAGTGGAATGCCACTGCTGATCAGTCTTAAGTCTATGGACATTGGTTTTGACAATGGATTATGTATGTAATGGTCAACTTCAGAATCTCTCTCCCCTTTGGTCTCCCTTGTTGGACATAAGGAACACAGTAACTGGTGCTGAGGAGCCCGTTTTGCACTTATTTGGCATTTGTAAAGCAATGAAAGGGGCTTGCAAATGTAGGCTCCTAGCTCTGCTTCTGAGGTAGGAGGGAGGGAGAGGAGTTGTCTCTGTTCACTTGATGATCTTAAAGGTCTTTTCCAGCCTGAATGATTCTATGATTCTGTCTGGCCTGTGAGGGCTGCAGAGAAATGAAGCTGGGTGTTGGCATCAAATGTCTAGCCTAGTTTCTCTTGAAATATCTGATTAATTTTGGGGTTTTCATTAATGTGGGTTTTGAAACAAATTAAATGTGATCGAGGTCTCAACAAGGATCTGAAATCTGTTTTCTGCTGAAGAAATCTTTATACAAATGAACAGCAATTTACATCATTTACGCACACACTTCACTCGGGATGCTCAACAGGACGGGACACTGAGACAGAAATTGCCTCATGCAGTGCTTGTCTTATAAGGTAGGAGACGTTTAAGCCCAACTCGTGCTTTGTCCCATTTGTGTGTTCTTTTACAGCCTTTTTGGGGAGGTGATAGTTGTTTTACAGCTGAGTTCGGTGTGATCCTATCCAAAAGGTCCTTGCATCTTGCCTTTCTTTAGATACTAACTAGCAACTAGACATTCCCCTCCCTCTCCCTAGGCATCCTCCCAAGGATTTAGAGTGTTTTAAAGGTGGGTGAGAGGGTCGGTTTGGGTAGGAGAACTCATCATAAAAGTTGTAACTTGTTTCTCGCAGCAAAGGCAAGTTGTTTTGGTTGGTGTTATGCCACTGTTTGTCAGTGTCAATTTATGTCAAGTTTTAAATAGGATACTCTGCAATGAGTTTGTTTTCTGGTAGTTTGTAATCCTTTCAGGCCAGCTAACATCAACGAGCAGCAGCATTGCTGTGGCTGGCTTTCTTTTGATCATGCACAGCCCGAGTCAGGAAATGGGTGAGGAGCATGACTCATGATTACATTACCGTAATGTGACTGCCCACTAGAAGTTGTCTTTTTGCTGCCAATACGCCTTCCCTTGACACTACTTCTGAAAACAAAACGTCCATTTTGGAGCATTTTGAAATATTGACCTTTGAACAGAGAGATTTATGTTCTCTTGTATTCTTGAGGCAAAGCTCTAAGCAGGAGCCCCTTCAGAGAGCTGAGAGAAAACAAATGCCTGCAAAATGCTTTTCCAGAAGTTTGCAAAGACAGGACTTGACTTGCAGTACTCTGGGTCTGCTTGGGTTCACTGGATACAACATGCTTCCCTGACCCATTTACTTTCTCTTCATGTTGCTTGCACATGCAAACTCCAAGTCCAGTCTATACAAGGGCTGTCATCTCATTCACCATTTGGCTTACGCTTTGTCTTAGATCTGTACTTATCTTTTGAAATATGGCTACAGTAATGGGAAGATAGGTGCTGAGTGCTGGATGATGTAAACCCTGAGTGTTGAGAAGGTGGCCTTAGTGGGATTTGAGACAACAATATTTTGGACAGTTAATTAAATACGTGGAATTTTGAGTTTGAAAGAAATATCAGCTGCCAATCAGTAAACTAGCTTTAGCACAAAATTGCCACTGTGCACTCTGAATATTCAGACAGTACATCTCTGTACAAGTGCTGAGTATATTAATTTCTTTCAAATTAAACTCATTAGCTCTGACAGGTTTTAAGAGCAGTATGTGAAATACGACTACTGGCACAAAGAGTGAATTCACCCTGACACTACTTGATATATTCCAGAAAAAAAGAAGTCTGATTAGTTGAGTACAAGCAATTCAAGGTATGAGAACCAAATGTCTTGGGAGGAAGTGGGGACCCCTGCACTGCTGTCCAGCGGGGTGCATCCCTGTCAGCTGGGGCATGTTGTAGGTGTCACTGACATGCTGCAGAACAGCACCAGAATATGACATATCTTCCAGTTGTCACTTATTCTTCCAGATTCTTATGTCTGCTCAAATTGTGCCTTCAAATAATGGAGTTGTTTTGTTAGAAGTAGAGTATAAACTCACTGTGAAGATGTAATTTCTGGGTTTTCCCTTTTGTTTCATTTAAGGGTGATAAACCAGTTACTTTAGCTGTACTAACAATACACTTGAAGCTGAACATGGATAACAAAATTTTAGAAGCCCTATTTACTCTGTGATTTCAGCCCCATTTTTAAAGAGGGCACGAGTAGGACCAAATAGTAATTCAGTGAGGGTTTTTTTTTAATCTGTTGGAGCATTTCCTTTTTTCCATCTACTCCAGCACCTCAACTTTGGTCTCATCTCGATGACCATTCAACTCTCTGAAGGAGGCAGAACTGCAACAGAGCACAAGATTCATCCTTCTTCTATGTAATAAAAAAAACAAGTCCTGTGCAACTTTAGATTTTTCTGTATCTTTATATCTCTACCTCATTGTTAGTCTTTGCATATGGACGGCACTCTGGCTTTCAAGTTTGTTTTAAAACTAGCTTATCAGCCACTTAAAGATGGTCAATACTTATTTAAACACTTTGAAAAATGAATAATAGAACTGGTGATAGTGATATGCCTATGTCACTTGTTTGTTTCAAGGAGATGATAAGGAGTATTTGACTTAGAGATGAAGCATATTTGAGAATTGGAGGTCAGGAGTTCAGGGTAGGGTTTTGTGGGTTTGGTGGTTGGGTTTTTTTTTTCTTGAAACCTTGTGGGATCCTTGTATTTTAGATTGCCTTTTGTCAGTCGCTAGCAATTACGGAAATTTTAAACTAAGGGTCTTTTTCAAAAATAGTATGAATATATTAAATAAAGTTAGAAAAATTTAATTTCAGTATGACAGCAGTCTTGAGAACCCTAAGGCAGAAACAAATGGAGCTACAAAGCCGTTTTTGCATCAGGAGTGCATAAAGTCTGGATGTAATTCCATGGAAGTTTTTCCTTGCAGAAGAGATGGTTGAGGATTGCCCAGCCCTTCTGCCACAACTCCTTGCTTTCTAAGAGTGATGTCTCAAGAGATAGCTTAGCTATTGAAAGGACTTTTTACAGCTGAGAGTAGTAGCAGTCTCACGCCAAGCCTTGTGATTTTAGACCCCTTTCCTAGTTAGCTTTCACCTTGTTGTGTGCTGAACTGGCCTGTAAGGGGTCAAGTGTATGCACACAGTAGGGGGGAAGGAGAGAATGCCTTTCTGACAGCAAGTTACATTGGGCTTGAACTCTCTTGAAGCACTGCCATCAGGCAGCTGCAGCTCTTGCTAAGCCTGTCCTGTAAACTGAGTCAGTGGAGAGAACTGCGCCTGTGACCAGTTTGAAGTGTGACTTGTAGGTCCTTCTGCCTGTGAAGAGTATAAGGAACTGCGGTGCAGAACCAGGAACCAGCAATGAGGAGTGAGGAATCCAAGGTGGGAACTTCTTGAACCGACTTTGAGAGCAGAGTTGGGGCTGAGGAACTATACCGTCTGTGTCAAAAGAGAAAGCCGTCTATGCTAACCTGCTCAGAATCACAAAGGGTGTGGAGTGAGGATTCCTAATCCACTTAAACTGATCTGAGTGCTGGCTGACATCACAGTTTAGCAGTTGAGATTTCAACCAGAGCAGTTTGCCAGGCTTTTAGGTGGCACATCAGCTCAGGTTGTAGGGGTTATTTCTTTTGTTCCATCTTATGTTTTTCCCTATGGCTGAAGAGAACCGATGGACAAGTTTTTAAGCCTGTCCATCTTGTGGCTTATGGGTTTATGGTACCCAGCTATTTGCTCATCTGGTGTGTGTGTTTGTAGGAGGAGATGTGTGACTGTGCTTCAGCGTGCAGCCCGTTTGACGTAGCATAACCTCAGCGTGGCTGGCTGCATTAGTTAATGTGCTGTGCTGCACCTTGTACTGACGTGCACCTCTGCCTAAATCTGCATGGGCTTGTGCTCATCCAGTTTCTGGAAGCCAATGAACTATATATTATTAAATATGTATGTATGAATGTACCAGCCAACAAAGCTAAGGAGAAGGTAGTAAAGAGGGACTTGTTTCAGTCCATGAAGCTGAACAACAGAATACAGTGAGCTCATTAAAGCCCTGTCTCTGGAGAAGAGGAGAAAAGAAAGGAATGTTTTTATTGTTCTAGAAAAGATGCTAACTTTTCAAAGTTGAAAGCAAGGTGTGATTCAAACCTGTTGAAATGTAAAAAAAGTTGTTTGATAAAAAAAGAGTTATTTAAAATATTCTAGTGAGTGGTCATAAGTGCAGTTGTAAAAACAGACTGTGTAAGGCATTTATTTTCTTATTGCTTCACAACCAGCTTTTAAAAATGTTAGTCCTCTACAGTGTTAACAAAGCAGGTATTAAAAACATTCAGAATCTCAAGAGTAAATGTCAAAAATAAGTCAGCATCAAAGAAGGATGTATTTCTGCTGATACAGTGCAGAGATCTATTTATACAGTATGGGTTGCATAATATTTTTCTGAGCATCTTGCAAATAAGTACAGAATTGTTGTAGTACAAATTTGCACGTGATGGGTATTGGTGAAGAAGTATATTGGTGAGGAAGACAAAGAAAGCTCAACTGATTTATTGATTTGCAGCTTGAGCACACTGAAATAAAATGTTTCTCTCTTTGAAGTATGGCATTGCTTTTTATCCTATAGAATGTAAATCCAGTTTACTTGCTGGAGAATTATTATTTGGAAAGCTTTTTAGTTTTTCTCCCTCCAAGGAAAGGAGTAGAGTCTTACTGGACAAACAATGTAATATGAGCACTGCCGCTGGCTGTGCTGCCAAAATTTGTTGATTAAATTAATATATCTGTATATTGATCCTAAAAAAATAAAATGGAAATGCCCACTCTGAACTAATAAAAGATGAGGATGACAAATTCTACTTTTTCCAGTATAGTTTATTCTACTTGCAGAACTTGCTTTGGTTATACCAGCACAAGAATTCTTAAATTGTTTGTAATATAATTCTACCCTGTAAATACAGGAAAATTCCTGTTGTAGGAGGGTGAGAATAAGAGCAGAAGCATGATCTCATTTATAAACAAGGCAGTGATGATGGGAAAAAAGAAGTGATTTTTATCTTCATATATGCTGTTAGGGAGAATTATATTGAAATATTGTCACTAATTCTGATCTGCTTGGAAAACAATGTTGAAAAATTGGAGGTGGTTCAAAAGAGAGAGAGGGAGAGACTCCAGAAGGCTTGAAATTATTCCCCTACTATCACCACATGAGGAATTCCCCCTGTTCACTTTGATCAAAAAGGATGACTGAGAAACAACTTGGTTAGTGTTCAAGTACCTTAACGAGGATGAAGGCTTCTGGTTGATAAAGGGCATTTGTAATCTCAGACTGATAAAGAACAAAATAATAACTAGAAACTGAGGCCAGTTGCTGAGATTAGACCTTTTTTTTTTCTTCCTCCCAAATCAGGCTTACTCTCCTTTGTTTTTCTTACAAGCTAAAATAAAAACTAAAATAAAATACATTAATCACTTCATTTATTTCCATATAATACACAAGTACTTTAATGGTTTAAAATTAGTTCAAAGTGTTCCCTGGTTTGGTTAATATGATTTATACAAAGTTGATCTGTTTGAAAGCATGCTAAGCAGGGTGGCAAGAGTTAAAGGAGTCAACAATTAAAAATCAAGAACTTGTTTTTCCTTTGTTTATGAACTTAGGTTTTAGGGAGGGGGGAAAAACGAGGGTGCTGGAGAAATGGAAGATACCTGGAGAGAAAGACACTATGCAGCCTGTTGTCTGTGCTTACACTTAGTGGCAATTAACGCTTCAAGTGGACAACTCACAGCTGATGTACTATTTGTCTTCGATTTATGTGGAGTGCAGATTTTATAACAGGGGAAGTCAAAATACATCCTTATTTGCTTTTTTGCCTTTTTAATTTTTTTCTAAATTCTTTTATTTCTCCACAGCTAGAATAGATAAAATAATTTATTCTATTAATCAGGACCCACATGGGAACAAGGAACACTTTAGGTTCATATTCTCTGATAACTGACCTCTGTGAAGTAAATTAATGAATGTAGTCTGCATGTATGGGGAATTTTAAGAGAAGGGTGGACAAAAACCTTCACAGCTAGCACATAGCATCTCTGTCTTTTCAGGGCAGTGTAGAAATGAATCAACTGCACCATAGATGTGAGTCCTCTCTTGACCTGTTCTTCTGTAGCTGTGGGAATGATTGGGGATTTTTTTTTCCCCTTTGTTTTCTAAATAGTGTATGTGATAACACAATGAAATAGGTAAGATTTGATACAGGAGAGTCAGTTGAGTGCAGTTGAGGAAATTAGTTGAACTGAAGTGCATTTAGCTTGATTGTTTTTATAAAGTAATTAAATCTGTGGCTTTAATCAGCTACTTTAATTCTCCTTTCACCAATTCTTTGATGAAAGGAGAAGCAAGGGAGACAAGGACTTCTAACCTGATCAAGGGAAATTGACTTTAATACAGATGAATTCAAAGGATGTGCCTCATAAACAATGTAAATTTAGATAAACAATCTGGAGGGAGAAGTGTTAGCACTTGATGTGGTTTAAGCTACTTAGAAGGTAGTGGCTTAATACGTGGGAGCTGTTGGCCTGGTCTAGAAGTGGACAGATTTGTGGCCTCTTTTCTTCAGAGCCTGATGGTTGATAAAGACACCTGAGTCCCCAGAAACACAAGAGGTAAGCTCTGTGATGCATCATCTGATGCTTTTCTTGTACCTGAGGACTTGGATAACTGGGAGTGTGTTTCACTAGCATTCAGGAATTGTGACTGCATGACTTCAGGCCCCTGTTATAAAACCATTAAAAATGTGTTTTACATTTGATGCTGTTTCAGATATAGTGAAAATAGCAGCATTGACCAGGATGTTCTTAAGACTTTGTTTGTACTGCTGAAAGCTACTGATAACTAAAACCTAAAATGAAGCCCTAAAGTCTAATTCTTCTGTGCTTGCAGCTACTTCATCATGTAGAAAAGTTGCAGCTGCTTGTTGCGTAGTTTGTTTCTGTCTTTTGCTATGTTGCTGTGATTTCATTTGGATATTTAGGTAATGTACAGACTCAGTTTTCTCTTACTGACTTGCTCCACAGGGTAATTCAATTCTATTTTAAATTATGCTTTGGAAAGGCCTTTCTCTGAGTTTCACATGCTTCTAGTCAGTGATGTGTAAGGCAGAGCCTTTGCAAAGGGATTGCCCATAGACTTCCTAGCACACACAGTTCTTCTGGCTCTACTCTGTGGAAATGTGGTTTTCTTTCTCTAATTTCTTTGCTAAAGGATCTAGGTCTCTTGGGATGTGTGCAAAAATAAAAGTTTGCACCTTGACCCTTATTTGTCTCTGGCTTTGCAAGCTTAGCTGTTGAGATATTTGATGATAGTCTGTCTTTTTAAAGTGGACTGTGGAATAAGCTAAGGCATCCATGGAAAATTTTGAGCTGTGTGGAAGGTGATGATTGCTGAGTGGGCAGAAGGTGGATTGAGAAGCACCTCTAAAAATATTACTCTTTGTTAGCAAGCAAAATACTTATATGAGAGTGTGACGTGATAGGCATGAGAATGAGCAAGTGCTACAGCCAAACTAAAACTTTAATTTTCACTGGGCTGAAATTTCTCTGGTTTGGCTCATGCTTGAATCTTGTTAGGAGAGGGGATATATTTTCAAACCCTTTCATGTTGGTTTTCTCTTAAATTATGGTCTTCCACTGTAGGCTGGCAGTCCAGGATTGCAGACTTCTGGTTTTCTGGTAATTTCTCAGTCAGCTTTCCAATTTAGCTATACAATCACTTAGTTACTGAGCTGCAGTTAGTCAAAACAAGAGACTCTTTTATCAGTAAGATCAGAAAAAGGTCTCATTTTAAGACAAGGAGAAATTTATTGCGTAGCCTGATATCAAGATTGCATTGTGTTGTGTCCCTTCTCTTAGCCCATGTGCACTTGAGATTCCATTAAATCTTGAGTGCAGGGAGTGTGTTAAGATTCTTGTGAAAATTTTGTGGACTAATTTTTTTGTCTTCTAGGATTTGAGCTGAAAGCTTAGTCTTGTTAGGTTTTTCTTCATTTGCCAAAGTTTGATTTATAATTTTTTTTCTTATAAAAATAACTACTATATATATATGTATGTGTGTGGATGTATGTATGTATGTATATGTGTGTGTATTTGTGTGTGTGTATATATATGCTATATGTTAAATATTAATATGGGTTCTTCTTTATTTAGTTGTAAATTAAGTAATAAATAGTATTGTAGACTTAGTGAACATTTCCAGATTTATTTGTTTGAAGTAGCTAAAAATCTGCACTCCTTTAGGCAGTAGTTGACAAAGAGGATAGATTTGCGGAAACAAAATACAGTTGCTCTGAAGCTGTGTTATGTAGAAGGCCTGTCCATTGAGAAGGGAACCCTTTTATTTAAAAGGTGTAGTTTGCAGATTTCCAATATTGTCAGTACGGAAATCTGCAGTAAGAGTAGCCTTTGTTTTCAGCAGAGAAAATGGTGCTTGCACTAAGCCTGTAATTGTGAAATTTCTTCTCTTCAAATGTAAAGCCTCTTGCACTGGCCAAATGGGAGGCAAGGCCTTCACAATTAAAGGGACTGCTATATAGAGAGGGTTTATAATTTTTAATAGTGGAGTCTCTTGCAGCATCCTCTCAGTCAGTGTGGTTTTACACTGCCCCTTACTGGGGCTCTCTCATAGTACAAGAACTAAAGGAGATCTGGATATCCAAAAGTTGTGCTGCTTTCAGAGTTTTTTTTTCCCCCTGAGCTATGAGCTAAATAAAATACAGTGCTTTTCTTATATGTCAAAATGGCCTATTTATACTAGAAGTTATTTTACATTTTCTTTTTACTATTTCATGATGTTCAGATGTTTCATTGTGTCCTTCAGGTTTTTTTAAACTTCCCTGTGGAGTTTGGTGATAATGGTTTTTGATGCAGATCCTAAGTGGTGGAAGCCATGAAAGCTTTGAATGAACTACCATTTGTCTTTCATTTTTAAACTAGTGACCAACAGGCATGACTTTGGACCACATTGTCATTACATTGTCATTCATCCAAATTAAAAGACCTTAAAGAATGAGAAATTAAAATCAGCGAGAATTTGGCCTGTTATTTCCCGGAAGTGAGGTAGAGCTGAGTCCAATAGATAAATATAAAATAACCTCGCCATTCATCTTTGTTTGATAATAGTCTTCTCTGTAGAGTTGAGGACTTTGTTTAGTTAAATGGATTGCTTAGGCAGAATGATAAATGGGGGGAAACAATGCAGTGAATTTTAGACTTTAAAACTGCAAGGTTGATTTGAATAATCAGTTCTTGCCATTGCAAGTGGCACATGTAAAGATCCTATTTAGGAGTTACTTTTGTATCTTGCAGTACAAAAGTGATGGAATCATGGAGTAATGTGAATCTCCTAGTATATTGTAGATCCTAATGAATTACCATTTTGTTGTCTAGAAGGAAGCTTTGAGGTGCTTTTAATTGATTGATGCAATCAATTGTATTTTCAAAATTGATCTTAAAAGTGTAAAATTCCCTCAAAAATTGTTGAACTTACTTTGTATTTCAACTTTAACCTGTTTACATCTGGTATATTTTGTGTGGGAGGGTGTCGGGGTCTCGGAGGTCAAGATGACCCCGATGTGTTTTAAAGTCTCTTTTTTCCCAGCCCAGCAGCCGAAGAAGGAGTCAGGACTCGCCGTCTGCAGTTTCCAAGGATGTTTATTTTCTCTTATCTAGTACATTTTTTCCCTGCCCTGCCATGATCTGGGGGCAGGCCAGCCAGAGGCACTCTGCCCACCTTCCAGGTGGTGTTGTCTTTTTATACTATAAACTACATGTACATTATTTACAGTTAATTCCCAATACCTATCACCCATGTTGCACAGTCTTTCTCTACTCTAAGCCAATCCAAAAGTGCCAACATCACCCAGGACATGGAAGCTATGAAGAAAGAGAAAGGACAGAACATGCCCATGTTCCTCCATCTTGGCCCCCAAACCCCTATTCTAAAACCCCAAAATTCTACTTTTCTACTTTGTGACAAACTAACCATCACTCAACTTTCATGGCTTGTGCTTCCTCATATAAGGTTGGTAATTTTTTCCATGGGTCGAAATCAAAGACACAGGGGTCTTTGGCTTCATGCCAAGGCCTCTGAGCCCCCTGCGAGGGTCTCGAGCCATCCAGGACAGCCAGGGGGATGTCCTGGGTTCCAACAGGAAGGCTCTTCAACATTATCAAAGTGCAGTAGATACCTGGTGGGAATCAAAAAGCCAAAGCACTGATATGGCTAGACTCCCAGCTCCCCTTGTGATGCACAGTTAAGTACCCAACCGTAGGAACTAATTACTGTGGTTAAATGATTTGTTAAAATGCCTAAATGCTTCTTGATAACCTGGGTGTGTAGCTATACAGTGCTAAGTTTTAAACCTGGTGATTCGTACTGGGCTTAATTTGGTGAAAGAAGAACCCTGCCAGGGCATGACTAAAAGGCAGCAAAAGTAGCCCTTGTTACAGCCCACTTCCTTCCTCTTATGGTATAGAACAGTCTTGCTGTCTAAAAGCTTTAATCTCCTTTGCACAGTGGGGGGTGGTGATGGACAAAGGGTGACAGATTTGTAGCTGAGTATTCTGGTGAGACTGGATGATCTGTGGTGCATGGACTTAATAGAAGGATGTATAAAAATGTCCAGGAGAATAAATGCATTTATTATGAGAGTATCTAAGGGTTAGGAACTGGCACTATAAGGAAGAAATGTACCATTGCCGTATTAAAAAAGAGTGGTTTTCAATAGCTTGTTGACTTAATAACCTGTTAGCCCTTGTTAGCTCTTTCAAATACCACATTCTAGTAGGATAACATGGTTTCAAAGACTGTTAAAATTGGTTGCACAGAGCAACTCTAAATAGCTGTGGCCTCGTGGTCTGCATCTTTCATGAGCTAGTCTATAACTAATTGCTATGAAGAATTCATGTAGCTTAAAGAATATAGTCACAAGAATCAGTCTCCTCTAAAGCATGTGCATTTGGATGTTCCTAACAAATTGTAAAGACCTGGAACAGCTCTTTTTTCTAGTTCCTAAAACTGTTTAAATGGGCACAGTTGCTGGAAAGGTTATCAGGTGAAAGGTGAATGTTCCAGCACTAACTGGAAGTATCTGAATGCTAATCTGATTACCCAGCTAACTAAATCAAGGGAGTCTACTCCATATCCAAAACAGTTTTCTAAATGACTCTGTCAGTCTTCCTGGATCTACCAAAAACTTAATGTTGTTGAATGTTATAAATGTGTTTCTGCATGTGCTCTTAAAGGTCAGCATTTTCAATGCCACAATAAGGAGAAGAAAGATTGAGATAGTGATATTTGTCAAATGAATTGTGCTCAGCAACTGTGTCTAAAAAGTCTGACTTCAAAAAAAGCTATGGAGTCCGTGAAAGGTTAGGTAGCCCTTGTTAATCTGAATTCTTTTATCCTGCCTAATGAAGGGAAGCAACATCATAAAGCTAATCTGCAGGCTGGAACTGTCAATATCTTACTAATTTTGGGGTTTGGTAAAAACAAGACTGAACAAACCTTGAAAAATAAATTAATGATAACCTGATTTTGTATCCCATGCAGGTTTTCTCAAGCTGAGGAAGTAGCAGGGCATTTGGTTGGTACCTGACCCAAAACTTTTGCTCTACCTTGCGAAGAGCTGATGTGGGAGACATTTACCTTCACATTCGCCACAGTTCTGTGTATCAGAAGAATAAGACTTTGCGTGCAAGAGTGGTTCAAGATGACGATGTAACATTGCTAACACTGAAGGTCTCCTGAGAAGAACTGGCTTTGTAAGAGGCTTCTCCTTCCCTAACCTTTTTTTTTTTTTTTAACTACTTTTCTCAGAAACTACAAGCAAGATGCCAGCCAAAACACCCATCTACTTGAAAGCTGCTAACAATAAGAAAGGGAAGAAATTCAAACTAAGGGATATCTTATCTCCTGATATGATCAGTCCTCCACTTGGAGATTTTCGTCACACGATACACATTGGAAAAGAGGGACAGCATGATGTTTTCGGAGACATCTCATTTTTGCAGGGCAACTATGAGCTATTGCCTGGAAATGAAGGTGAAACCAGAGTTAGCCAGTCTGGTATCCACAATGAATTCTTAAGGGCAAACAGCACTTCTGAATCCATGTTTACAGAAACTCCATCACCAGTGCTCAAAAATGCTATTTCCCTTCCTGCCATTGGGGGTTCTCAAGCCCTTACATTGCCGTTATTGTCACCAGTGACATTTAATTCAAAGCAAGAATCCATCAGGTCATCCAGAAATCCTAGGCTTAGCTGTGAACCAGTAATAGAAGAAAAACTGCAGGAGAAAGGTAAAGAGATGGAGGATGAAGAAACATACAAAGATGACATATGGGAACAAAATGGTTCTTCTTCACATTTTACTAACGGTAGCGACAGTCACTCATCCAGCTTTTCTGAACGATGCAATGATTGGCAAACAGTTGATTTACTGGATGACAGTCAGCTTTCATGTGAACTAACCAAGACAAAGACTAAGTCAGAAGAATCCCTTTCAGATCTTGCAGGCTCTCTGCTCTCATTACAGCTTGACTTGGGGCCCTCACTTTTGGATGAGGTCCTCAATGTAATGGACAAGAATAAATCTTAGAACTGGTACTCCCTTGCTCACTTAAAAACAAACAAAAGACCACAGTTCAAAAGCAGATGCTTAAAAATCAGCTGTATTTGCAGTTGTATGATGAGTTTTCTAAAAATATTCTTAAAATACTATTTTTTTACCTATTGTTTTTCATTATTTTTATTACACTAAATTCTCATAGCGGGAAGGTAAATTTTAATAATCAGTTTCAGCAAATATAATATGTTTTTAAGTATCAGTATTAATGATCAGAAACTTAAGAAACAGCGTTTGAGGATGATACTGATTGTGACATTTGCTTAGTTCCCTTCTACAGGCTTCTGAATATGTGACACTCTTAATGTCTCACATATAGGATATTGATACAAATTATTCACTTTTATAAATCATTACAATATCACTTTACGTGTAGGCCTCTTTCTAGAACCTTGTGTTTGAGGGTTTTATAGTGTTTTTCTTCATTTTCCATAGTACCATTTCTGTTATAAATTCACCATAACTACTTTTTCAGTCTTATACTACCACTCTGAATTCAGATGTGAACAGTTTGAAGGTGTTTTCAGCTTGAATACCTGGTCCAGAGTCTCAGCTTCTTTAAATGAGTATGCACAAATTTAGACATGTTGAGGTTTGGGCCTGACATTGTATATGAAATGTTACGTTGTAAACAAGTGACACATGCAAGATATTATGGTTAAATTATTTTAAAAGTTGAATTATATTTTCTGTGTGCATATTGGCTTTTTACTGCAGAGCCTACACATACAGTATCTCATCAAAACAGTTGCTTGGCATTATTGGTGCTCTTCTGAAAATTGTATATTTATGTGTTTGAAGAGAAATATGTATTAATAGTCCTTGCTTTTTTTCTTCATTTATTTCCACAACATGCTTAAACTTGCAACTGGTTATTTTACTTTTTGAAGAAGGCACTGGTTATTCACAATGCTAGTGATGTGTGCAGCAACAGCCAATGTTTGCGAAATGTGGATCCTTCAATACAGTACCTACATGGATTGCATAAATACCTTGTGCAATACAATAAAAACCCCTTTAAATTGCTATGTCTTTGTGATTCACTACACAGCCTCACCAAAACACAAAGTTTTGTTTTCTGCTATAAAGAAACAGACTCGTTGCAGAAATATGAGACCAACGGGCAAATCGATTCTAACTTAATTCAGTTGATTTCTCCAGTTTAGTTCCTGAGGTTTTAAGGGCAAACTCCAAGCAGATAGGACCCTCTGGAATATATATACTGATTTAGAGTAATGGAAGATAGGAGAGTAATACTCTGGGGCAGTGAAATTAGTGGCAGAGTTCCAGTAGCTTTCACTGAAGTCTTTAGGTAAAATCCCAACACAGTTTGTAGACTGTTCTTCATTAGATAACTTTATTTATCTGTATCTTCCTATAAGAACATGTATGTCATGGATTGTTTAATACATATTATTTATCCTTAAAATTTCTAGGGGACCAATGCCAAATAATAATGTTTCTTCAGCATGTTTTAGGAACACAATCTTTACCGCTGTTAAACACATCTATTATTGTAGCTGTATGTCTCATTAACTAACATGTCTCATGTTAATTAATTAATTAATATGTCTTAACAGTCTCCCATATTATTCCTGTAAGTGAGGAAATGAGATGTAGAATGCTCAAGAACTGTGTTTATTTTTAAGATAATGCTTAATTGCCTTTAACTTCATATTCTCTGAAGCCTGTATCAAATTTCCAGTGTATTCATAATCCAAGAAGAATGGTGATGACTGTGGTACCTTTTCTGTTTTAGAAAGCAGGTTCAAAGCTCTGCTTGGCCACATTTCTTATGGGACCTGGGGATTTAGAACCTAAGGAGAATTTAGGCAAAAACTTTTGCTGGAAAAATCTGTCACTCATTAGCATAGGGGAAGTTTGGGTGAAATACGGAATTAAACGTTTTCTGTGTAAACCAGCTTCAAATACCATGATTAGAACATTCAAGAATTTGCTGAATGGAAAGTCATTATCTTTTAGGGCTTTCCAAGAAAGTATTCCCTAGAGAGCAAAACCAGATTATATTAGCAGCCGCCGCAGTCGTGTAATTTTTGCTTTGTCTTGTTTAATACTTTATTTCCTGACTTAGGCTGCTGTAAAGTGTCCCACTATTGCAGGGTTTTTTGGTCTGTATTATCCTTTCTATGTCATTACTCTTCTAAATTTGGAAAGCCTTAAATCCTGTGATGAGGGTGGGTGGTCTGAACGAAAATAATAGCCATTTCTCCAGGCAAAAAAACTCCTGTGTTGTGGAGGAGAACCTTTCCTCATGTCAAGAACAGGACTTTTGCACTGGCAAAGCAGATTTCATATTTCTTTAAAGCTTTCTTGTTTCTTCCCTAAGAAGCTGCATCCCTGAATCGTTCAGATCTCCTCAGTCTTACATTTAAAGACCTAGAAGATGCAAAGTCAAAATGTGCCCAGCTTCTGCTCTGACATGGTCTTCTGTAAAATACTGCTTTGTGTAATCTGATCTGGCATCTCATCTGTCAAAATCAAAATCTAAATTAAAAAAAAAATTAAAGGTTCTGCCCTCCTGAAGCCTCAGTAAAGTTCTTAACTGAAATTAGACTTTCCAAGGAGGAGTTACATGTCAGTTTTCTGAAAACCAATGTCCTGCTGCAAGCTGGCCTTGTGGTTATTGGATCAATATCTATAGATATATATACAGGGAGAGAGAGAGAGAGAGATATCTCCAAGTTGCCTTGGATATTGCATCAATTTCCTGTGTCCATGGGAAAAGTTTGTACCACTGCACAGAAAGTTCCACAGGTGCTTCACAAAGACTTCTAGTATGTCAGAAAGCACTTTCCCATCACTTCTAACTGTAGATCTACAGTGGAGGCCTAGAGATGTAATCTGAAAGTGACGAAGAAGAAAGCAGAGGCATATGCCTACTTCCTACATAAGTATTTGCCAAGTTTCACAGTCCTGCAAGCTGAGCTACACACAACACAATAGAAAAATAGACCTGAAAGTCCAATAATCATCCAATTCAAGAGCCTTTGAACTCTTGTCCCTGTTCCCCAGCCAGCCTGAGGTGATCAGTATTGGGCTGAGGGTGTCAGTGGGAGGTATAGAGCAGGTAAAACGCTAGGAAGTACACAGCCCCACATGGATCTCTGTCACTTTCTAATAAGGACCAAATCCAGACACTGAGAAGCAAAACAAGTCTCAGCCGAAGGATGGAAAGCAGCTTGACAAGGAGGCTAGAGGAAACCCTGAACTTGAATTCATTCATTCTCTTGAAACTTCAATGTACTGAAGGTATCTATTTCATTTCACCTGTTTACCCCAACAGTACTAAGTGTGTACAGGACAGGACCATCTGGATTTGCTGCCAAATAGGTATAAATAACTACATAAATAATTATGTGAACGTGACAGAAATGGGAAGAAAATCTAAAAAAATAAATCCGAAGGCAGTCATAAACAAGTGAAAACCTTGTTTAAGGATGATTTTACTTTTTAGTCCTTTTTCCTTTTTGCAATTCTTTGGTGTTAACAAGGAAGCTAGTTAAGAAGGTTAGAGCTGAAGGACGTTACCTAATCTGTGTAGGAAATTCTCAACAACAGGAACAGACTAAAGCCAAGTTTCAGAAAAGCATGGGAGATACTGGCTCAATTTTTTTTCCTTCTTTCTAAAATTAGTGATAGAAGAGACAGTTAGGGTGCCTGCCTTTTTGAGGATTTCATTCATGACCAGAATCAGAAGCACCTGTTTGAGATGTCTCATGTAAATAAGGCAGATGCAAGCCTAGCAGAGACGGTGCTAGATCTGGTACAGTGAGACCAAATAAAGTTTGAATGATGCAAGGAGAATCTAAGAGACACAGTGGACTTCATTCCAAGGAGAGAAAGAAACAGTTATTGTAAATTAAATAAATTAGTGACCCAACTGGTCTGCTTGCATCTATTTGCTTTTCCCTAAGAATACAAAGTATGGCAATACATCTGTTTCCTGTAACACTTTCGTTTTATGTGTTTTTAAAGAGGTTTCCTGACTCCAAATATAAGACTGGATCCATCACTAACTGCTTCTCTCTAATTAGTGTTTTACAAGTGCTAGAAAATCAAGGAAGTACCTAATGCTTTCTGTTTACTTGTGAATATTGTACATTATTTTCTCTCCTATAACAGTTATAAATGGACTGATTGTCTCCTAGTATAAATGAACATTGCTCCAATAAAATCACAGATTTAGATTTATACCAGGGTATTCCCAGAGAGAAATAAACTTCCCAGAATATTTACAGCAGAGATAATGTTCTTTTTCATGGGTACCTTGTAGTATGACCCTACACATTGTTCAAGCTATTTATCTTCCTCATTGCCTAAGATATTTCTAGCTTGTGCTCAGAGAAACTAGGACTTCAGGTTTGTGGGCGGATGACTTCTAGCATGTGCTGTTTCTTTTGCTTCTCGAGATAGTCATATATTTAGGAACCTTTCTTCTGTTAGAACCTCCTGTCAGGGTGAAACACAAGCCACGGCAGCAGTGGAGACCAGACGTCAGTGGGGCAGGGACTGAAGGCCCTGGGCTGAGATGAAATGGGCCTCCTGAGCCAGTGGATGGTGTGGGATCTGACTTAAGAACCCTGACAGCCTCTGGCAGAATTTTGTGGGTAATTCTTTTGATGTGGAGATGAAGTTTAATTTTATCTTCAGTGAGTCATAAATAGTCACAAAAGCCATCTGACACACAATTAGATTTTGGTTCAGTACAAATGAAAGAGCCTTGAGCCACTTGCTGTTTGCTATGTAAGATGGAACCATCCGTCAAAAAAATGTATTTTGAGCCTTTTGCTCACTTAGCAAATTGCCATTGCTACTCCAGAGCACTTAACTGCCCTACTAAAAATGCTGCAGTTTTAACAGACAAAATGCTGGATGATAATACTACTCAAGATGAAAGTTGCATCCACATATTGGAAAGGTAAAATTCACTCCCAAGTTAGATACCCTATGTCAGCACTTAGCCAAGTAGATTTTTCACCAGTCCCTTGTGGCATCCTTTCAGCTCTAAGTGCTTTGAGGTCACAGTCCCCAGATATTCCCCAGATATTGTCACATTACACTATAAGGTGGTCTCATGCACTTGTGAAAGGCCAATAGGCCTGGGCCTTTCCCTGCTTTTTTGCCAGACTTCTCCATATATACTGTCAGCTCAGCTGCACCTAATGATAGTAATACCTAGAGGCAACCCAGAGCCACAACCAGCCATAGTGGAATCTGCTCGCCATCATTCAGTCCTCAGGAGTTATCTGTTGGAATAGCAGCTGGAGTCAGATAGATCAATGGGGGCTTGTGGGAGGAGACCCAGGAATGGGGCCATCATTAGGAATGGGGAGAACAATGCCATCTATTGTGCCGAGCACATATCCTGAGGATCTAGACCCAATAAGAACCAGACAAGTCCTTCAAGATTCACTCTCAGAAAAGTCACCTTTCTTGAGCTTGGAGGAGATGGTCCTTGAAAATAAAACCTCTCTCCTGGATCCCTCTTCTCTCCTAAATTGTATCCCCTGGGTTTCTTCTGATTGTATCCCTGACAGGTTAGAGTCTGCTCTTCTGAAGTTTAGGGTTGTGATCTTGCTTTTGCCTGTCTCCCTCCTGTCAAGATCCAGAATTTAACCATCTCATGGTCTATGCACTACAGCCAAGGCTGTCCCCTAATCTTCAAACCCCCAACAGGCTGTGAGCCACATGGACTAAAAATGCATTCTACATAATAGCATAGGATTAGCTCTAGGTTACTCATTAGCTGCATACAGATACAGTGCACACTTATAAAGAAAAATGTATGTAAAGGATAATGTTATGAAACATGCTCACTGCCACTATGTTCAGACAACTGGAAGGAAAAAACATTTCCGTAACCGAAAACATTTATGCCAGTCTCCTTAGAAACCTGTCTAAAAGCAGTATCAGAATAAAAAAAAAAATTAAATGCTTGGAGTCCCAACCAGATATCCCTAACATCTATTTTATCATGTAATAACTGAGTGGTTTGTTTCCTAATATTTATTCGCTTTGTAGGAAACAGAGTGCCACCCAGTATTTTCAAGTGATACTGTAGCATGTTATCTCTCCCTCTCAGAACTTCCACCTATTCCTTTTTGCTGAAGCACTGTGCTGCAGTACAGAAGAATTTCTGGGGATATATTCACTGTTTCTCCACTGTTTCTCCTTAATTTCTCCTAAATTTCATCTGGTGGAAAATTGTGGGAATATACTTAATCATAATATTTCTGTTTCCTCTCCTGGCAGATGCACATATCTGCATTCATGGTTCATGTACTTATGGTTAATCATCAAATAATTTCTAAATTTGGAAAAGCTTTACATCACCCGCTATGTTGTCCAAACTGCTCTCACTAGAAAAATGCAGACGGAGAGAACAAATTATCAAACCAACTGTAAAGGTTGACCTTCTGCATCCACAGGGTCGTAAGAGCTTTCGTTGCATTTGACATATGAAATTATTTGAATGTAAGCCTCAAGTATGCTGAATTTCCACTGGGGTCCTATAGTGAGTCCTATTCCCTCTGGCAGAGTTGGGGAGGTCCCAGCCACACTAAAGAAATGCATACTGAGGAATACTATTTCTCATACTAAAGGTAATGTGCTTTCCAGCACTGATAGTTGTGCTTGCACTGGCACAGTGAAGGGAATTTCCCCTGCCACTGCAAGGCAGTGGAAAGAACAAAGGAAAAGAGGAAGATTTCTCTGACTACAGCATTAACCTGAACTTTTAGACTCTCTTGGGTCTAACGCAGACTTGGTCTGTGCCATGAACTTGAACTTGGGCAAATTAATCTCTCAGCTGAGACTGACATCACTAGAATGAGAAAGATAACGCTGCTTCTAACTGGGTGAAATTCTGTCACATTAGGTGAAAATATTCACAGGTAAAATGTTTGGAGGGCAATGCTTAGCCTAAGAGCATTAGCTGGGGTACCTAAGGAGTACTGGATAGCTGGGGTATCTAAGGAGTGCAGTGGAACTGCAGTGCTTTACTAGACTATACACAACATGGTATTATTATGTTATGTTTAACAGACTAAGATTTCAATATAAGCACTTTAAATTCATATTTTCTCTAAACTCCCATAAAAAACTATCATTTAAAGGAAAAAAAAATCTAGGCTTTGCTCTCAGTTTGAACAATAAACAACCACAAGGCAATATGATTACATAACTTGAGAAAGAGGGCAAAATACGATAGTGATGGCTTCAGTAAATCTAATATACAAGAATTACAAGCAAGACATTAAACTTATTTGTTTGACTATTATTGTTTGTCTTTTTGGAACTGTGGTGGGGAACTAGGACTATCCCATCCTACATCTGGAGAGCAGTTAGAATAACCTGGATGTCATCACAGTTCAAGAAATAATACAACACATGGCCAGCAACAGAGAGGATATTCACTGCATCATGACACCTTAGCAAGGTCAAATTTGTGCAGAATCAGTTAAGTGTGGATAGGTGTAATCCGACCACCATGAAATGGCTCTCTGGTTAAGTTTTTCTAAGTGAGGCATGGGACACTCTACCCTAATGGTATTTGTAATCTTAAACTATCCTGGAGCCACAGAGTATCTGACACTATTCCTAAAGCAAGCCAGCAAGAGAAACAGACATCCTTAATTACTGCTGCATCACGAAAAATATTTATCTTGTCAGTATTGTGGATTGCTCCCTGATGTGGGAGTAACCAGAAGGTATTTTCCTTTCCTACAGTTATTGAATGAAAACAGGAAAACTGTAAGTAATTTGCATGTGAGGTGGCATCCTTTCACCAAATCATTTCATCAGGGTGAGAGAGTCATATAGAAAGGGGATTACTTTGCACTTCATGCAACAAAGAATTGACTCTGACTTAGCTGTCCCATAACCTGTGGGCTGTGGCATTGCTAATGAAGTCTCAGTGTCCTTAACCAACTTAAAACCCTGTAGGCTTTTCCACTTTAGAAATTTGTTCAGACTCTGTTGACATTGAGCAACAGAGACAGTGCACATGGAAGTTAAGAGTCCTCAGTGGAACAGCATCACGACAAAGCTAAAGCATGCCAAGCTCTCCTCTGCCACGTGTGTTTGGTTTCTTCTACTGAAAACTGAGCATAGGAATGGAAAATGAATGTCAGCTCTGATTTCAAGCAGGATGTTGCCCAGGCATACCCCATAGACAGAAGCCCAAGAGCACACCAGTTTATGCACAGTCCTAAAGCTTTTCCTTGCTGTGAGCTTTGCCTCTTTTTTGTGAGCTTTGCCTCTTTTGCTATGCACCTTGTGCAGTGTTTCAGATGAAGGTGTGCACACTTGTGCCTTGCTTTCTGTGAAACGACACACTTTCTCATTTGTAGGGCTCCTCTTGTAGTTCTAAAAATGGAATATGGATTAAAAAATGTCCCCTCTTCACTTTTAACTTGTATTTACAAGGTGCCTTCTGAAAACTTCCTTACTACCATAAATTACAGCAATTTAGCCCTTGGCATGTTGGAAGATGCATCATGCCAATAGGCAGATCTGAGAAAAGATCATGAATTAATGGCTGACCCACTGGATAATGCAGCTTTTCCTGGTATAGAATAAAATCCAACCTATAACATTATATTCCTTTTAGGACATAAGTATTTACACTCATACAAATAAACCGACATTGCTAATGCTTTAGGGTTATAAAAGCTTTTATATTTTTGTTCCCAAAGAACAGAATCCTGTATAGATTCTCTCGTGTCTAAAAAGGGCTCCTTTCATGACACACTCTTTTCTGCATTGGGAGACTATAGGCATACTGGAAGGTTCTCTCTTTGTTGTCTAGCTGCTTATTTTCACTCTGACTGAAATAAGCCAATGTTTCCAAAAGTATTCCAGGATCCCATACATATATGAATCCATACTGAGATTTTAAAACTGCATTTCTTTAGAAAGTCAGGCTAATTGTGTACTGTGTTGTAGTCCACACAAAAGTCTAGGAAGTCAGGCAAAGTAAAAATTGATGCTGAGCTTGACTTACTGTTTTGATATTCAGATGTGTGCTAAGTGCAAATAAATCTAAATACTACAGAGTCCAGTTTTAGACTGTTTGTTCATTGTTTCTTAACACATCTTTTAATCTGCTGTGGACAATTCTATCTCTTCCTTTTTAGGAAATGTCTCAAAGAGGTAATTTAAACTATCTCATAAAAAGTTCATCATTGTCAGGCCACGATATGTGCAATTGGGCTTGTGCATGGCTATTTTTTGGATTCTGAACTGTTTCCTTTTAGGGGTAAATCTATTGGCATGGCAAATTTCCACTAGTCTTCATTCAAGGGAGGTGAACATATACACTTATTGGCATTCTATACCTACTTGTTCCATTATACTTTCTACCAGCATTAAATTTATATTGCAATTATTAATTGATAGGTCCCAGCTTTTCAGGTCAGCCAGCTTTGTTTGTTCATTCTTGTCTGCAAAACATCTGCACATGAAGGAGTCAAAGTAGGGAAGACACCCAATCTGAAATATTGAACTTAAGCATTTTCTTTCTAAAACTCACCCAATAATCTATTCAATCACATCTCCTGATTAAATCTACATTTATTTTGAATGTGCTTTCCTGTCCAGTTAGGGTTTTCTAGTTACAAATGTGTGTATGGTGTACAAGAGTTTAAAAAGATAAGAAGCTTTTTTCACATTTAGAAAGCTGTGTTACTGGGAAATATCCTTAGACATTCTAACTGAATAAACCAAGAGTTCATAACTTAAGTTGCCAAAGAATACATTGGAAAGCAAAGTATGACATAGTTTTGCTTCTCTCTTGGATTTCCTCTCTCCACAAGGTAAGCTGTTGTTTTAAATAGCATTTCACATACATTTTATAAAACTCAGTGATGTCCAGACTTGATAAAGATAAGGAAAAAAATAAACAGTTAAATATACCAAATCCATCCATAAAGCTGCAACAATTTACACTTGTGAGGGATTCTCACAGTACCAAGTTAGGCTTGAGAAAATTAGGATTTCTCTACTGTATGTGAAGTGTTTGACAAACTGAAAACTGTAGACATGGCCTGGGGATAAGCTGAGTCTATGGTGCTCTATGAATTTTCTTTTGACTATCTGTCAAGTCCTTTTTACAGTGAAATTGCATTTACCTCCTGTGGAATGAAGGAAGAATTAACATTTCAATATATATTATCTGTATGTCTGAGTAGCTGTCAGAATGCAATCAGAAATAGAGCTCTCTGTAGGAAGCTATATGAGTTTATAATGCTCCAGTGATTCTGGGGTTTCCCCCTTTCTCTCTCCTCCTGTTCCTTGTATCAATGCCATAGTAAAGGACTAAGCATCTATTTCTTCTGGCCACCACCCTTTGAGCAGTCTAGAGCACAAGGCTAGAGCACAATTGTTGCAGAAATGAACACTGGGTTAAGAAATCTTCACAGAATTCACAGTTATATTTCCAGTAATACATAGGTGACCTTTGAAGTTTCTCACTTGGCCCATCCAGTTTAGACCATGGATCTGAAATTTAACTGTGACATGATTCTACTCTGGAATAATATCATTCAGTGTACCTCAGAAAGAATCAGGTATCTCCTGACTGCATAGATAATCACCACTTGTTTTCTCTGGTAACTTATTCCTCATGTTTATCTTGGGGAAATTTCAAGATGATCTCATAAGTCTTCTTAATCTCATCCATTTATAGGATTGTTTTCCCCTTCTCTTCTATGCACTGCTGGATCCAACTGGCCCAAATCCTTCTTACAGTAAGTGGTTTACACCAGAGATAATTTTTAATTGTGTTTTATAAATAAATAGTTTAGATCTTTGGGTAAGATTACCTGTTAGCTGAATACACTAAAAGAGAATAACTGATATATTTACAGTCTGCCTACAATCACTTACTGTACCAGATGAACAGTTTCTTCTTTCTGATCAGACAAAACATAACAAGGAACTTAAAACCAGCAAATCTAAACCTGAGCATAAAGAAATGTGGCTCTAAGGCTTTGCTTCTGTGTGTTTAAGACTTGTGAAGAGCGAGTCATTTTAAGAAAAGTGACTCACCCAAGCAAGGTCTTATTATATTGCATGGAAATATGGTAGCCAAGCAGACAGCTCTGGATCAGCAGCAGGACAGGACAAAGACACTAGCTTTAAAGACTGTTCTGTTCTGACCAGAGGGTTGGAAGGAATTTGATCAACAGCATGAGAATACTAGGCCATGAGAGAAGCCTAAGATAGAGTCTCTGGGTGTAAAATAAAAGAATTAGTATTCTAGGAACAGCCATGAGCCTGCTCATATATAAAGGCAAAGTCTTTTTGCAAAGTTATTTATTAATACAGCACTGCAAAACAATGTAGCTTTGTAATTATTTTTCTACGTTCCTAAGATGTCTAAAAAACATATCCTAGGAGAAACTGCTCTGACAAAATGGTGACAAATCCTTAATTAAAGGTAGATACCTGCCTATGTTTCTCAAAAAATTTTTTTAAATGAACAGTTTACAGCAGCTATGAAAACCCCAACTACACTTTTCCCCCTTCTCTCTCTCTCTCCAGTTGTAGAAATAACAAAAAGATCATTAAAATCAGAACCTGTCTATGTGTCTATAACACTTACTGTAGGAAATCAAACAAATCAGTTTTGTATTTAGTTATTAATGCAGTGAGATTCGAAGCTTTTCCTTAGTCCTACAAGTAACGAATTCCAAATGCAGTAAAGCCAAGTCCATTTTTCTCTTGCTCACAAGGGAGCCTGGACTCATTTCATTGTTCTTGTGGAATTCATCTGCTGTGTGAAGGTTCTGCTCACTGCTGAAGAGGCAGTGGCTGGAGTTACTTCAGTACATGTTTGTTCTAGGCTAGGTCTTAAAAAGATAAAACTGCAATAAAGTAAAGTCCCATGTTATAGACCCTTTCATAGAAAGGTCAAACCCCATCTTAAACCCTTTGTTTCCACTGCTGCTGTCATAGCTCCAGCTATGACACTGTTGTAGAAGCTCTCTGGTTTTTCCATTCTAATATCATTAAGGGTCAGTTTGTACCCTTGTGCCAGTGCTGTCTTTTATCCTAAATAGCTTTTTCTGCAAGTGTTTACCCCTCTTCACCAGTGTATTTGTTGTCAGTTTTCATTTTCTCCCTTGATCTTAGTTTTGCTAGACTAAACAAGCTGCTCTATTTCAATCTCTTAAAAGTCCTTTCATTCCCTAAGGATCCTTCCAGCTCTTTTCTGCACACATTCCAGTTTAAGTTCATTCTTCCTGTACACAGATGACTATGCAATTTCCTAAAAGAGATTTCACCAGTGTTTGGGCTTCCCAATTTGCGCTGGTAGAGCCTGCTGGAGCCTTGGACCTTGATTTCCTATGTCCTACATGAAGTGAGAAGCCTCTGCAGACTGCAAAGCAGTGAAGTGTGATGCTGCTGCTGACCTTTGTTGCAAAATAGAAAGTATGTCATGTAGTGAACTGTCGCCCTGATTTTTTCAAGTTTTCTCAAGCCTTCTGATGTTTGCATTTTTGTACAGAACTTTCTCACACACTTTATGTTAATAACTTATTGTTTTCATTCTTTTATGGGGGATGAGCAACCTGATGGACTGTTGGGTTGCTGTAACATTGAGGAGGTGGCACTGTCACCCTCCAATGACACTGGCATTTCAGGAAGATATAAAAATGGAGTCAGATTTTTTAATAAACAGTTTTTTGTTTGCCTTGAAAAGAACTGCTCCGCGTCATTTGTGCTGTGTCCTACTATGACGGCCTTTCGCCGGGTCTGGGCTGTCCCCGGCGGGCTGCCATGGGCCTGGATAGTGCAGTCCTGTTCAGCATTGCCTGTCCGAGTTCCCTAGCAGCTCCCAGCCCAGGCTACCTTAGCAAGCTCAAGTGATATCAGCTCTCGGTAATTATCAGCTCATTGGTGATTTCAGCCTGTAGCTTGCTAGGCGCCTCAGGCAGGCGCAGGGAGAGAGAGGAGAAGTGCTGTGTGAAGTTCCACAGAGATGTCCTTTATTGGTTTATTCTGCGAAGGGGATCAGTGACAGCTCTTCTGCCAGACTGGACAGAAGTAGGGTTTTGGGGTTTTGGAAATTGTCCAATGGTAAGGGTCGAGGCAAATATGACCTGTAGGCTTACAGAGAGATAAGCGAGGGTCTGGAGGCAGAACAGGGGCCTCTCTGGTCAGTCATGATGACAAAGCATTTCCTACTCAGGCTGCTGACCGCCAGGGAGGCCTTGCAAGCCCTGTGCCTGCAACATCCTACAGTGACAGTGAACCAGTTAGGGGCTACAATAACTGGCAGGGTTTTTTCCGCCTAACTGTTCCTGAACTCCTGAACTTGCAGATTTCTGTGATCAGACCTACTTCTGAAAGGGAAGTCAAGACTCAGGCCTAAGGAGACATTATTTGGAAACCTACTAGCACTGAAATGATTGAAAAAACCTAAAAGCTGTTGAGCATTTTTGTGAATTAGATGTGTTTCCACAGCACTTCCCTCTCCTTGCTACAAGGCCATGTTTGTGTCCCCCTCATTTCCAGCTGGCTGTTCCCAAAGCAGTGGTTGATTTTACCTTGATTGAAAGATGGAGGGCTGTGCATTTGAAAGGAAGATCCTGTAGACCTGGCTACTCTCCACCAGCTATTAGTACAAATGCTGCCTTGCTGCACACCCTCCTCCACCATGACCCAGCCTGCAGCAGCAAAACAGTTGCTTCTCTGCTTCTCCTGTTATGGGAGCTGTTGTTTCCAGTAAATTCTCATGAAGTAAAAGGATGAACCTGAGCTACATCCCACCTGCACATCCATGGGAGCAAGAAATCTCAGTGAGTTTTTATGCAGTTTCCATCTCATCCTTTATTGATAAGGTGTTGTGAGGTCCCACAGATCTGGGAAGGCTGGAATCTGATACAGCTGAGCCCCTACTAGAGGGTCCTCTTCAGGACTGGGGGAAATGGAAACGTATCAGAGACAAAGCCACAGTGGCTATGAACATATTGTGTGGGTATGATTCTCATTTTCTGAGAGATCCTCATTTCCTGACAAAATTTCTCATTTTCCATGCCATTGTGAAGGGGCGAAAAAAACCTGTTTTGAGTGTATCTAGGCAGATGAAGTTGCAAAATTTGGTGAAAACTGACTGGTATTAACAGCAATTGCAAACTCCTTTTGATTTTCCTGGGGCCCAGATGACCTCAATGTTAACCATAGGGTATAATATCACAGCTTCTGTTTGTAATCCTCTTTGGTAAAGCCAAAAATTCTGCACATGGCTTATTATAATGTATTTTAATAGCTTTAATGCAAATATTATCACAGAGAAGGTGAATAGCAATATGTGACAACTGAGCAGGAGATCTTCAGCTGCTGAGAACTGCCATGGCTTAGCTGCAATACTATTTTGTTAGCAAAGAATGTTCCCCATACATTTAGGATATATGAATAGTGAAGGTGTTAAGAACTTTAAATATGTGCGAAGCAACTTCGTGACTCACTTTGGTTGGGCACTGAGAAGCCCCAGCTTCATGTATTGCACAAATTCTCCAGAGAAACTGTCAGAGAAACTGAACAACGTACTCAGGTTGTAAAACACATCAACTTTGAAATAATTGAAGCTGTTGTATATTACTGACTACAAGCTCAGTCCCACAAGCAAAGAAGTAATGCAGAAAAATTACTGGAAACTCCTATTTAAAACATGACACCTTCCAAAATAATTTCTACAGGCAGCAAGAATTAATGCACTATGAACAAAGCAGTGTTTTCTCTATACACCTTTAAAAAGGAAAAAAAGGTTCAGCACAAAAAGTCTGCAGTTACATCTCTGATGATTTAGGCATTTTCTTTTTCAAGTGTTAATAATTTATCAAGAGCTAAAAGTGTTTTCAGAAGAATAACTCCATGCTCACTCATTTTGAAGCAACTTCGGGTTTTTCCTTTTGTTTTCAATTTGTTCTAGTTGCATTCCTGCTTCTCTTCTGCATTCCTTCTGCATTCCTTCTGCACTCTTCCTTCCTTCTGTGGGAAAAATAAACCAAGTATTTCTAAGATATAAATAGTTGAGGATGAGATGAGTAATTACGTGAGAAGAAACCAGAGTTGATTAGTGATAGATCTAAGTGACATTACAATAAAATCCATTATTTCCTACTGGCTCAGCATCGAGGAGGTGATGATTTTATGAAACAATGCTCCATAAAAATACAATGCATTGCAAAACGTTATTATATCTCCTCCCAAAATAAAAAGTAACAAAGACGACAATTACCTTTTATTTTACAAAAAACATGCAAATCCTGGCACATTAGGCAATTTCAAGAGTTTTTCCAGGTGTTCTTTCATCATTTTGTAACCATAGGAAAACAGACAACCCCACACTAAATAAGCCTTACTTTTCTTCATTTCAAGCCCTCACTCACCTGCCTTCTTCGGAACCTGCTCCCTCTCAGCAGTAGGAATAGTAGATGGTTGTTGGGGGTTGGATCTGTTTCTTTTGTGTTTGTGGAATTTTTTCCTGGTGGTTTTGCTAGGTAACTAATTGCTGGGTACTTATGGGTACTTACTGAAACAAAAGGGGGCAGCAGGTTTTTCCTGGGGAACAGCAGTGAACAGGACAGTTAGGTCTGAGGACATCGCTCAGACCTAACCTGGAAAGGACGTGGGAGTACCAGAGGACCCTGCTTGTTTTTCTTTCCACTGGATTTCTTCCCAGAGGAAGACTGGGCTCATCTCGTCACCACTGGACTTTCCTACAGGACTATTTCCACAGAACTGCATCTACTACTCAAGGAGGATCTCATCTGGACTGCTTTCAACACCCTGACACCCAGGGTGTCAGGTCACATCCCTGACTCTGTCAGGGCATTTTCTGAGGTTTTGTTGGTTTTTTGCTTTGCTTGTCTCTTAGTGCTATTACATTTGTATTTGTCTTTGCTTTGTCTAATATTCCTAGTAAAGGACTGTTATTTCTACTCCCAAATCTTTGCCTGAGAGTCTCCAATTGCAAAATTATAATAATCTGAGGGAGGTGGTTTACATTCTCTATTCAAAGGGAGATTCCAGCTCTTTTGCTGGCAGGTACCTGTCTTTCAAACCAAGACACTGGTACTGACACATTTTTCACATTTTGACACCTTTCTTAGCACATTTTTAATATTTAGGTTTTCCTTCCTCCGAGCATAAAAGTACAAAGCAAAAGACCATCAAGGAACCAAACAGTTTATGCCTCCTGTGTAATTCAAAGGCAAGAATGCTTATATTCTTCTAATATAATCAGTAAATAGATGTAAAATGTAAATGTAAATACATTTACATTTAAAATGTAAATGTAATTGTAATGTAATCTAAATTAAATGTAAAATGTAATGTAAATTAAAATGTATTAATACATGTAAAATGTATATTAATATATATTTGTATAGTTGAAATAATTGATTATTTAGATAAGTTTTGTTAATCTCTATTAAAAGAAGTATAAATAGACAATTATTGAAATGAAACACATCAGGTCTACGTGGTCTTGCCATATTTCATTTTTACTTTTACTTCCCTATAGACTGAGAATCAATGTGTCTGTTATGGTAAAATAAGAGAACTTAAATGAACTGAAAAGAAATTATTAAGGCTCCTTGATCCTCTTTTGCCATCTACCTGCTTCACACGTTTACATTTTCCTTCAATGTGAAAGATCTGTGCTATTCAAGTGTATATTGTAAGCCACTTTTTATTACTGATGGAGATAATATTTTAAAAGTTAAAACCAAAAAATGTGTCCAAATTTAAAGGACCAAAGCCAAATGAAGGATATAACACATCATTTTTACTGAGGAAGGGAGTCTTACTTCACCTGGTAGGAGAATGAGACTCATAAAACCTGCCCTTCCTTGGTATTTTACAACTCTTTTGTAAAGTTAGGTTCAGGGAACTGGGGAAGGGCTGATGGTTTATTATTCCTAGATGAGCCATAGATTGCTAGGGGAGTTGCTAGCTTATCTACACTAGTTTTACTGCTACAAGCTTTGACAGAATTTCCTTAATGCGAATGAACATGCTTATTCAAGTAGAACTTATTTGAGAAGCTGTGTTAGGTATCTCAGCATTTACATACTGATCAGGTGTCCACCCAACAGCCTTTCCTGCATATAACTATTTTGGTGAAACAGTCTGCTTCTGATCAGAACAGTAAGAATAGTACAACTTAAAAAAGTATATCAGATTTGAATGACCTTTTAATTCTCAATAGTGCTGCAGTGGAAACTCCTCTGTTTTCCTTTTTAGGAAATGTTCATCTAGATTAATTTATTGCATAGAAAGATCATCACAGGGAAAAAATAGATTGGACAATAGAGGTCCTGCAACCTCAGTCACACAACTGATGTGAATGTCAAATCTATTGATACAAATGTCAACATGAAACAATAAAAACAAGACTGGGAATGCTGAAAGGTTAAATGTAAAAATAGAAATTTTAAGCTCTAAACCAAGCCAAATACTTCTGCTACTTAAAAGCACTGTTGAAACTATTCAGTAACACAGGAGCACTATCTGCTCATGAGCATGAGCACTATGAAACAAGCTCATGCTCATTTACACTACCTCCTGTCATTGTAAAAGACTACTGATAGACAGTATACAGATGGATCTATTGGAATGATTACCTGATGAACTTGCAAAGGAAGGATTGTGCCTACCTAGAGAGCTGGTCCCTGGGAAGGTTTGTGCTTACCTTGGATTTCTGCTGGTAGTAAGGTCTCATCTCCTTGCCATTCACAGCAACACTTTCCTTCTCATCTGAAACGAAGCTGACCGCAAAGGAAAGGAGACAAATAGTAAAGTTACCAACTTTTGACAGTAGGAACAAGTATAGCAGTTAAAAAGACCCTTGTTAAGTGGCTTTCTGTCCTCTATCCCAATAAAGACTTCACAGCTTGTGATTCTTTTTTTCCTTAGTAGCAGAAATATTGCATATATGTCAATCAGTCCATCCCACAGCCTCATTGAAGCAAAACTGGTCTCCTTAACAACAACCTTTGAGACACAAAAAGGAAATTTCTCCATCTATCTGACCTGGAGGCTCAAACCCTCCCTCTGGGGACCAGCTGCCCTCTTTTGTCTCTAGCTTCATTTGTAAAACATTTTAGCCTTGGTCTGTGTTTATATTGACAAAAAGAATATGTATAAAATGAATGAGGAAAGCTCAGCTGTATAAACCTGCCGGCTGCCTCTGCAAGAGTCAGATGCAACAATGCTGAAGACAGAAATCTTCATCATTTTCCTTTGATGCACAGAGACAAGTAAACTGGCATTATTGCTTGTCTTCAGAACTTGTCACAAATAAGATGAAGTAGGTACTTTCACATGGACAGACAGCAAAGGCCACTTACATTCTCTCTTCTGTGAAGACTTATAGTTTTATTGGACCTGACTTCAAGACGAGAAATTGAAAATATTAACTATTGAAAATATTAACTAGGTGACATTTCTAAACACTGCAAGATCAGAGTACCTAGCATATCTGCCTGTTACATCCAGCCTACTGCAACATGAGGAACTAGGTCAATGTGCCAGCTCTGGTACTGGCTTTTATGTGGAAAAATTTACTAGGTCATTGAATTTCCACTTTTTTTTTTTCAGGTTTTTTTCCTTTTTTTTTTTTTTTTTTCAGCTGCAGTGTAAAAAGAGCCTGAGAAAGCAAGTGTAAATCAAAAAAGTCACACTGTCACGCTCTAGGAAAGCCTTTTAAGGAGCAGGGCTGAATCTTACCTGCATCTATTTGGTTAGCTTCCATCTGGTAAAAATAAGAAGTAGCACTAAAAGCAGTTGATGGTGCTGCTCACAGAAAAGCTGTAGTCCATGGAATGCTGACAGGGTTACAGTCCTGGCTGAGTGACCAAACAGGCTGAAGGAACCTCCTAACAAGGTGTCAGTAGAAGTTTAGAAGAAGGGTCCTTGCTGATGCTTTTTGCTAGGATTTCCCTCAATGTTGGAGTGTCTGCTGCTAATAAACGGGTACTTCAGAGAAGGAATGGCACAATGTGCTATCTCCAGTTTTGATGGTGCATTGCACTGGCTGGTTTACATGGCAATGAGGAAGCCTGGTCCAATGCCAGGCTTGATGGAAAGCTCTTGTGCATATACATGTTTATACTCTGGTTTGCTTTCTTCTCCACCAAGTGACTGAGGGAGCCAATGCCTAGGATCAAGTTTGTTTCCTTTGGTGGGAGCACAGCAGTAACATTCAATGTGCTTCTTGTCTCAATATGCTATTGCTTCCCAGCCTGAGAAGACCAACAGAGCAGTCTAGTTTATGGACCTGCTTTTACCTCCATTTCTGCCTACACTGTTATTCATGAGGTGGGAACACAAGGCAGCTTACGCAAATCTTCCACTGCATAAATCATTCTGGCCCTAAAACTGCACACTAAAATGCACCTAATAAGTTAGAACATCTAAAACTGATATTGAGGCAGAATCACTGCTCTCAACTAAAATGGTTTATTTAAGAATACATACAAGCTAGTCTTGACTTGAGACATTTTCATCTGTTACTTTATTTGAAGGAAAAGAAAACATGCTAATAGTGTTAACAAACATCAGAGCTAAGCAATTTCATAGGGTGATTATACAGAGGAGTTCTGGAAACCTTCTGTCTACTGCAGCTCCTAGATATTAACGCAAGCAGCAGACTAAACATTTGTACCCTGTTTGTACTGCCAGCTGACAAATGAAGGTAATTAATGGGCAGCTATAAGGTGGAAGAGTCTGGAAAATAGCAAAACTTGTAGTCCTGAAATACATAATGATGATGCCAGATTATTGATTTAATGCCATTACTCTTGCTAAGTGATCTTGTATAGTTTTACATTATATATTAATGCTTACAGCTTATTATATTTTGTTGTTTCTGTTCTATCAAATTTTCCCTTTGAACATTTATTTCTAGCTGGACATTAGACAAAAAGAAATATGCCATATCAGGTGCAGCTATTCAAGTCAACTGGTAATAGGACTTGACACTTGTCAGATCTTTTTAATTTATGTTCCAATTCTCTTTTTTTGGGTAACATTGACTCTGACAGTGGATAATTACAATGAATATGCTTAGTGAAATTAAAATCAATTACATCTCTGTCTTTGCTCTTTGGAGAAATTGCCAACAGAAGCAAAAAAAGATTTTCCAAATACTCTTTTGGAAGTGGCCAATACTAAATGAAAATGGAAAGCAAAAGATTTCTGACTGTAAAGCACTTGCATTACTGTGGGCTGATTACTTTCTGCAAAATCCATAGTCATGTAAGGTGAATGAAATGTATTTGGCCTCAGCTGCGGAATTTCTTCCAAATTCACAGTTTTCTGCAGGCTGCTTCAGGCATCTGCTCTTCAGTGGAGTCAGGGAATGCGCACTCCAGCTTCAGTTTTCAAGTCAGCTTGTTATAACATATATGGGTTTTCATAGTCATTCAAGGCAATCAGCCTATGGCTTGTTAGGTACAGAGGATAGTTTGTGGTATAAAGGGATGGTTATAATGGTCTGGCTTGACTAGACCTCCTGCCTAACCTGTCTGGCAATTTCCGCAGTTACTCCAAAAACTTCAGAAGAAAATATTTTTTTATAAATACAATCAGCTGAAATTTAAGGAGCGCAAAACAGGCTGAGTTTTACATGCCTGTGGTAAACTGCTCCAGTAGTTGCATACCTCAGTGTTAAAAATGGATTTTATTTCCTGTTGTAAATTTGCTGATTTAAATTTTAACCACTGCATTTTGATATCCCTATGCCTTTATATGAAACTGTTCGATTTGCCTTTAGCACTGATAAAACCCATTCTGTCTGTGGGGTGGGAAGAAGGATAAGAGCAATGCTAAAAGGCAATGTATTTGCTCTCTCCAATTTTCCAGGAAAGGCATAAAAAGATAGGCTGAATTAGTTGCTAAATTTTATCACACCCAAAAGAGCTTTCTGATACTATGCCAATATGAACACTCTATTAGATTAATCCATATGCAGGTTACAATGTTTTCTCCTGCACAGCGTTTCCCTCATGATTTTTGAGTGATTTCAAAGAAAAATATTCATATTCCATATTAGAAAAGTTGGACATTTGTATCAATGTGTTGCCTTGTACAGGGGAAGCTAACATTCCTCTCCAGAAGGATGAGGAATGTTTTCTTAGAACAAAACCTTGGGGATGTGCACATCTAGGCACTGTGGCAGGTTTCTAGTTTTCATTCACAGAAGAGGCTCAGGCTACATTTAAGCCATTGTAGCATAATGGTAAAATCTGTTCCTAAATATTATAAAAGTAAATCTTGTCCTAGGAACATTTTTTTTTTTGGTCTTATAGAGGAGAAAGCCCATTGTTGGTAACCCTTCTGAGAAGGGAGAGGCACAGTGATGGATGCTTGAGCCAGGTTCCAAAATGCCAGCAGCACTTGGTTGGCACATAGTAGTGACTGAGGGGAAAGGCTGACAATGCCAAGCTGATATGGCAGGGTTTCAGAGTTAAAGTAGAACAAAGACTAAAATTCAATAAACTGATAGGAGACAATCTTTTCACCCTGTCCTATTGTTGGCTGCACACCTCCTTTCTTACACCTGCTCAGGCACATTTTGGGCCCTGCTGTGATCTAATTTAATTCTAGAATGGCAGAGAACTATTTAATTTTTCATTATGTGTTTTTCAGGTGGGATTTTTTTTCCATTTTAGGTAACAGAGTTGGCACATAAGAAGAGCCTGGCAATTGCCAAGACCAGTGTGTTGGTGAGGAGTGGGGAGGAGGCAGGTGAACACACACCCTGCCTTGGCAGCAGTGAGCTGTAGATCAACTGGCTGTGCTTCTGAAAGCATATGCTTCAGTTTTAAATCAGAATGTAAAAAACATATGTAATACCTTGAAATGGAAGGACCTGTCATGATCCAGAAGGCAGCAGCATGGTGGGAGCCCAGAGAAGCCAGGGCTGCGCAAAGCAAGGAGATAGGGAGAGCTGAGGTTGTCCCTAAGGGTTCCCGCTCTTTCTGTGAGGGCCCTGTTATAGCACCCACCCCTTCCCGAGGCGAAGCAGAGACAGCTCCAGAGCAGTCCCACGCACAGCAGTAAGAATATTGTAATGGTTTGAGGGTCTGGGGGTTTTTCTACTCATTAATTTGAATTTCTCTTCTTTCCTTCATTTGCTTTTGAGTGCTGTCTGCTCATGCCTCAGTGCATGGCTGCTGAGGCACAGCTGCCACATGGCTCACGGGGCTGAAGCACCAGGTCCCACTGTGGCACCTGGGTGTCCTGGCGGGCTCAGGAGCTCTGGCATGGCCTGTGTGCCACCAGGAGCTCTGGCATGGCCTGCGTGGCACAGATACCCCCTCAGCCCAGCTGAGGGGCCTAGACAGGAGCCCACTGCCACTCTGCATCCGTGGATGCAGCCCCAGGGCCTGACTGAGCTGCGCCAGTGGTGGGAAGCTGTGTTTTAGTGTGTGGTAAAAAGCCAAAATTCCTGTGCATGTGCACATCAGGTCTGCGAAAGGACACGTGAGATGTGAAGGGTGCTCAGGCCTCATGGGTGGTAAAGCTGGCAGCCCTAACATCACACAGATCCGAGGGGGAGTTGGGCAGTGCGTCTGGATTTTAATGATAGATTCCAGCCACATGTAAAGAAACTTTGGGAATTGATTCCGACTTTAGGTGGCTATTTTTATCTTATGTTTATCATATTGACCTGCTGGGGAAAAAAATAGGAGTTAGTACAAGAAACACAGAGTTGTATAATATAAGTGACTCCAAAACCATCCCATGCTATATATGTAGCTGTTACAGAAAGACTGTTGGATTGGATATTGAAAATAGAAATTATTTACACAAATTGCAGTGTGGAATTCTGTGAATCTTCTTGCTTTTGTTCTGTTGCTATTGCATGATTAAATTGAAGATGTACATTCCTGGACATTTTTCATTTCTTCCCTACTCTCTTTTGTGTGCTACTACTTATTTTGTGCCAGTCTGTTGTTTCCACGAACTTGATGATTTTGAGGTAAAAAACCTATGTTATCATTCATTGTCACTTGATATTTTCATAAATCACTGGGCATATTTAAAATTGTCTATAAGCACAGTTTTGTTGCAGCAGAGGAAAAAATCCCAATATAATATCCTACGTAGATACTTTGATACAGTACAGTTACTCTGTCATGTGTAAAATGGCTGCTATTCAGCTCTGTGGGTCTAGTGGTGAAACAAACCATGGAAATTAAGTTGACTAAAACCAGAAATGAGAGACAATAGAGTTCTCATGCCAGTTGAGATGAGAAAAAGATAGGGTATTATTTATGGACTGAAGTTTTTACCCTTCCTTGGATCCTAATGTACTCAGTGCCCTTTGCTGCAGAGCACTGCTGCTCTCACAGTGCATGTTTCAGTTGTATTTACAAACCACCTCCGTATGTCTTGTAATGATTTTTAAAAGTAGAAATACCAGACCATCATATTTGAAATCCAAATCTATCTCTGTTAAATGAAAAATGAACATTATAAACCCAGGAGCGGCTGGTGAGCAAACAGAGATTAGCTAACATTTATTTTAAACTTTATTTCAAAGCAATTTTTTATTTTTCTAAATTGAAGAGTGAGAACATGACTACTTTAGGACATTTTCTGTTTTCCGAGTAGTGACAGCACTCTTGTCTGGACAGACTGTGAAGAAAAAGACCAGGTTGATGGAGAGTCATTGCCCTCTGAGGTGTTGGCAGGCCTGCCTGAACAAGGCTCACATAAACTGGATTGGGTTGGTAATCATGGGAGCTAAAAATGGGTAATTATTTTCATTTGTGAAGTTCTCAGGCTTTAGTGTATGTGTTTTCAAGATTTTCTCTGCAGTCATAACAGACATAAACATAAGGGAAAGGAAGGTAAAAGTGCAGTTAATACAATATAGGAAATGACTCTGGGACTTAGGGCTGGAAGCCCCCTTCATATCTGGAAAGTCTTACCATAAAAGCTATGAGAGTTGGCAGTGCTGGTGAATGGTCTGTTGAATTCCAAATCCTGTGCAGGGAGTGCTCTTTACCTGTCTCGAGTTCTCAGCTACTATTGATATCACCAAATAGGTAATGCATATGGTGGGGAAAAGGATTCTAAAGAAACGCAGGTTGTAAATGGCTGCTGTTTCTACCAAATGTTGCTGGAAGAGCAGGACCTGTGCACAAAGTCTTGTACATACTTCAGTTTATGGGCAGGAGCACAAACCATTTGCTGTGTGTATCCCTACCCATGTTTTTGTAGCCTTTTCCATGTGCTGAGTACATCTTTAGGAAACTTCATCTTTTGCAGCCTGACATGACTCTTAATTTATAATTCCCTTGATCTTGTAAATATTTGAAAACTAGATGGTGTCTTCAATATAGACGTTTTAATGCTATGTACTTTATATTCATTTTGTGGCTTTAAAAGGCTCAGTAAATTATTTGCACCTTTTGAATAGCCTCTGATTCCCATCTTAGATTTGTGTCTGTTTTTTCTTATATGTTCCATGAGGGCGGGTTGTAACCAAACACAGAGACTGTGATTTGTCTCTTGTCATAAATAGAGTAAGTAAAGGATAAAATTATTTTTAATCTAACTGCTTTTTACACACCTGCATTTAAAAACACAGACACATCTTTGAGTCAAGATAGTTTCTCAGTTGCAGCTTGAAGGAAGTTGAGGAGGAAAGAAGGAAAAGAGTATCATGTTGTGCCTTTCCTGCTTTTGTGTTTTTCTGTAGGAGTCTACTACCCTGTGTTGGCAGAGATGGTTTTCTGTGCTTAGGAGACAGTGGATCTGACCCAAAATGTCCATTCTTGAGCTTAAAGATTGAGGGCACTCTGGCCCTTGATAAGACATTTTTTAATACCAGAATAAATACTGACTGCACAGTTAACGTGAAAGAGTTACATTTAATTTAGCTTCCTTTACAAACTGCTTCTTTAAGGCTTTTCTGTTTGCTCATCTCTGCTGGATCTTAAACAGAGACATTTTGTTGCTGTGGAAAATAATGAGCAAGCAATAACAAATGCTTCCTCACATAGAAGCAAAGCACCCTGTTAACCATCAGCCATACAGATATGACTGAGAGTGGAAAAGAAAACATGGGGGAAAATATGAAACCAGTTCCAGCTTTCATTCTGTCCTTAAGTGAAATATAACCTCACTTCCCTCTTTCAGCATGGCACAATGGCATTCATATGATCTTGGAGAAGAGGGTCATGTTCTGATAGCAGTTTCACTGTTCAAGGATACCTGCCACAGTCATGAGTATCTGTCTGAAACAAGAGATTTTGAAAAGCCTCACCAGAGTTACACTTCACATATGCACATTTTACACTAAGCCAAAAAGAATAAGGGATTTTTCTTCTATGATCTTCATAGTTCCAAGAAAATGTCTTCATGAGACATATGTGGGAAAAGAATACCTTAAATCCAGTCAGACTTCATCTTGCCTCCAGACTCTGAAAGGATTGGAGAGATATAAACTAGAAAAATTTGACATTCGCCTTGATCTTTGCTTTTCCGCCTAAGATGCTTTCCAGGGTCAACCTTGAAATTCAACACAACATCATTCTGTCAGAATAAAGCAAAAGTTGCACAGTAGAGCTATTTTAGTTTTTAAAGCATTCCTGTTACAGCTTTTTAAAAATAGTCACATAGGACCCAACCTATTTTTAAACAATTGAATCTTTTCATTCCTAAGTCTCTTCTTTTTTTCCATCTTTCTGGAATTTTCTTTTTATAATGTTCTTGACTAAGCAGAGTTAAAGTCAGTACTAATTCATACAGCATACTGAAGCTGACAGTGTAGGTCTTTGTTTCAAGGGACCATTTGTGTTGTGACAGGCAAAGAACAGACTAGCTGCACTGTTGTTTTTACTGAAGACAGGCAAAAGTAGACCAAATCCTATAGCACACACTCAAGCTAAACTCCAAGAGAAACTTTGCCTCAATTCATCTAAGAATAGTCAGAAATGGACTTCAGCAGTTCCGTATTTTTCATAGTGTACTCTGAAAAGTTCAAATAATCATTTTTGCAGCTGTTGCTCATGCACAATACAAAAATGTCTGATTCATTATAAATGCAAAAACTCAGCAAAAAGTATACATCAGAAATTCCTTCAATATAAAGCTCCAGCTATATGTGAGATGGAACCTAGGAAACTTAAACTTCCCTGCTAGCTGAAATTAAGCTAATTTTTGTTAACAATTAATAGTAAATAAGATGGTCTGAAAAGTGCTCTGTGCCTTTGTCTTGGTTTGAAAGACAGGTACCTGCCAGCAAAAAAGCTGGAATCTCCCTTTGAATAGAGAATGTAAACCCCCTCCCTCAAATTATTATAATTTTACAATTGGAGGCTCTCAGGCAAAGATTTGGGAGTAGAAATAACAGTCCTTTACTAGGAACATTAGACAAAGCAAAGACAAATACAAATGTAATAGCACTAAGAGACAAGCAAAACAAAACAAAACAAAACAAAAACAACAACAACAACAACAACAAACCAAACAAAACCTCAGAAAATGCCCTGACAGAGTCAGGGATGTGACCTGACACCCTGGGTGTCAGGGTGTTGAAAGCAGTCCAGATGAGATCCTCCTTGAGTAGTAGATGCAGTTCTGTGGAAATAGTCCTGTAGGAAAGTCCAGTGGTGACGAGATGAGCCCAGTCTTCCTCTGGGAAGAAATCCAGTGGAAAGAAAAACAAGCAGGGTCCTCTGGTACTCCCACGTCCTTTCCAGGTTAGGTCTGAGCGATGTCCTCAGACCTAACTGTCCTGTTCACTGCTGTTCCCCAGGAAAAACCTGCTGCCCCCTTTTGTTTCAGTAAGTACCCATAAGTACCCAGCAATTAGTTACCTAGCAAAACCACCAGGAAAAAATTCCACAAACACAAAAGAAACAGATCCAACCCCCAACAGCCTTGTGGACTTAATCTGCAGCAGCAGTGGCACCACATCAGTGTCCTTGAATCAGCAACATATCTATTTATCAAAAGAATTAAATAATGAAATCAGGAGTCTTTTGTTATGTGTGCTTCCTCAGTGTTTTTCTAGTTCTACGTGGCCATGTACATGAGTAGCTCATTTCATTAACATCTTTCTTCTGTCAGGAGACATCAATATATTGTAAGGAATGCAATAATCCATCCATGTGCATAAACTTCCTTTTGTAATACATCCCCATTTCATCTACATTTTTCAAGAACTTTTACTTATTGTAAGTACACTTGGATGGTACATGGGACTCAGCACCCACAATGCATTTTTCCTTCCCTAATTTCTAAGCTGCATTGCCCGAAGCCGAGAAGGTCTTGGGACATTCCCATGATTCCGGTTTGAGTATATGAAACACCAGATTAATAAGACACTTTAACCAACTTAGTCACCACTCTACAGAGTGCAAACAGAAACATTTTCCACTGAGTGATTTAGACTGAGTTCAAGTTTATAAGCTTGACTCCTTTAATTCAGTTTCTTGCAACAGAAATATCAATTGTTCATCATTACTTACCAAGAAGGAAGTGTACCTGTAACATAGCAAGATGATCCTGTATAGAAAGTAATGTAGACCTCTTTGGACATTGAAAATATGCAATAATATTTTACTTCTCCCCTGGTAGGGAATCAAAGAGAACCTTAGGTACTCCAGTTCAAACCACATCACAGTTGAAGTGTCCAAAGAGAATCTAAAATTTCAGATTCAGCCACTGCTATGTAAAACAATGTCACAGGAACATTCCCATGTCAAAACAATTTTTATAGCCAGCTGAATAGCTCCTTCAGGCAGTGAGCAATCAGTTCAAATATATACTTTATTCCAACTAAAACAGAGATCCACTGTAGTATCTATTCATGGAGAACACTTAGCCTAGACTCTAATCTCTAGAAACTGGCATAATTTGAAGGCACTTGAGAGAACAAACACTCAAATTACAGACTGTTAAAATGGGAAATATTAATGGATTTCTACTGGCCCACTTTGTTGGACACTCCTGCAGTTATGCTGCAGCCCAAACATAAATGCTTTCTGTATTAGCTAGAGAGGCATTAAGGGTTATGTTTTCTGCAGATGAACTGAGATGAGGGCTGAAGATCTAACTTATAAAAGCAAAGAGTAGGGGAGGCCTTGAGAGTAAGCTTTCTAGTCATGTGTACAGAAGGCTCTTCTGTGGGTGCACCATGATGGCTATAGAGACAGAGATGGTTTTACATGGGGTAGGTTGGGTCCCTGTCTTCTGTTGATGTCTTGAGCAGGACTCTTACCTGGGGGAAGCCTAGTTTCTCACTAGCAAATGTAGTCACATTCTTCAGTACTGTGTAGGGTTTAAAAGACTTTTTCTAGCTGTCTCTTACAGTTTCCAAGGGCTGATTTCACTGTGGGTGAGCACACAACACCAGGCCTATCTTAGGAAACGACACCCTCTATTTAGATATCCAAATGTCTTAAAACTAAGCTATGCTGAATAGAGACAGCAAAATATGTAAATTTATGCACTTTAGTAAAAAGCTGAAGAATCATCTCCCATCTAAAAATCCTTTATTTTCTCAGATCTTACTCAGTGGTGTCCTTGGTCGCTTTTGCCAGCAGGACACATAAGAGCTCCAGTTTTAACTTGTCATGCTATCCTTTGCAAGACTGAAAACAAAAGATATTTGTCCCAAGTTTTCCTTACAGACAGTGAAATTTAGAACACCTTTTCAGTTAGCTGTTCTCAAAATTAATAATACATTAGAAATTAGAAAAAAATATGTGTTCAGAAAGCATGAGTTTTATTTATATCATTTTAAATTCACTTCTCAAGCTGTACAGAAGAAATACCCTTTTTTTGTAGATAGCATCTCTGAATGTAAATATCAAGCAGTATGAAGAGTGTATTTTATTTTTAAAGAAGAGTGTATTTGTATTTTTAAGAGTGTATATGAAGAGTGTATTTTTATTTTTATTTTTAAAACCTCGCAAGTTTGGGGAAATCTTGCTTAAAATTTTGGGAGGCCTTGAACTTCTCCGACTAGCACTGTCTGTAGTTTCTGGTGGAATTCCCATAGAAGGAAATAAAAGTGTCTGTGTCCTTTGGTTAGGAGGAGGAGGAATTCCAAGGAGGAATTCAGGGGCTGAATTTCCTTCACATAAAGCTGTTCTCCCAATCCTCATGCCAAAACACCTACTGACAGAAAAAAGCTGTTTGAATGGTGTTTCAGTAATTTTGAGTAATTCCGGCCTCCACATTCTGGACTCCAGAGCGATTTGAGGTTTGAAACTGGGACATTAAAGCTAAAGTAATATAAATGGAATGACTCATGTGCTTTCCAAGATCTGGAAGCCTGCTGCCGTCCAGGTCTCTAGCTTATTCAGGAAATGACCATTTTTTATAATGTTGACGTTCCCATATACAAATGAAAATCCATAGTGTTTCCCAGACCTGACACTGAAACACACACAAAAGGGAGAAGCAGGCTCAGAATGAAATAAAGTGCTAAAAGAAACAAGAATAAGAGCTTCATTTATTGTGCTTCTTTAAATCTTTGTTTGGCAATGTTTCTGTGGGAAGATTTAAGTTAAATTTTTCACATGTTTAACACCTGGTTAAACACCATGTAAACCCATGGCAGAGGCCAAATACACCTCATTAAGGAAAACTTGAGGCTACTGTCCTAACGAAGTCCCATATTTTTCTGCACTATCATGGACTTTAGAAGCTTTTTCAATAAAGCATCTGTCCTGATTTCGTGTGTCTAGACTAAGTGAAATACATTTTATTGAATAACCACCTCTGGCTGTGATTCTTTGTACCATTTGAAAATGTGTTTCTAATATTGCTGTTTGTAGGACAGCAGAGGGCAAATGTTTTTACAAAGTAAACCAAGATTATTGACATTGTAAAAGAGAATTCTTCTTGATACCTGTCAGTATGTGGTCCTGTGGCTGACATACCCCTCCCTTTTTTTGACTTGCTTTGTGAACTTTCACCAGCATCTTGGAGATATTCTGGCTTCATATCTGCTGCAAAGTACTACAGGCCAAGTATCTTTTACCTCCTTGCTATCATTCCCAGAGGTCAGAAGTTCATTTGGAACATTGAAGCAGCCTGCTTCTGTAACTACTGGTGAAACAAGATTATGTTAAAGAAAGCAGTGTTGATTTTATTAGAAACTAGAGAGAAGAATGAAATGAAACTAAAGTTGAACAGAAGAAACTTTCCTTTATCTGGCAGCTCCATAAAGCCTAGCTCACCAGATTACAATCTCATGGTTATTACTGATACATTCAAGCACACTAGAAAAATGTATCAGTGCTTATCTGACCTTTCTTCTCATAATATGCTTCACAGATTTGTTACAACAGGAACTTCAGCCAGCAGCAGCTTCAGGGAAGAACAGTTCTGGCAGTCATGAGTAGCAGGGAAATGCTTCACCTTTTGAAGCTCCCTTCAGCTGAGAAAACTCTCTCTTGTTAGGATAACTGAAATCCAGGTTTTTTTCAGTGGCAGGTTGTGTTAAATATATTTAAAGGACATAAAACCCAAGCAACTGTTTCGCTAACTGCCGTTTGTGGCTAATTCCACTCAGTGATGACAGTGTTTCCAAGCCTTTGTGAGAACATTCCAGCTTTCTGCTAGATATGTTGGACTATATTGTCCTTATGAACTGATAAAAGGAAATCTCCAGCTTAGCCCACACACACACTTGCATTTTTCTTTATGGAAGCTCCACTGATCTGTCACTGGGGAAATACCTTACTCAAAGAAGAGAAACAGAATTATCCTCTCAATACTGTTATTCAGAATTAGGTATATTGTATTTAAGTATGTTGAAGATTGCTGCTGCCATAAGGCAGGAAAACGTGCAGGCTGAGGCTGGCTGATCAGAACAGAATTTGATGTACATGTTGCTACATTCTTTAATATAAAATGCAAGGATACTCTGCCATCAGATTGTCATTGCTTTTAAAATTGGATTGTGATGCTTCACCAAGGGTTCAACATTCCTTGAATTTCTTTAGTTAGTGACTGCAAGAAAAAAATTGGTGTCAGAACTAAGAGTGTAAAAGTTGGTCTCATTCTAGAAATCTGTCAACTTCAGGTTCAAAAGCCTGAAGAAAAATTAGACACGCAGAAGCAGAAATCATGGATGGGAAGTGCGAGGACAGCCATTGCAGTGTTCCAGCATGCACAAGGCTCAGATCTGCTTGAAATTTTGCAGGATTGGAGTAAAGTTGGTGGCCTAGGAAATTTTTTAATACTGACACATGAATGAAACTGTTCAGGACAAAGAAAGCCACCTATAATACTGGGATGTGTTCATGGGATGTGCTCATATTCAACTCATTAAATCAAACTGTCATATCTAGCACCACTCTTACCTACTGAAGGAGCTGTGTTGTCTTTCCAGTGCCTGATCTCAGAACGGAATTGCAGCAATCTCTTCAATATATCTCATTTGCCACATTGTGTCAATTGTGAAAACACACAATACATAACCAGAACTGACAGGAGATGGCAGCCATGCAGAGAAAAGTGTGACACACAGTGTTTTGAAAGAATGATGGAGGGCCAAAAGAGACAGTGAGGAAGAGCAGGGAAGAGAAGGTATAACAGCCTTAAGACACATCAAAAGAAGGGAGGAAAGCCATGGAAACAATGATGTCAGCCAAGGAGTATGAAACTGAAAACAGGGAATAGAAACTATTCACTCTGTTTAGGATAGGAAGGAGGATTTCAAAGACAGTATAACCTGGAGAAAAGAAAAGACATAGGGGAGTGAGAGGACTATGAAAGCAATGTTAGAAGTAGTGTAGTAGAAAACCACTATAGAGCAAGTACAGGCAACTATGAGAGATTGGAGACTGAGGCAAACATCACTAAGTATGAGGAATTGGCAAGAAAGAGAGATTTTACTGGAGACTCAAATTAACCATTGATGGAAAGAAAATAAAAACGCACAGGGAGGGAAACATTTGGGGAATGATAAAGAAAGCAGGGATGTAAAGACATTAGGACATAGGAAGGAAGAGTAGATAGAAAAGAATACTCTAAAACAGTGAGGAGCATAGGCAAAAATAAAGGGAAAAAAAAAAACTTCAAAGACAAAATAGATAGGTGCACAATAGAAGTGCACCCAAGTGTATTAGAAAATTTCCATTTATCCTCCTAGTCAGCCTTACATTAGGACTATAATTGTACTCACCGATACTTGCTTTTTCAGAACCTTTTCACTATAAACTACTCCAGGAAACCGTTCCCCAAACTTACCTGATCACACACCTGCATTAGTTGGCATGTTCATATGAGGTGACAGAGACATAAACATAACATAATCCTTGCTATGTAATGTAATCCTCAGTGCTACAGATAAAGAAATTGATTTAGAAAGGCATTTGAGGACAAAGTTATTTCATTGTAGTCTACTGATTTAGGCAGATGTCTCTATTGCTTTGGATTATGATTTTACTATCCATTGGATTAATTGCCCCAGGAAAGTTACTTTCCATTTCAGGTTCACCAGTATATTTTGATTTCTATATATTTCTTAGGAATCCTGCAAAACTTTCCTAAATAGTAGCTTCATCCTGGAACAAGATAAGAAAATGCAACTTTTAAGTTAAGTAAGAGCAGTGTTAAAGAGAGCGTTTCTGAAAAGAACTCTCAAACATTTCTGTACATTCACTGTCTATTTATATCTTTCAAGCTCTCTACATTGACTTTAACAGGCAATGAATTAGACTGAAAGTTAAAGCCTGACTGAAGTGTTGACTTAGAAAAATATGATGCTATCTGTAAACCACTGCATTCTGAACATTGTGATGAGGCCACAAAAAATGCAGTTTGAAACAGGTGCCAGATATTTTTGTAGGAAATCAGTGCAATTTCAGATGAGTTTAATGGAGCAGCCATTTCATGAAGCAGCTAACAAGCTGCTCACACTCCTATTTCACTCATCTTAACAAAATTATTCAAATCTTCAGAGTTTTCTACTGATCATATACAGAACCACACTTACAAATGGTCATGCTTTGTATTTAATCCATTTTTCCTTCAACTGTGCAAACACGTGATGTTCACTGCAGGATACTTACTATGTAGGAAGCCACAACATGGGCAGCAAATTTGTGTGGTACCCAGTCTGTCCAAACTTGGTACTGAAATTAAGTTGCAGAATGAGAAATGGAAGAAAATTACTATAAACTGAGAGTAAGTATATTAACTATATATGGGATTAAAGAGAAAACAGGCTCAAAATTTTCCTTCTTCTCCTTAAGAAGCTACACTGAACTCACTGGGGTAACTCAAGGTAGAGTTCCTAACTGAAGAATCATGTCTTATTGTTACACATTCTTTCTCAGCATGGAACCCATTTATTTTTTCCCAATAGACTGTTTAGTAAACCACAATTATTGAGTTAGCCATCAAACCTTAATTAGATTACTTACATGCCAAAACAACCCCAGTCACTCGTGTAACCTACATTAACTTATAATAATTTAGAAGGAAATCACAGGCACTGAAACCAGCTCCCTCTCTCATGGATGGGAGAGAAGCTGCTTGCACGATCACGGTTGTGCCAGGGATATTTTATGCTTTGCAGATGGTTCCCTTCCGTCTCAAGTTCGAAGATGGAGATGTGCTGAACAAGCCTTTTGTAACATTCCTGCTGAAAAGTTAGTAGCCAACGACCAAATCTGAACAAAAAAGCAGGACTGGAATATTCCTCTGAAATATGAAAATCTATCGATGACCTTTTAGCAATAGAGACTAATTTGGTATTTCCTAAACAAGGACTTGATTAATGATACTTGGAAGGGATAATGTTTTTAAACATTAGAATTGGAATGGAATTAAATCATTGTTGATTGTAGTGCATGCCTGCTCACACGAGTTATCATCCTCTGCCTGTCTGAAGATTAATACTCTGTGTATATACTGTGAGGGGAGAAAGAGGGAGCAAATTCCTTTCCAGCATTTTTTCAGTTTACTAAGATAATTCTTTCCCTGGTAAAAAAATTCTATTCCCAGCACTTGAAATGAAGCAACTCCAGGAAAAAAGTTGAAAAAAACATAGTTCACAGTGAGTAGCACCTTTAGTCACAAAGATGGGAGCAGTGGAAGCCTGATCATGTGCAGCAGAAATTTTCTGAAGTGCCCGATGAGCAGGACTGTGCTCTCTTGTGGAGGTGTCAGACTGCATCACTGCAGCAAGCTTGGTGTACACTCCATGTGACTGGAATCTTTAGGTATGGTGTATAAGAGTGATGAAGAGGCCTGACAACAGGACAACCTTTCCCTGAGGAACTAAAAATAATCACCTCCTGAAGGTGGAGGTTGAATTTTAGCTGCCATTCGTACAGGTAAATTTTTGTCTTCTTTTCTGCTGGCCGTTTACAAATAAGTGACGCTGAATAGCACCAGTGTTACATATAGCTTCAGAATTAAATAGATTTAATTTATTTTTAGCAATGAGAAATATGCCACAAGCATGAAATGCTGTTGCAGGTCTTGCCAGCAGAAATGGGGAAAGAAGTGTTCTTTAGCATTCTGATTAAACAACTGCCTCTGTAACCTCAATTTGTGCTTTAAATCGCCATTGGCTTTAAACAAATAGGGGGTGTGAATGAAAGGCACTGGACAGATGGTAAGGAGAGTGGCAAAATGGACTGTGAGGGGACTCCCTGTTTATCAAAGTTACTCCACACCACTCTCATTTGTCAACCCACAAAAAGCATGCGAACTCCAAACCCTGAAGTCCTGCTGTTAGTTCTGTATTTTACATACTGAAGTAACATCCTGAGGGGTGTTCTTAGTGAGTTAAAATGGGATAATAGTTATAACATGAAAATAAAGTAGCCTCTGCTCCTCTGCAACATGTAGACCTAACTACTTTGGCACTGGATAGATTCAATCCACATATAAACAGATACAGATGGCAGGATTTCAATTCTCTGTTTGCTTTGCTGTATTTTCCAGAATTTTGTGGATATCTATTTCTTAACAATTACCCATCCAGTGTTATTTCTGATAAGGGCATTGCCTCTGACGTTGCCTATGTACTGCAAGCTTTCATCAAATTGCCAGAACTACTTCACTCTTAATTTGAGCCTTTTCCCACTCAATTTAAGCAAGATAAAGGCATTTGCATTCTCATCTGCATACATGCATACTGATCTTTTTCATTATTTCTAGCCATAAGGATTATTTTTTGGCCTAGCTTTCAAAAAATCTCTTTTCTATCAGACCTTAGGGGAACTACAATTGTAGATATCAGCTGACAGACACTAACAGTTTGCTTTTTTCTAAATTAAAGCATAGTAAAATGCTAAATTTGTAATATATTTTAGATAGCCTCCTAACATTTATATGTCTCAGAATTTTACTAAGTCTATAAAATCTAGTACCTACTAAGCCTATGTCATTGATTTTACACAGTAACTGTGATATACATTCCCTTGAGATAAATATGTACTTCATCTCAGGTAAGAAAGGGGCTCTGCTTTTTAAATTTAACGATATGCAAAGCAATGTTTAGTCATAGTATTTAAAAAAATATATGGAAATCTCTGCCCATCTCCATGTCATAATATAGGGTCTCCTCTCATGTTTCCAAGGTCATAAGAAGGGCTTTTGCTAATAGCCCACAAAAGCAAAAAGGATATGAGAAGCATCATCCCGAATCTGTGAATAAGAACCTAATCTATTTTGCATATATTTTTCAAGATTAACATAAATTTTACTACTTATTATTATTTGTGATCTAAGGCTCTTGATCCCACTAGCAGTCTAACTCCCAACAACTGATTAGCACCAGCTTCTTTAATAGTACCATTTCTTGACCCATGGTGAAATTCTGCTTTTGCTTGTTTTAAAAGCATTCTGGGTTTATACCTGTGGATGGTTCTTTCAAGCAAGCTGTGAGATGTGGTCACTGTATGTAGTGCATTAATGCCCTGGGTTTTGTAGCCAATTGTTCAGTCATGTATTTCACTCAGTTTTCCATTTCCAAAGCGATAAAAAACTTCAATACCTGGAGAAGGCAGAAATGGGGGTTGCTCCAGATTTACAGCATTTAGACAAGCTTAGATTGATTGTGGCTTTATTCTTGACTAAGTTTCCCCATGTGTAGAACAGCACATATTAGGAGGTTCCTAATAAGTTGCACACTTTAGATGACAAAGTAAAAACATATTTTTTCTTATTTGCAATTTATGTTTATGTCTCATTGCTAAAATCACATCTTTAAATGTTATGCAATGACATATTTCTAGTGTTTGTACTGCTGAATGCTGGATAGAAGACTCACCTTATCAGTCATCTATAAAGACACTTGGCAATCACTAAAAATCAGAATTGAACCCCCAGAGGGTGAGCATGCTTCAATTTAGATTATTATTTCACACTAAACATTCTTGTTCTATTTTGGTTTTCAGGATGCCAGAGAACATGTTCTGGACATGATTTGTGCTGAAAACCAGAGAAAATTCCATTTTTTCCTATGCCATAAACCATTTATAGATAAGATCATTAGAGCAAGCTCAAGTTAGAGTGCAGGATGTAAATCTTTGTGTCATTAGTCAGCCATTTATGAAAATGTTTGTTGAAACTCTGTAATAAATAACATAATCAAGTCCACCAGTGTGTCCTCATTTTCCTTAATTTTTCCTCTTATAAAAGGGAAAAGAAAGATTACTGAAAGTCTGTCATTTATAGGTCATCAAACTACTTTGCAAACAATGTTTGGCACACAAGAAATATTCCATAAAGATGATTTTATGATAATTATGTAAAAGTCAATTGTTCAGAGCTCCCATCAATTATCACTCCCAATCTGTGGAACAGCAAAAATAATTGAGTAGCTGGAGAAGCTTTGATATAAAAAATATAGCAACTTTTGCCCAAGTAATTTATATGTGCATGCATACACATGTACAAATACAGGCAAGAAGGAGGGATGTCCAGCATTTGTCGGTTTAGCCCGTGTTGGAGATAGAAATCTCCTATTTAATTTATTGTGAGTACCAGCCTAAATTTTTGAAAGTGACAAATTAGCTGAATTCAAGGCACTAGGATGATTTTGGTTTTCAGCTCCAAGTTCAGTTTGCAAATTAAGTTATCAGAGACATCTCTTCAAAGTGCATACATCTAAAATACATCTGAATCAGGTGTTACAAAATGAGGTCTGTGACTAAAAGTCCTGATGCAGGAAGACCAGATTTTTGACATAGGGTAAAAGACAAGCTGTACATTTTATAAAGCCTACACTTTATACCATAGAGAATTAACAAAATACTATTTAATTTTATGAACGGAAACCCAGTTGTCATCCAAAATCCAGCTAAAAGGAAAATTTAACTGTAAAAAGTATTCTACTAGAAGTTCTTGCTTCATTCAAAGCTGTTCTTAAAAAGGATTCTCTGGAAGACCTCTAGATTAAGAAAAAAGTAGTTTCAAACAATTAGTAAATATGCAATCATCTTTTCTATTGTATCTTGTTTCATACTCTTTCTTTCCATTAAACAAAATTTATTCTGCACTCATTTCCATTCAGCAGCCAAAATCAAAACATAATGAGAGCATACAAATCAAATAATATACATCAAGTTTCCATTCTTCAGTGAGAAGAAGCCAGACTATTGTCTAGGCTACAATATTCCTGACAGCATGTGGTGGGAAGGCCCAGCCCTATCTGCTGCTGCAAAGTAAAATGCTATTAAGAGAAGTTTTGAACAAAGAGAAACATTCAGTGTCCTTCTCCAAATACAGTAGAATTAGTGCAGCAGTCAAAGTTAGTTTTCACATAGTCCCTGTGTAAAAATAGTATGCGTTCTGGAGGATGAAAGCCAAATTCTGATCTCACTGATGTCAGATGAGATACCTCAGTGATGAATGTGGTTCTTGGCTTCCCAAGCAGCCATCCGACTCAATGTGTTTCTAATAAGATGGAGAGTCAGCAGGGGCCAGGTGCTCTATTAGTTTAAATTGTTAGAGAAGCAGGAGTTGTGTAGAATGTTAGTAGATGGAAAATATTCTTTGCCTCCCCTAAATGCCTACTCCAGGTCCAGAAATCCAGTTGCTGCAGCCCGGCATTTGTACTGGCTGAGCTTCTGACTGAGGCTTAAGTTATAAGCCTTCTATGTAATAGTAATAAAGCAAACACTTGATGTTGTATATTTGCAAGAACTCGATCTCAGATGTTTAACATCTCACTTATTTTGGTTTGGGACAGAATTTTACCTGTTTCCCTCTAAGTAATTATTTTCTTTGTATTTTCAAAAGTACTCTTGTACCTGCTGTTTAAATAAATCTTTAGTTCAAAGGTAGCTGATATTCATTAAATGTAGTACTGTAGTTAGTGCAAGCCTAACACAAAAACAGTGAGTGGATAATAATGCTGTAATAGAAAATTTGAAATAGAAAATGTTATGTTATAAAGTGAAAATTAAATGAAGCTTCACAAAGCCTGGTCTGAGTAATTTCAGACCATGGAGCAGTAAAGAGGTTGCCAAGCAGTGGGGTGATCTGCTGCTGTATTGATGGCTGTCCTGCCTGAGAAATCCTGTTCACAACTTGTAATCCTTCCACACACACTTCTGGCAGCAGCGCAGCAGCCTGAGGACCAGTGTTGCAATGTCTGCAACGCTGTTGCATGTCTGCTCTTTTTCCAGATAGAGGAGGCACTCACCAATATGTGAGCTTCAGGATTTGTGGTGCAGGCACAGCAGAGTGGGGGTTTTCTGCTTGGACAGCACCTGCAGCAGTGCTCAGCACCCCCACTCCCTCAGCAGCCCTCCCCAGAGAGCCAGGCTGTGCACATAAATGACACTATAGCCCTATCCTGTTCCTCTTGGCTCATGAATCCTGCACATTTTCAGGGACCCTGAAGAAAGAGGCTGGGGAGAAAGCTGCAAGTATACCCTTAGGCAACACAAATTAAGAATATCTCAGTTACCAGTAAAGTCTCTTTTTCTTTGAAAGCTTATACATGTACTCACATAGCATGTGACTGCAAGGCAGCACCTCCAGCATACTGCTGTGTAACTGGACAACTGCCCTGGAGTGCTTTAAATGAGTCAAGACAGAAGGACTCTCTTTTTCATACCAGAGCAGTTTTGAGCCTAAAAGTATCTGTATTTGTGTAGTGTTGTTACAGATAGGGTGAATGGAGTCCAGATGGCAGCTTTGCAATTTGCAGAGATGAAAACACCCTACAGAGAGGTCACTGGCACACTCTGAGCTGTAATGGAGCTTCAGATCATACTGTGCTGCCTTGCCTTACTGATGCTTAACATGTTTTATCATCATCTGTAACCCACTAAGACAGTCTCTGTGCAGAGGTAACTGACCCTTTACAAGTCTTGAAGCACAAATTTCAAATGACCGGAAGAATTCTGTGGTTTTCATCCTTTCCAGATCATTTAAATATACATGGATTATATAGAACATGTAAGGGTACTTCAGGCAGAAAAAAATCGTTGAATAATTTTTCAACTAGAATGGAGACTGGACTACTTTTCAGCAAAACACCGAGAAGTCTTGAGCATGTGTTTTTCAGGAAAAAAGGGGCTATTTTCACTGGAGTGAAAGCTCCATACTAATATGTCAGGGACAGATTCAACTCCTCCAGGGACTAGGACTGTTATCTAGCACAGACCTTCACTAACACATCAGTGACTTCTTCTGCAGTGGAGCAAGACAGGCCTTAGTGTGAGAACTGCTTTACTTAGTGCAAAGATCCACTCCTTGCCTGGCTGATTGCTCTGCTGGTCAGCCCCAGTTAAATACAGGCTGGGTAGTTTAATGGCAAAATCATACCCAAAAGAACATGAGATCAAATTGGCTTTGTAGGAATATACAAATATAAGTCTTTCAAATACTGTCAGCTAAAGCACTTGCCATATGAGGTGGTTATGTGCTCTGCATGTGAGAACTAACTAGACTCAGTGCCATCACAAGAATCACAAGAGGTGGTGCTGTTCAAGAGTGCAGGCACTGGACCTGTAATGAGAAGGTCTGGTAGCAAGAACAGGACCAGGATAAGCCACACCTGTAATAATGAAGACAAGGCATGTGAATGTTCGGAGTACAACTTTTGGAATCAGTGCAGCAGCCCTGCCCCTGTGGCAGGGAGGAAGACAGCATGTGTGTGGGCCTCACCTTGTGCACGTAAAACCAGAGAACTGCCTGAAAAAGAGAAGGAAAATAACAGTCTCACTTGCATGACAAATTATCAGAGTCCACCACATTAACACATACATTGCCTTTCTTTTTGCAGTCTACTTATATTTTTGTGTGTTTTCACTTAAAAGTAACTACTTTTACACATAAAAGTAGTTCTAGAACAAATAGATCTGTATCAGGAAGGAGAAATTGGTTCCCTTCCAAAACACTTAGCTCTTATAACAGAAAGTAAAAAGATGGGGAAAAGCAGAAGGTGTCTGTATCTATCTATATCTATATCTATATCATCTATATCTATCTATATCTATATCATCTATATCTGTATCTCTTTTGAGGAAGGCTTAGTAACCTTTTCCATTCCATGAATACTGACTCCAAAAGAATGTAGACATTTATCTTACATATGCTCTATCAATATCCCAAATCCCAATTCAATATACACATTATAAGACTGTTCTCTTCCCTTTGCTGCTGAACACTGTCAAAGGAGGAAATAATTTCTTTTTTTTTCACAAGACACACATCTTGAAAATCCTAGGAACCAACGGCCCATACATTGAACTAACTTCATATCCTCTTTTTAAATTGAAAAATATAAAAGCAATTCCCTGCTCATGAACCTTTTTTCTGAATGAACCAATTTTTAGATAGGGCTCACAGTGGGTAGTAATGAAATTAACCAAAGAAATTCAAATTGCTTTATTTCTATTCATCAAGTGACTAGTTAGGGGCAGGGAAAATAAAAAATCAGAAGAAGAAAAATAAAAATGAGAGATCATTAATTAATCTTAGTAAAATTCTGTTTGCTTTGGGAACAGAATTTCTATTATAATATCTTAGAAACACTTGTGTTTAACTATCTTTTATGTGTATTTGAATATTATTAGACTTGACTGCACACTTTGCAATTTGTTTAATCTCTTACTTGAATATAAATGCTAATTAATTTTAATGATTTGAAAACAAGTTAAAATATTATTATTTCATGATTTCATACAACTATTAAATTGGGTTTGTTTTCACTACGGCTTGGTACTCTGTAAATGGAAGGTGTAACTGTTTGGGCTTTGGAACCAAGCATCTGAAAATTACAAAAAAAGGGTAAAGCCTTGTGAGCTACATTGGCATTAATTTTCATTGAAAGGCACTATATAGATTAGTATATTTTCCCTCTGGAAAATGGTAGCTCCATTACAACTTGGGAGGAAATAAAACCTAAATCAGAAGGGAAATATCTACACAGATAAGTCTTTTTACTCACTATATGATAGTGAGTAAACATATGTTTATGTGAGTTTCACATATGTTACAAAATGAGATAAATTTGCTTACCCTTCCTGGAGGAAAAGGTATGAAGTAAGGAAAGATAATTACTATAATTAATATAGTATAATATCCAAGAAATTAATGTTCTAGAGTCAGTCATGGGCTGAATGGTATTATAGAGGTTAGGGTGGCAAGGATTTCAGAAGTAGTTGAGGTTGAAAAACAGGTGTATCTGGAAATGCTTAAGGGAGAGATCAGTTCTGATTTTCCAGATGACTGAACAAAAAGGGAATAGAATAAGAATTGGTGTCCTTGTTAGAGGCATCAAATAAACTAATCAATCAAAAATCTTGTAAAGTTCAAGTTTAGGTTGGAGAAGGTGTTTAGTTCAGGGCTGATCTTCACTTTATTGAAATTATTAAGCTGCAAATTTCAGGATTTACTCCTGGACTTTCTTAAAATCACAGAAACAACTATATGTCAGGATCACACACGAGGACTTTTTTGGTGAAAAGCAGTTGTCCATTTGTCCAGCTGATGTGAATACGGTCATGGGAGTCCAACACCTGCTTTAGAAAAACATGCTCAATAGTTACCACATTTTTCTACAACAGGTGCTGAACTCATCTAACCTTGGTCATGTCAGAAAGACAACTGTTTCCAGCACTAACTGATGGAGAAGTAAGCTCTGGTATGTTTATTAGCAGTATTTGAACTCTGGTTACATCTTTGCATTCTTCTGGAAATGTACAGTTAATGGATTTGGTGAGGCAATTGAAATGCCTTCAAAGGTTTTTTTCTTTTGCCTAAACCTTCTGTGTTACTTCAGGACAGGTGAAAGAGGCTGATAGGTGTCTGTACACATACTTGTGTAAAAGGATTCCTAGAACTATTGTAGAAGCCAGACTGACATATGAAACAACAAAAAGTGCATCTCAGTTTTGTAGCATGATTCTCTAACCCACAGTGGCACAGCACTGTAAATTGCCTAGTCCCATTTAAAAAAGGCATAAAGAAGACAAAAAAATGTTGCAAATAAGACCACTAAATTACAGTTAAGCATTGTTACAACCAAATAGCTCATGTACAACTTCATAAACACTTCAACTGGTAGTCTTAAATGTCCAGATATATTTACTTTACTCCTCTAAAGCACATTAAAGAAAAAGTGTTCTTTGTTATCTGGGACTATTTGGAATCTTTAGCAATTCACTTAACACATCATAATATCTGTCATAGACTTTCCTAAAACACCAGGGAAAATGCATACCTGGAGAGGAGAGGAATAAATCTCCTAAAAGGTATTTGTGTAATTAAGCACGTCACCCTGTAGAGGTGAAGTGCCTGTTACTATTGGTGGATATTAGTCCTGATTCAGTAGAGTGCTTAAGCAAGGCCCACTAAAATTTGTAGGCAAATATATGTGCAGTAAATGCAACCTATTTCTTGAGACATGGTCCTACATAGCTGAGACATGGCTATTATGCTGGTTCTGGGGCATTTTGCCTTTTTCTTTCTGGTGGAAAGCCAGCCCTACAGCACATGACAGAGATGTCCAAACATAAATTGTACCTGTGTGTTTCAAGTTTATTGCTCTTCTCCTGAGTTGTGTCAGTATAAATACTGTCCCAAACACACATATTCGAGAGTAGGGTTCAAACCCTTGTATATCCTGTGACAAATCTGCAAGAAAGCCAAGCAGTGAGCTTAATATTTGCAAGCCTGTGAGTGTTCACAGAGAATCACAGAGAAGACTCGAGTTTGGAGGGGGTCTTCACCACCTTTTTCATCCAAACCTCCCTGCTCAGAAGAGGATCAACTAAAGCAGGCTGCTCAGGGCCATGTCCCATGAGGTTTTTCAGTTATCTCCAAGGATACAGACTTTACGATCTGCCTTGACAACCTGTTCCCATGTTACAGCAGCCTTACAGTGAAAAAGCCCTTTTTCTCATGTTTGAATAGAATTTCCTGTATTTAAATATGTGTCCTCTTGTTCTTTCCCTGGACACCACTGAGAAGCCTGGATCTGACTTCTTTGCTCTCTACCATCATATAGTTACACACACTGAGAGGATCCCTCTAAGCCATCTCTTCCCCAGGATAAGCAATCCCAACTCCTTCAGCCTCTCCCCATATGTCACAGTCAGGAAATAAGATTAGGCTCTTGCTGTCCTAATGAGGCTGGGGCCTTGCCCTGGAAGCAGACATTTGTACTGATGAGAAAGGTTTAACTGAAAGCTTCTGGCATGCAGAGACAGGACCTAAGGGAAAACAGGTAGTTTCTTCCAGGGAATGCTAATTTAGAGTATGGATTAAGTCATCCTGGAAGAGGGATTCTAGGAGTGGCCACCTGAGGCAGAATGTATCATCTGTCTTTTATGGAATAATCTTATTGTGGTGGGTTTTTTTAATGAAAGAAAAGCTCCATGAAGATGATGAATGAGTAATTTCCATATTGTAGGAGAGCACTGGAAGATTGAGTTGTCTTTCACATACTTTACTGAAGACTGGAAGGTTCCTTGCAAAGTCTGTTTATGAAGCATTTAATTTCGGTACAAGCTTTGGAAACAAAGAATGGATAAAAGGAAGCAAGGTTCGTGCAGCACATAAAGCACTGACCATCAAAGCAACTGGTTTGTGCACTGCTATTTTAGCTCCTGGATTCAGGAGTCCAAAGGGTGTTTGCTGCTCTGACTCTGAGAGCCCTTTGCATGATTCTTACAGGCTCTAATATGTCTCCTGTCTCTGACATTTCTTGGTCCTATGTTCCCTGACCAGTTAAAAATTTTATTTTGCTACTTTTCATTGCTAAATCTGCCTTATATTGGGAAATTTTGAAAACAGTGATGTAATCTGGCTCCATGATTACAACTGAAATTAATTTGCCTGCCTGATATTATACTACATTGCCTAAATTCATGATGAGATGCAAAGTACAGCTTCCTTTACTTTCTGTTTCCTGGACCCACATGGACACAGAAGGGGAATTGATGTTTCTGATGTCCCTGCAAATAAGAATAGCCTGACATAAAAGATGGATCTCAAAGGACTGAACAAACAAACTGAATAGTCAGAGGAGCTGACAGACCAGCTGTCACTGCACACAGAAGCCAGTGAAGGAGAAGGTATGTGGTGAACTCTTCACTGGGCTGCAAAATTCTCGTAGCTGTTCAGGCAAGGAAATTCTTCCTCTTTTTTTTTTGATCCTAAAGACTAAATGATAACCACTGAAATGCAAGCATTTTACAATTTAATCATTCTAGAAATGGCTGAAGAAGACTTTTTCACTCGTGCAAGGTGTACATACAGTCATACAGACAATCCCTGCTAAGCATGCAGATGTTTCAACTTCCTGCTTTCCCGGCACCTGAGAGCCTGTTCAGGTAGGAGAATAGATATTCTTGTGCACTGAGCTGCCTCTTTGCAAGGTATTTGCAAGAGCTTTGTGTGCTGGAGGCACTCCTGTCACACAATGGATTTCACACAGTTGCATGTTGCAGTTGCAGTTGAGGGAAGTGGTCTTCCTACTGTTCATACTGTTTCCTACTGGAAAACAGTAGGACTGTTTTCCAGAACGAGCTCACAAACCTGAGTGAGTGACAAAAAATTATCAAAGTAACGTCAGTGTGAAAAACGTGAAGTAATTAATCTTGGGGAAAAAGTAGTCTAAACTGTGCTTATAGGATTCTGAACTTGTAATTGGCAGTTATACCTCAGAGAAGAGAGCTAGAAATCTCACCAACAGTTCTCTGAAGTCATTAACTTAAGATACAGTAGTAGCCAAGAAGAAATAAAAAGTCAAAATTCATCAGAAAGGGAATCTATAAAATAACAGAAAACGTAATTTTGCTGCAGAACAAAACCTCACACACCCTGGGCACTGATGTTTGATCCTCATGTCACAAGGAGTCATAGTGGAGTTAGAAAAGGTTCAGAGAAAGGCAGGACAAGGGATTAAGGATGTCAAGTAATTGTATTAAAAGAAGAGACTTAAAGGACTTAGTTCTAAACTTTGAGTGGAGAATATTCAGTGGGAAATGTGAAGGCAATCAATGAAGTGAATGCAGAGCTACTAATGCAACAAACCCTTCATCATGCTGAACTTTGTTGCCACAGATTTTGGAGGCAGTTTCAGCAGAGGATACAAGGAACTAGAAACTCTTGAAAAACCAGTCTAATACTATATTAAAGAAAATTAACAGGAATTCCAACATCAATGATTCTGAACATGGGCAGAGTAGTAGGGAGATAGCGGCCAAGAGCACATGTGCTCCCTGAGTAGCATCTCCTCGGCAGTGGTGGAGGCAGAATGCTGGTCCCTCTTGCATTCTTATTTTCTGAGCCCTATGGAGATGTAATTTTCATCTGCTTCAGAGCATCCTAGCCTCCTCCCATTTCCCCATCCTTGTGTACAAGAGCCAGCTGGGCTGCAGATTACAGAGCAGTAGATAGGTCAAGCTAATACTTCTGGTGTGGGAAATGACAGAGTGGTAGAGAGACTGCAACAACATGCAGGAAGTACATGAGAATCTCAGGCAACTTCTGGAGACTGAGAGATGTAGTCAAATGATTAAGTCACCTGCTCCATATCATGCCTGGCTGTTTAAGGACTTCTGTCAGAGGAAAGCATAGAGAATATCAGGCTGACAGGCAGTAATAACAAAATATATAAATTATTCGTTCTGATTCCTTATGTTCTCTTTTTTGGCTCCTACAACAGGAATTATTAAGAGTAGGATAATGGGAGGCCATGAACAAGCTTAAAATCTGTGCCCTACTTAACCATCTCTGATTTTGTATGTGGGAAGGAAGTGGCCTAAATCTGACCCATCTAATATATATAATATATTCCATGGCATGTAATGTTTTGACAGCTTAAGTAGATATACAAACACTGAATTGGTAACTCATTCAGATAAAAATTGGTATGCCTCCTTATCTAAGTATTGCAAGTTCTGGTTTTATTCAGATAATTGTGTTTATTTTTTCTTTTCCAACAAGATAGTTGTGCATATTACTTCAGTCTCTGGTATGTGTTAGACTTGTCCAGGTTTTTTTCTAATGCACTCTCATGAAATTTTAGATACAGATATCATCTGTGTTGGTAATGGGTAATGTAGGTGCTGGACAGGAGCAGGAGATTAAGAATTTATTTTTCCTGCGTCACAAACACATTGTTTATGTCAGAATTTTTTCCCCCCAAGTACAACACTATGTGGTCTGTGTGAACACATCTTAAATGGGCTGATCTTTATAATGTATTTGCTAAAAACGTTTCATTTTATACATTAGGAGCTAAACCACTGAGAAATTTGTGTTTTGTCAGGAGAAGTCAGTGGCAGAGAGATAAGAAATGGCTGTGGAGTACCTTAACCACAAAGCTGCCATAGATCAGTGGAAATGATAGACTATGGAGCTACTCATCCGTGAGTTTGACACAACTACAGAGCACTTCTAGGGACACAGTGTCAAGGAGGAAGATGAGTTTTATCTGCAGTGTCTAATCTCCTCTAATAATGATAAAATTTGGCTCACATTGGATAATTTCCTTCCAAGTATTTAAAGCCCTTCAGCATGCCTTTTACCCAGGTAAATGGTATACCAGGAATTACACCACTAGGAACCTGCACAAGGAGAGAGGCTAGGTCTGTTTTTAGGAAAACTCTCAATGGATCCCTGAAACCTGCACCTTCAGTCATTTGTTTTACTTACATGAAAATTCATGAATTAGTTTTTTCTTTAGTGCTCCCCTCCGCTTCCCATCTTCACTTCTGGCATTTCTTTCCTCAACACTGTTTTTTCTTTGCCCAGTAAATGTCTGGTTATTCCTGACAGCTCAGCCTTTGAGTCGGAAAACAAATTTGCATCCCTGCTAAAGTATTTTCTGACTTCTGAACCCCTACTTGTGTTCTGGCTGGCTGAGAAACCTTTACTAACACTCAAGAACTTTGTTCTCATACTGCACAGAAAGAGAACCAAGGGGATAGGGAGTGTATCCTGATCATGCTTTATTCATGTAGAAGTCTGTCAGGCAAATAATTGCTGCCATTGATCACAGACAGTGAATTAACAGCTTGGAAATAGTACTTCCCACATTCCCACATCTTGTCCTCAGGCCTAGGATGAACATGAGTTGTGAGCAGATGTGCTTGCAAGTACTCTATTCTCATATCAATTTATGTTCTGCAGCCATGCTGTAGTGTCTAATTATTTCTGAAAAGAAATTTCTACCTGAAAAATGAAAAATATAGCATTCCATAAATAATACCTTTCCCTCTTAAAGTAGCATCAGGAATACAGGGCAACAATTTACTGTGGAGATAGCAATGGCTGGGAAGTGGACTGTTAATTTTGTCAGTGGGTATCTTGTTGGCCAGGTAAGAAGATAAAAGATGTGGACATGATTTTGTAATACTTAATCCTGAAACTTGAGTTCAGATGCTGAAAGGAATCTCTGTCTGGATATAGTCTTTGTCTGCCCTTCCTTCATTGGTCTAATTTCATTGCCAGTTTTATCCTGCATTTTACTTTCATTCTCTTATTTTTTTGCCATCTGAATTACGTCTCTTTCAAGAATTTGATAGGCATTGCTATGGAGGTCTTCTGAGAAGACTGGGAAGTCAAGATGAGGTTTGAGAGGCATTCTGCAAGAGACTTAAAACAGAGCTGTGGAAGCCACTGAAGGATTCCTGCACTCATTTGGTTTCAGCCTTGAAAGCTCAGCTAAGATAGTTGTTCCTTTGTGTTGCTAGAATGCAGAGCAGCACCAGAAGCGATTAAATGAATTTTAAAAAATGGAAAATTATCTGTGTAAAACAGATATTGGCATAGGTTTCTGGACAAAAAACCTAATCTTGCCATTTCCCAAACCCGTGAGAAGCAGAATGGCTGAAAGAAGCTTGTTCATTCACAGACTGTAATTATGAGTGCACTTTCATATTGATTAATGGCTGAGATAGAGTTATGCATGTCAGTTTCTCCCATTTAGTGACTGATGTTAGAGTAGCCTGTAAACAAACTTCCCATTGCCTTTAATTTTGCCCCCCTATTATGAGGGAATAATCCATCTTACAGTAAGATAGGTTGAGTTATTTTGGAATAAATCTCTCCTTTTACCCCTTAGGCAGGTAAGCATCTTGTAATCTGGAATTCTGGGGACTCAGAAAGGTCACTTTATTTTGCAAATAATCAAATCCTTGACTGCATATTTGGACACAGTATCAATACAAACATAAAGTTGAGCAGGTCAAAGGTTACAAATTAAGAGATGCAGTTGTTCGGTTTCTTTTTTTTCTGTCAACACAAAAATTAAGGAGTAAGTTTGATGGGAGCATATTGTACCTGCACATATTTGTAGAAAAGAGCTGAAGCATATTAATGAATTTCTCATGTATTTGTCATTGTATGCCCATACTGCAGACTACTGAAATCTTTGATTAGGAAAGCCTGGGACCAAAGACAATGTTGGGGGTTGGATCTGTTTCTTTTGTGTTTGTGGAATTTTTTCCTGGTGGTTTCGCTAGGTAACTGATGGCTGGGTACATTATGGATACTTGACTTAAACAAAGGAGGCAGCAGATTTCTCCGGGTGGAACAGCAGTGAACAGCAGTTTGGTCCGAGGACACCGCTCCAAAAGGACTGGAGTACCAGGGGACCCTGCTTGTTTTCTCTCTCCCCATTGGATTTCTCTCCAGAGGAAGACTGAACACATTTTTCTCCACCATCGGACTTTCCTACAGGACTATTTCACTTCATAGAACTGCATTTACTGCTCAAGGAGGATTTCATCTAGACTGCTTTCACCACCCTGATACCCAGAGTGACAGGTCACATCCCTGACTCTGTCAGGGCATTTTCTGAGGTTTTGTTGTTTCTTTGTTTTTGCTTGTCTCTTAGTGCTATTACATTTGTATTGGTCTTTGCTTTGTCTAATACTCCTAGTAAAGGACTGTTATTTCCACTCCCAAATCTTTGCCTGAGAGCCTCCAATTGCAAAATTATAATAATCTGAGGGAGGGGGTTTACATTCTCTATTCAAAGGGAGATTCCAGCTTTTGCTGGCAGGTACCTGTCTTTCAAACCAAGACAGACAAGAAAACACAAAAAAACCTGGAAAACTCCCTGTGATATGATGCAAGACTGAAGAGTAAAAATTGCAAGTCAAGGCAGATAACATTCCATTCTCTCAGAGGGTCTCTGAAAGAATGGATGAGGAACAACAATTAAGAACTGAAGTCTGCTTCACTATACTTCACACCCTTCTCTGGGTTATCCTTGTATTGTCATGAGCATTTCTCTGTAGCCACAAAACTACAGAAAAAGGTGAATTCTGACATGCTTGCTAGTAAATACATGACAGAAAAGTATTTCTTACATGTGGAGAAAGGCAAAACACACCATCATTAATGGAAGATCTTTACACTTCATTTCTACACAAGCTCTCTTTGGTTGCACAGTCTAAAAGATCCTTTTGCAGTTTTCATACTTAGACTCGTGGGTGTATAAACAATGAAATTCTACTACTCATTCAAATGTTTAAGATGGCCAAGGACTCAAATAAGTAGTGTGTTCCTCATAACCTTTTTTCCATTGTCATTTATGAAACTGTTTTAATGTTATGAGGATTTTGCTTATTGTCTCCTGTCAGTATCAGGTCTTACATTATTACCCTCCTTACTCCAGCCTGGCATAACTGCAGCACCATCTCTGAAGAGGAGTATGTAGATATTTGACATATGCATCGTGTTTGAAAATCAGCAATTAGTCTCCATGTCTCCCTTTAGAAGTGTTAGAGATCCAGGCAAATTCTTACATCATAGAAATTTTTATTATTTGGAAAGTGTTCAAATAGAAAACTATTTAGGTAGAAGAAAAAATAATCAATAATGAATTTTTTGAAGTCACAATATGTATCTGTTATATATTTTAATTAGTCTGTATGACTTTCTGTTTCTGTGGTTGCTCAGACTTTCATAACAGTAATTTCATGTGAACTGGCCCAAATCCTTGCATATGCAGGCTTCCAAATTAGTTACAGCAGCACATTCAGATGCTGTAAGGAAACCCTCAGACCTACCCATGCTGCCTGTGGGGCAGAGCAGCGAGGCTCTCTTTAGGACCAAACTCACTGTCTGTGCAGACAGTGAGCCTGAAAACATGGCCCCAGATATGATGGGGCCGTGCCTAATGGAGCATGCAAGCTGCTGTGTGCCTGAGCACCTGAAGGGAGCTAACACAGCGCCAACATACCCAGGCAGGCTGGCTGCTGCCTGCTTGCAAGTGTCCCCAAGTCACCCATGTCAGCAAGAGATGGGGAGATTGTTGCATGCTCACAGCCGCTTCCAGAGCTGCTTTTAGAAGAGGTGGGAACATACCTGCTAGGGGTGATTCATGGCTGCCTCATTTCAGTGTATCAGTGGCACAGTCTCATGTGGCTGGCAAGGGGGCAGCTGGTAGGCAGTGTGAAGAATGAAACTGGTGTTATCAAAATGATGAGGAAAAATGAATGGATAAACTGAAAAGCAAGTAGCACCTATGTAATGCAGCATGAGGCCAGCTGGGGAGATGGCATTGAGAGACTTTAAGCATCTGTACAGGGAAGAATATCTTGTATTTGTCCATATTCATAGTTATTTGCACCAGAACATGCCAGTTCATTAGGATCCCATTAAGAAAGGTACTCAGACTCTGTCGAATATAGCTTAAAATTCCTGTTATTTGGGTTAATGCTATAAAGAAGGTTGAGTTTGATTATCTTTGAGGTCTTTTCCATCTTAGTGATTCTATGATTTTATGATGGTGTTAGGGAATGTGTCAAACATGTTCAGCCTTGGGTGGGCAGACAAGGAGTGAAGTGTGTTTTCTGTGATGTATTTTCTATGTGTCTTGGACATGTAGCAGTGTCACCTGAAAAGTCTTCAGCACAACCACTCTTGCCTATTTGTGCCCTTCTGTCACCAACTCTGGAATTAATCCTGCTGTGGCTTATTCCAAGGGGAGTTGAGTGGATCCCTCAAAGGCAGCCTTATGCCATTTTTCCCTGTTTCATGGAAAAAGAAATATAAAGTTCCTCTTTAAAAGAGAGATAGGTTGACTGAAATGCTCATTCCATTCCCAGAAAACTACCAAACTGGGTACTTAAACAACGTATTAGTAATTGCAAGAAGGCCGCAGGGTAATAAGCTAATAGCAGGGTGAGCTTATAAAGAACAAGTGACCTAGTACTAATCTAATTTCCTTCTATAACATGGTAATTGGCCATGTGGATACTAGAGAAATAGTACATGGTTATCTTAATTTGGTCTCAGATAATATAAGCTACTTGGGGATATATGGTAGAGTAAATCTTGTAACATGGGAACTGGAAAACTGATCAGAAAACTGCAGCCAAAGGATAGTAGCTAATATTGCTCTTTCAAAAGAAATGGCTGTGTTAAGCATGTTTAGGAAGCTCTTTTCCTAAATCAGTATTTCCACCATTTCCACTAGTGACTTAGATGCTAGGGGGGAAAAAGTATTTTGTCTTAATATTGAAATCCTAAATAAATAAATTATATTTCAGCAAGGACAAGCACAAGGTAATAAACATTAAAATAATTATTTTCATGATTAAAAGGTGCAGAACAAATACTTAAATGGCCTTTCTGGGCAAAATGGTCAGGAGATTTAGTAGATCACAAACTGAATATAATAACTGATGCACAAAAATGAGTAAGAGATGTTAAAAGTATGCACTGTAACTCTCCCAGTTAGCTCTGGCAAGATGTCACCTGGAGCCTTATACTAAGTCTTGGACAGCCCTTTTTAAGAAATTTTTGTACCAGAGGAAAGCAGCAGAGATGATCAAAAGCCCAGGAAATCTGACTTCTGAGACTGAAAAGATGAGGTTTGTTTAGTCTAGGGAAGGGAGAACTGAGGAGAGATGTGAGAACAGTCTTTAAATACATAGAGACTGCTGTGGAAAGGTTAGAAACAATTTTTTCTCCTTGTGTATTGGAGATCAAGAAAAAATAAAGTGTGCTCAAACTGTAGTGCAGGAAATTCAGCTCAGACACAAGGGAAGATTTCCCAGCTGTAAAATAATTAAGCACTGGAATAGATCTCCCACCAGATACAATACTTCAGGGCCCTTTGATGCACTTCCAGCCTTCTTACATGGCATGAAAAATCTCTCCCCAGCAGTTCAGTTTAGGAAATATTTTGTGTAAGTAGAAATAAGAAACACTAGAAGGCAAGGTGTGGAGACAAGTTCATATTTTGGCTTAGATGGAGAGAGCTGGGTCAGAGGAAAATTAATGCAACAAAAAAAAAATAGTGTGAGCAGTTGGGGTCACTCAAAAATAGAGAAAAAGTAAATGGATCTAAAACCAAATGAGTTTTCTGATAGGGTGTGAGCCCCACCGTGACTCCAAGTTAGGGGAGTAAGCAGCCCACTACACTAGATATTTAAGTATCTACCAGAGAGACCACCTGAAACTGAAAATAAAATTAAAATATCTTGACTTTTCTAATTTTGTGTCATTGCCCAAATAATGCATAAGGAATTTTATAAAACTATCTTCAAATACCCACCATTTGATTAGGTGACTGTCAGTGGTGTGTTAAAGGGCAGGTAGAGGTCAATATGTTTCATGAACTTGCTTGATAGAGAGGTACAAAAATATTTAATGCAAGGAATGGTGTTTTAAGAACAAATCATAGACCTTTGTAGACAATACTTCCTTCCAAAACGCTTGGAGTATACATGCTAATGTACACATTTGTCAACTTGCTTTTCTGAAATATATCTCTCCCATTATCTCATACATTGTTGAAGCTCTTTGGTAATTCATGAGCTTTGTGCATTCAACTGACAAAGCAATATTTTGCTTTAGGATTCAGTATTTTATGCTACTTAGAGCTAACCATAGCTGTCCAAGGCCACATGGTAATTCTGGACAAAAAAATTAATTTAATTGCATCAGCAGAATAGTCCATGGACATTCATAATGAAATCTTGAACTTCATAAACTTCCTGGGAAAGTTTACTTTCTGCCCAATTATCTCTAGTGCTCTTGTACCAGCATATTATTTCACTTGTGAAGGTGAACTGATAATAGAATGCTACACAATTTTATGGTGGAAAGCTACACCTGTGGCTAAGTAGAGAAATTACAACGTTTTACTCAAATCCAGCTAATCCAAAGATCTCCCTCTCAGATGAACATAACCCTTCTCAAAATAGCCCTTCACTTTTTTTCTGGACTAAAAGCAAAAAAAAAGTGAAGTAACAGGAGTGGAGTTTAGACCTGACTGATGATGTTAAGGCAAGTAACATGTACTGTGAATATGTGCTTGAAAGGCTATCTTGAAAGTGTACTGATGTGTGATAACTCTACCTAGAAATTCCCTTCAAAAACGTCCCTGGCTAAGTGTGTTTGCAGAGCAAGAATAAGTTTCTGCCTCAAAGGGTTTTCAAACTAAGTAAATAAGAAAGAAAAGCAGTGTAAATATGCAGAGAAATGACCATGTTCAAGATATTGTAGCCAGGGAGTTGGAAATATTATTGGTGGTGTTTCTGAGTCCCAGCTCAGTGACTCAGTGAAGCATATTACCTGAATAAATCTAAGTTTCACATGCAAATACTTCTTGAAGGTCTAATTGCATCTGGTTTGGTCATAGTATTTGCCTTTTGATTTCAAAAGGTCACTTAGATGAATAAGGTAAGACAGTCTAGCCCTGGGGTTTTCCTGTTTTTCATCTCTTTAGGCTGCTTATATCCTTTCTTTCTTTCTTTGCTAGATGGATCAGCAGATCTTCCCCATAAAGACACCATGTGAAGGTTGAGAAGGTAGTAAGTCCCCATCAGACTCTCTTCCCTCTACTGTCACACTGTTCTCCCTTTGCACTCTCTATTCCTGTGTAAGTAATTATATCAGATTTCTGGTGACATGGGGAATCTCTCTCGTCTTTGTTATAGAACTTTTTTCAGCATTACTGTTTCCCTACAAATAGTTTTTTTCCCTTTCTAGTATTATTTCCTCCTGTTGCATTCCATATGTTTTAGATTATTTTGTTTCAGTGTGTTACCTTGTAAGACACGTTCTTTTTACAGTTGTTTTCCACGCATGATTTAGTTGTGTTACTGTTGATCTGTCTACACTGTTATTTGTATCTCCTATCAAATTAGAATCATATTGTAGCATTTTACCATACAATCAGGATTTTTAAATCCTTAGTCAGGAAACATGATGGCTTTGTATCTGATCTCACTGGCATAGCACATAGTATTCCTTTATCTCCATCTTTGCTTTCTTCCTCCTTCCTCTTCCTTTTCCCAGTTTCCTCTATCTCTGCTGCATCTTCAAAAAGCCACATACATGCAGACGTCACTGTGCATGTTAAAAACAAAAATTGTGTCTTGATCTGAACTATTGTTTCCCTACTAGTCATGGCTTTTTTAAGGTAAGATCACCTGAAACTAATCTGTTATGCCAAGGATTAATACATCTCCATTTACTCTAATTCATACATTGGTCTGTCAGACACAAGGTGCATATTAACCCTTAATATTGTCACAGCCCTGAGCTGATGGGCTTTGTTGGATATTTTTTTTTTTTCTGGATACTTTGGTGGAATTGGGCACCTAAATCAGTGCTCTGCACAGTCACAGATAATGAAAATATTAGCAGAATCATCAATACTTGTCTTTCACTGAAAATAAGGTCACTAAGCAATGTCTGTGGTGACTCACACTAAGTTTCACACATTAAACCTGAACCGATTTTCTTTTGCTTCTGTAAAACTGCTATAATACCATGGAAAACAAAATGTAGGGCTCAAAACAATACCTGTAGGGTGTTGCTGTTGAGTAAGAAAAAGAACACAGACTCCAAGAAGGCTAGTTTGGACAACAGCAGCTTTAATGCCAAAAATTCTCCTCTTTTATAGACCACTCTGATACATTCTACCTGATTGGCTAATTAACAAAAGCACCTTTCTCACAAACAGTCCTTGAGAAGAACCGAAAAACAAAGTAGGAAAACACCACCTGCAGGTAGTTTACAATAACAAGTTATCATCATTTCTCTACAACTCCGTAGAAGGTCTCACAAGTCCCCTGTGAGAAAACTTATCTTGTTTTCTTGCTCTCTGACCAGGCTGTCACATCCACATGTAGTGACCTGGAGCAGAGAGTCTGATACCAAAGCTTATCTTTTTTTTTGTGTTTGGTCTAATGTAAAATAGTCAGATGACCTAATGCAAAATATTGCCTCTCCCTGTAAGCTCTACTTTTCTGTAGTGTTCAACATAATAACCTTTTAAACATCTTGAAGCAAATAAAAGCAACAGAGTACCTAAGTATTCTGGCATCTCAAGCTTTAGTAAAACAAGAATATTCATTAAACAGCTACTAATTTATTTGGTAGTTATTACCCATAACTTCATCTCTTGTAAATGTTGTGGTCACTGGAAAGTAAAATAGTACTTGTGAATATAGACATGTATGTATATCTCTGTTAGTTAGAAAGCCTATAAATCTTACAAACTCTGTTAGGGGAGTCATAAAACTACTCATAAAAAATATAAAAATCATATTTACTAACACAGAAACAATATTTTGACACGAGTTTTTTAAATCCTTGTCATGACATTACTGATCCTCTCCTAGGAGGAAAAATCCTGAATGCAGCATATAGAGGTTTGATTGACCAAGTGACTGCATTTGGAGCAGACTCATGAGGAACTCTGCATCCCTTTCAATGAAGTGGCTTGGAGGATGATAGGACATGTTCAGTAGATCTGTGTCTATACAGAGTTCAGTTCCTTTGACTCTCAGATAGAGAGACTTAAGACACTCAGCATAAGAAAGTAACTGTACAACATTTGGGCATCTTGGAAAGCAAGGTAGCTTTAAACAATCTTTGCACATTTTAGTGACTCCCCAGAGGCTGGAGAAGTGTTTGCTATAATTTAGACCACACTGTCTGTAATTTTCTAAGCATTGCATGGCATTTAACCCTCTTTGAATTTATTCCTTCTGACCTCAGAATGCTTCTTATGCTTTGGAAGAGCTCCTAGAGGATAAGTTTTGTGGTCACCTCTCTATATTGTTTAGGGAGGTCTTCTCTAGACAAACACAATTTTAGTCTCTTTATACCAGCTGGCACCTCTGCTGTTTTTACTAGATTGCATATTCCAGTGGTCCTTATCAGGCAGTCTCAGAGGATACGGTGGAGAATGATCATCTTTTTATGCAATATTCCCAGGATTATTTAATGAAACCCAGGTGAAGGTCTTCTTTGGTCTAATTTTTATTTGTTTGTTTGTTTGTTTGTTTGTTTGTTTGTTTGTTTGTTTTTTTAAGAAAAGCCTGTTAATTTTCTGTCTTCTTACATTGTATGGCTTTTCCACAAATAGTTCCTCAAGTGGGGGAAAAATCTTTCCTGGGTGTAAGCTTTCAGGTTTGTTAGTACTGTGTTGAACTAGACAAAGATGTTCCACTTGGCCTCATAGAAAAGCCCTAAAAGTTTAAATTTAGTTGAGGCCTAAAATTAGAAATCATCTGAGGAAAAAAAAAACAAAAACACAACTTTACCCAAAAAGATGATTTAGTGTTAGCATTGCATTCTGTCTTCCCAAATACTTCTACAGCCCACTGCTTTGCTCTCCCTCTCAGCAAATAATTCTCTGTCCTATAAAATTGGCCTATAATTCTCTGTCCTATAAAAGTGGGCTTTACTGTCACTTTCCTGCATTTTTCTCTTTCTCAAACACCTCCTTCAGCCCTGCATTTCAAGCTCCAGATCTGATCCTGCTTTTGCATACAGCTCAGGGAGGGGATTATGGTCCCCTCTCCCTTCCCCATTCAGTACGGCTTTATGAGCAGTGCTGTGTTTCAGCAGAGAAGCTGGGTCCTGTGCAGTGCTGCTCTCCTCACATCATTTCTACCAGGGCAGGTGGCACTGTGACCTGATGGATTTCTAAAGATTTTGTATCAGTGTTGCTAACAATGTAAAGGACAAAAAGCAAAAATAATTGGGACCCGAGTGTACTGAATTCTCTTACTTATATATCATGCAAGCACACCCAAATTTCAGATTCAGTAAAAATATCATACATTTTCACAGGATATCACCTCAGGCATGAATTGTACTTTGCCTTCTTGTGATTTGCAAAATAGGCCCCTTGCAAATGCAGATAGGATGGCAGTAAGTAAGGTAATGCAGTAAAACCTAATTCATAAAAATGTAAATGTGTACACCCTTCCCTGTGGCAATATATTCCAATGTTTAAATCAAGTTTCATGTTTCTTTTAAACAAGTCTTTAAACCTGCCTTAATGGAAAAGTTATTCAAAAGTTTGAAAATATCCTCTATCACATAATTTATGAACACAAAATATTTTTCCAGGACCATAAATTATTCTAAGCTTGTTTCCCCAGGAGTCCCATTATGAAATGAACTTTAAAGCTACAGTTGGAAGGTGAATTTAATACCAGTCATACAAAATATAAAGTTCCAGCCCTGCATCTGTGTCTGACTAAATTCAGCCTGTCTGACTTTATGCTGATGAATATTTCTGGTGACTCAGTGGAAGTACTCCCATTAAATTTAAATAAATCTATTAAGTGTTTGAAGGCCTGTATCTGAAAGTACCGCAGTAATAATCATAAGTAAATATTTGTACAGCCTTTCCTTTCTCTAAATGTTTAATTCTTTGAACATCTTTAAGATTCCTAGCTAAGAAGATTGTTTTGCAATACTAAAAGTTTTGGAGCAAATCCAAAAGCTTCAGACCTTGCCAATTCTGATTTACATGGGTATCAATGATTTCTGGGTACTCCACTTCTGGTTTGTATCCCTGCAATTTAAGATTAGTATGCTGTGTTCAACTTAATACAGACAAAGAAAATTTAGTATCTTCAGTTACAGCATTATGAAATATAAAAATATTGGTTTGGGGCTTGATTGAAACCAGAAATGGGACAAAGAGCTGCTTATTTGGAAATTCTTAAAGGTAGGTCCGATATAGAAAAAAAAAAAGTTTGTTTTGGAGAGGACAGTGTTTCCAACTTGTCTAGGCTAGAAAAGCAGACTTTGACTGAAAACATTTAAATTCTTCTATAGACAGAAATTTGCAGTTAAATAAGTGTAAACACAATTTGACACCTTTTTAAGTGTATTTGTCAGCACAAGTCCACATTTCAACTGCAACTGCCAAACTGTGTGTTAAATATGGACTGTTTTCTTATCAGAGCCAAAGGGGGACAAGAAGGAGGAAAGTGAGTCTGCCTCAACCATACAGGCACACAAACACATCAGCAATTCTCCTTCATAAGGTTCATTCTAAGTCAGGACTATTGCATGTTACGTGTTCAATAGGTTTAGAAGTATGTACTCTTTTATTGTTTATTCCATATTTTCTTATATTCTTCAAGTGCACATGTGATGGACACAGCCCATCAACATGAGCATTTCAGAGACTGACAGGAGTTCACTGTAGATGTACTTAAAACCTCTACAGCTTTTGTGGAAGAAAAGCAACTACTCTGAAAGCAAGTACATTATATGAGAATTGATAGTAAGTACCAATCTTGCTGCTGTGGTCCCAGCTGCATTCATAGGTAAATCAGTACCAGCCTTTGTGGAAAGTGCTCTGCAAACACCAAGGTGGAGCGTATTTCAAAAGGGGCGTAGAGAGGACCCACTGATCTGCCAAATGTCCTTCCCAATGCTGGAAATAAGTGTGAGTGAGGGCAATACTAAAATGGTGAGAGAAGTATCTTATCTTCACATTTTGGGGAGTGGGAAGCATGGTAGTGGCAAATGAACCAACTTCTTTTGGATTAAAAGTAATTCTGATGGCAACAGTAAACATTCATATACATGTGGAAGCAAGTGTCAGTGTCAGTAGGTAGAAGTTAGCTGTGCACATCTGGGCAGCAGGCACTGACCATCACCAGGATCAGAGAGATCATTATAATAGGAATTCCACCTCAGTTTAATTTGCTGAGTGTAACTGATGCACAAATACTAGGAAGGAATGGAATTTTAATGCAAAAATTTTCCATTAAAAATTACAGTGTAAATTTATGAACATTTATGAATAGCAGTATGCTATTTATGAATAGCAGTATGTTATTTGTTGTCTTTACTTTTAAGTAAATTTGCACTTCAGCTCAACACATAAACCTCCAAAATATCTCAGAATTTTTTTATGATAATACTGTATTTTAAATGACAGTAGGAAAGTTAAACAAAACATAAGCAGAGGAGATATTGCCATGACTCCTATTATATGAATTCTAACATCAAATAAATTGACCTTGACTACCACATTCAGGGTTTGCAATAAAGAGGAAAGAAAGTATCCAGTTGGACAAATCTAGTTATTGTTATATTTTTTAAAAAACCCCAAACCAAATAGAACCATATCCTGCATTTGCCATGATTTTGTGTCAAAAACCTGCTCCAAAGCTACTCAAATAATAGAATGAATTTTCATAGAATAGTTTTACTCAGTGAAGAATTCCCAGCCTCCTGAAGCGTGCAAATGCCAGTTAATTTCAAGTGCCCCGAACTCTCGTAATACAATATTGTACAGAAATCTCCCGTCCCCTGGCACACCACTGCTCCTCCTTGCCAGGGTTCTGCACATAAATTGAGAATGGGTCTGATGAAGGCCCTGTTTTAGATTATTTTTATCCTTTCATCAGGCTTCTAGAAAGAGTCTTGTTTCTATGACCATACCCAGGGTTGCAGTAGTAGAGAAAAAGGGAAGAAAACCCGGCACACAAGTCAGGAGAAGCTAGGATCAACAAAAGTCTTTCTTCTTCATTACTCACCTTTTCCATGCTGAGTTTTATATACCACAAGATGGTCTTCCTTTCCAAAAATAAGAAATATAGGACAAACACTAGGATGCTTTGCGTGACCAAGACTTAAAAAAAACCTGTCAAACCAACAGTCTGGGAAATAGTCAAACAAATGTCAGTTCTCCAAGTTTTGTTTCTTGTAATTGAACCCAAACTACAAAAAGTTTGTACTAGTACAAAATTCAATGTGCTAGAGTAAAACCCTTCCTTGGAGCAAAAAAACTATCTTTTCTCCATCTCTCAAATTAATCTTTGCCAAGAAAGTATACATAGCTCAAAAGTTAAACAAGATATTTTTGTTCCTAGCTACCCACAAAAGAACATCCTTCAGTATTGTTTTGGAAATACTGTAGCACAATTAAGATAGAGTGTAAAGCATGGAAAGAATATTTCCTGTAGTCTTTAAAATATTCTAAAGCAGCCTGAGTGAAAGCAAAGCCCTTTACTGTTGTTTAATGCCAAGTGAATATTCCTGTCCAAGAAACCAATTTATGATAAAGATCTNGTTTCAAAGACAGAAAATATTACAATGCTTGCATATATTCTGTTTAAAGCAAAATGCCCAATAACTGTAAACAGGATATTATGACCCACTGGAAAAGTAACAACTTTGGGACATGTTCTGATTCCAATTGCCAGAGCCACTTAAAAGTGGAAAGGGAATTTTGGGGCAAAGGAAGGAGAGTCATTAGAGAACAATGAGCAGGGTACAGAGGGGTTTAATAACTAAGGGCCTCAAAAAGATCCTTTATTTCAGTCTACTATGAGAAAAATGTGGGAAATTAAGACAGCCTGCATTTTCTCCCCTCTTCACCCAGCCAGGCTGTCTGAAGGAGCTCTTGAAGCCAGAGGAAATGTTTCAAAGGTCCTTTTGTGGAGGACCTTGATCTCCTGACATATATCAGATATCACTGGCTCAGCTTATTAACACACAAGCAAACCCACATTTGCCCTAAAGTCAGTAGTCAAATTCCCACTTAATTTCCTGACATTATCAAAGGTACTTCAGGAGTTTATCTCAAGATGTTTGGTAGGTACAGAAGGTTTCCATTCAGATTCTGTAAATTCTTGCTTCTTTTCTGAGCATTTGTTTTCAAAATTGGCTTAGTAGATACACATATCTCCCTTTTGATAATGAAGACTTATGAAATGCCACTGGAACATTCTCATTTCTGGCCTTGGCATATGTGGAAGTCTGAATCATCATGTCTGAGGCAAGGAAATACCATGTGAGTAAATAGCTGCACTGGATCCATAGAAACAATGAGGTCGAAGGGCTGAAATACTTTTCAATAATTTAGAAGGTGCATATACATTATTATGCCACTGTTTTTTGTCTGAGGTAGATATGGAGACAAAAGCAAAAAAACCCAAACACACACGCAAAAGAAAAACCTCCAACAACCTCTGGATAAGAAGAGTTGTTTCTGAAATTATATTATTTTTTCCATTTATGCAAGCTGATCCATGAGATAGACCTTAATTTGTTACAAGTAGAGAAATGAGAAAATGAAGATGTCTCACAATGTCTCCTTTATGTAACAGCCGTTTGATGTTTTTGATAGTATCATCTAAACAGGCAATAAAGTGATCAAAGTTCCAGTCTTTAAAAGTGATCAGTATAGAAACAACATTAATGACACAGGGATTCTTCAAACAAATGTCCAGAAATTACAAGTTTACACAAATGCTCTAAGTTAAGTGCTCTGGTGCTGGGGCACTTTGAAGCTGGACAGCTGAAACATCATTTAGAAAAGTATTCACAACTACATTCCAGACATTTTGAAATGCACTCTGTCCTGTACTTACATTTGTATCCAAACATTGCTAACAGTGATTTTTTAAAAGATGTATAAACTATGTAAGATTAAGTTGATTCAAATGGAAACAGCTCAGAACCCCATAAAAAAATTGCCACTTTAGAGACTTTCTTTCATTGCCTTGTAGTGAACTACATTTTATGTAAAACAGCACATTTCTTTTCCTGATCCTTGAAATGGGATATCAGGAAAGGCACGGCTTATGCAGACAATGCAAATATTGATAATCTTGTATGTTAGAGGAAACAAAAATTTGTCACTTAGAAGAAGGAGAGAAAGCAGGAAACCATGACATAAAGTGGAGAGCATGTAACATAGGATGGATGAACAAGTCTGATCAAAATAAAGTTCCCAGAAGCTTTTACTAACAATTTTCAAGACTATTGTGCTGATTTCTTTGTGTTAACAATGCTTATTCATTTTGGGCTTGATATTATCAATTAACTTTGATGGACTGACTCCTGACTGACACAGCTGTGAGATTAAAATCCATTTCTCCATACTTCTTGTTATGCCTCTGAGTACTGATGACATTTAAATAAGAAGACGAGAAATAGGAAGCTATTTTTCAATTAGTTTGACAAATGATAGCATATTAGAGTCCTAAACTCTTCAAAAACCCTACCAATATTCCTAAGAAGACTAATACTTTTTTAAGATGACATATGTGTCGTGACATCTGGTGTCAGGAGACTTTGAAACATAACCAGAGCTGAACACATCTGAAGTAAGTATCATGTCACTTAAGTCTTCTGAAGAAAAATACACCTGCGAGAGAGCTCTGAAATTGTGTCCACAAATATCAAACATTGTCAGTCTAATCCAGCAAAATCTTCAGGGACGGAATTCAAAATAAATAGCAAATAGTACATTATTAGGGTCACTGAAATCAACAGGGCTGGTCTGATAATGGGCAGCAAGTACCTTGCAGTTTGATATCCCCAATGAGAACAATAAATGCAAAAGTCAATGTACACTTTCTAATTCTACCACTCTTTCCTTCATTTTCTTTTATATTGGAGCTGAAGGAGGCTATGGGTGTCAATGATATTTGTAAGCAACACAGCTTTGTCATTGTTTCCAACTCCAAGAAACATGACAAATTACATTTGCTGCCCTAGAATTCTCTTTAATCACAGCCACTTTCCAATACCAGCCCATTTTTCTGAATGTAATGTATTAAAGTATCCAGCGTGAGTAGCTGCCTTTATACCTTCATGTGCCTTGCAGCATAAGAAATATGTGGAAGCTGTGCAATCTGAGGATGGAAAATAGCTTGGTCAAATAACTCAGTGACACTTGTTGTGTATCTATAACTCAGCTTATGTATGTTCTTACCTTTTCTTAATCAACACCTTCACCAAATTCAGCTTGAAATTGAGCCAAAAAAAAAAAAAAAAAAAAAAAAGAATCAATGACTAGGTGAAAGATGTTTTACCAATTATTATTCAAATACTTTCAAGTAGCTTAAAAAAAAACTTGATACTCCTTAATGCATCTTCTCTGGCTAAAGACTGAAAAGGAATTGCTTCCTCACTGAAAATCTGCACTGAACGCCAAGTCAAACAGGAAAAGAAACCTTCATCAAAGTGTTATTTTTAGCATCTAGAGAAAAGCAGTAAGGCATACTCATAGTCTTCAGCCTCAAGACCCGAAAGCCTCTTTTCTATCGCTGTTCTTCAGGTTCTGCACAGCTTGGTTCCTTGCCCCTTCTTGCTCCCTGGACAGATGCATGGGCTATTGATGAAGATATCATGATGCTTTTCAGCCAGTCTGTTGGACTTGTCTCATAGTTGAGTTATTAGGCTTACAATATCAAGAGCTTTTTTCATCCATGGAGAAAAGGGCTGAATTTATCCTAAAAGCCTCCTCATAAACACTGCCTGGTAGATTATTTTTATATTTATCAGGGAAGCAGCTTTACAGGAGATGATCCCACCACTCTTGAAATTGTAATTTCTTACTACTGTTTATCATAGTATGGCATTTTCATAACCAGTTACTTCAACACTAGCCATTTAAAAATAGCTGTTTTTCTATTTTCCAGGGTCACAGCTGTCTCACATCAGAAATGCTATTTTGTGAGAGGTTTCAGTTGCTCTGGCAACAGCCTTTGACAAGTTCCATCTGTGAGGCTGTAGAGAAGAGAAATTGCTGGGACGAGAGGTCTATCCCTTCCCAGTGGTGCTCTGACTTGGCCATACAAACAGTACCATGTCTCTGAGAGACATCAGTAAATGTATATCAAAGAGGTCATTTCTTTACTGTCACTGAGTATTACAGGGAAAGGATCTTATGGAAGAAATACACTGGCTAAGAGTTAAATGGTTCTGATTCAACCACATGCAATACATGAAGAAACAGTACTAGGTTGTTATGCATGTTCTTGCCTGAAAATGCCACTTAAAAATGGTGGTAAACAGCTGCCAGGCTCAATATTGTCTGTGTATGAATACTATCAGAGCTGAAGGGTACACAGAATGTCAATAATAATCTGATTTTGAAGAGGTAATATCATACATGTTTATGGTTTAAATTTTTTGCTATCAAAAATGTTCATGTTTCTTGACATTTTCTTTCTATTTTTTAGGCAACATGATAATTATGCATATGTGATACAGTGTGTCAGTCCAATGTTATTTATTTGCTATTGGGGCAGACAGATGTTTCTTTCTACTAATGACTCTTAACTTTGGACAGTAACTCTGTAAATTTGCTTCTTCTATCATGATCAGGCCACATTAGATCCCTCCACACCACCTTTTTTTCTTTGGATTTTGGGTTGTCAAAATTGTTTATTTATGGAGCCTCTTGCTACTGAAGTACGGGGAGCTTCTGGAAAGAGGGCCTTGACTTAACCCTTTCAGTTGCACAGTGGTGTATGGGTGCAGTCCCTATGTTTCTAAAAGTACTGCCCAAAGATAAGATGTAGCAATCCTTAAATATTATACAAAAACCAGTTTTGGCTAGGAGACTGTGCAGACTAGAGATTCCTTCTCTCAATTTTTCATTGTATTTCATCTGCTGACACAGTCAGAAAGCTGCTATCTTAAGAATATTTGAGTTCTCAGGGCTTAGAAAGTATCCACAGGATTTTGGCGTCACCCATTAAAGTAAGTGACAAGATTAAAGAACATGAAGCTGTTATTATGCTCTTGTCTGACAGCATTAAACTGCAAAATAAGTTCTTGGCTGGATGGCAAATTTGGTATCAGGAAAAAATCAGGCAGTTTAGTAAGGAATCTATGGTTGTCTAATATCTGTCAAGGAGAGTCTCCTTAAACTGTCAACAGCTTTATGACTGAAAGTTGAATGTAGGATGTAAGTAGCTATCATTTATCATTTTGTTTGGTGGTGTTGAATAGAATGAAAATATGATAAATTCAACAGCAATGAGCAAAAATCTGTTTGCCATTTTCAAATCTGCTGCCTACCAGACTTTAGCTCCTGTCCCATATAGTTGCAGAGAAGAGCTCATTTGGGATTGAAACCAGTGTGAGCCCACACCAGATGTTACAGCAATCCTACTCTTGCTTCTTAAGTAATGTGATTAAAGGGTTTTTTTTTCTCCGGTTCATCTAGGATGAACTGTTTTCTTAACTTGCAGCAACATTTTCAAGTTCTTTTTGCTGCTGTCTTTTAATTAATTTTCTATTCTGTTTTACTGCTCTTTATGTTTCACAATAAAAAGTCATGTATCAAATATTCTTACAAATGGAGGCAGATTGAAAACTGAGACTGGCTTTCAAATAAAATTACAATCAAACAGTATTAATAGATTTATGGTTCTCTTTAAATGTTTCTTCTATCAGCATTTTAATTCTGCATTTTAAAAATCTAATCCTCAGGACTGGAATGCTTGAAATTTTCATCACATTTTTTCAGTATGAAAACACCTGCAGTCTTTAAGTATCCTTATTGTAGCATTTGAGAATCTCAGGGAACAACAGCTATTGCAGGACTGTTAAAAAATTAGGAATTGAAAGCACTGATAATTATATTAATTTTATTAGTGCTGAATCCTTACAAATCAATTTCCAATCAGGAGCAAAATAGAAGAAGTATAATATGGACATTGTCTCTAAATTTGAATATAAATGAGTGGCACATTTACTTTGTGATACACATGACTATAAAATCTTAATATAAATAATTCTAGCACTGCTGCTGTATAATCAAAGAAGTAAAGAAGCAGCAGAAAGGAGGCCCCAACCCTGGGAAAAGATTAGTGCTGACAATATCTTAGAGCATAGAAGCTATAATTTGTGTTGAAAACTGCTCTATCCATTCTACCAGTAGATACCAGGGAGTTTGTTTTATTGAAGATGATGTTCATAGCTCATCACTGGTTTTAACAGTGAATATGTGACAATTGAAAGCCTCAAAGAGCATGGCATTTATGGCACACAAAAAGTGAAGTTTGTTTTTTCATAGACTTAATTAGATGTAAATTGAAGGCTCCGACAAAGATTTTGACCCCACCCTGGGCTTCAGAAGCCCAGCTCACAAAGGGTTTTGCAGACTGCTGCTGTGAAAAATCAGGAAAAATGAGCTTCTTTTCAATAGGTTAAGGTCTTGCAAGGCCAGCAAGGATCTAATGAGTTTTTAGAGAAGTCACTGACAAATGTAATGATACACCATACTGAATGAAATAGAAGTCTTGCAGAATGAAATCCTATGTGAGCTTCTAATTATTTCTACTATATGGATATGAAGGGATGGAATTAAGGATTTATAGACAACATTGTTATTCCTTTTCTCTAAGGCCATCACAATAAAACATAAATCTTCTTTTATATGATTTTCATATATTTCTTACAATTCTGTTTAGTATCTTTAGTCTGATAGCTGTTCCAGCAATGTGGAAATGAAACTAGAAATTACAAAAGCAGAAGGTTTGTCTGTCTTTCACTGTTAGATTGCATATGCTCATAATGATTCTTTGATTATTCTCCTCTTACTCTTACATGTGTACAGGCAGAATAAAGCTGTAGAAATTATTATAAAGCTGACTGACATATTGAAACAAACCCATGTATGTTGTTTGAATAAATCTTAATGATTATCTAAATATTGTAACACTGGAGTGAATTTTAAGGTCATTAGTACTCACTTTTTATAGATAGTATCACAAAAATTCATAGTGACTGGATATATATATAGAGAATTCAAATTTGACAGAAATCCCAGTGAAAAAATAACATTCAACTCAAGGGTGTCATTCAGCTCAATTGCTGGTCTCTTTCTCATAGACTACACATTATCTTCTTCCCAAGGTACTCTTTCTGGACGTTTGCAGCCCTGTTAACCCTGTGTAAGTATATGTTTGTCCTATATGTTTGTCCTATCATGTTCCCAGAAAACAGAAACTTCCTCTGACACGATGAACAAACAAATAAAGAGGTGAGTGATGCATGAAAGGTGAGCAGACCACCTAGCCTACTTGAAAATCCTCTGGATCTCACATGTTTTGCATTACTTCACTTTTAAAGAATGTTTTTTCATAATGACTGATGGGTCAAATGACTGACAAAGATAAGAAATTTAAGAACTCATATGAATTTACTTACTGTCAGCACTTCCAGGGATGCAAGTTTAAATACAGCTGCGTCAGGACTGTTACATTTCCTACCCACATCTATACTTCATTTTTTTCCTACCAAAGAAGTGGACAATGAGAAATGCATTGGCAGTTTATCAAATGAAATCTCTGACTACATGCCTTGTACCTCTAGAGTATTAAAGTACATGGATATTTAAGTTACAAAAACTCTGCAGCTTTCTGTTACAACAGAAGAACACAGTGGGGTCTCCTATTATAGCAAGTTAGAACTTGCTAGTCCATGTCTTTCCATGACATTGGTTCTTGACAATAATTTTTTGTATCCCTGTGCTGAAGGTAGTAAGAAGTTTCAATCAAATCAGCCAAAATATTCTAAATGCAGTTGTTCTGAATAGGAATTCAGTCATGCTGAAAGAACTTTGAGCTTATTTCTCCTTTGATTAAATACTGCAGTTTTTCACCATTTTGAAGGAATAGACTGCATGAGCCTTTGCCACAAACAGATTTATGGCATAAATTAGCTATTCCATTTTCAGTCTTAAACAAGGAAGCATATTGAGGCATTTTGAGCTCTTTTCCAAAATGCTTTAAGCTTATATTTCAGCAATATTCTAGTGTGGTTTCGGTCTCCTACTGCTAATTAGAACAATATTGGATGCCATCTTAAAAAAAAAAAAGGAAAAATAAAAGAAAGGGTATTTTATGGTTTCCTTTCTGGGTGTAGAATCAAGAGTGGTAAGAGGGAGTGCATTTTTCCATGTGGATGATAAGACTTCATAATAAGTTGCACTGAGAAATAAGTTTAATCCTTTAAAAATCCTAGGTTTTATCCTAAGTTTCTTCATTTAATATTTCTTTCTTCTCTCTTTTCTATTATTATTGCATCGAGTAATGATTCTAGAAACATGAAACACATTGTTATCTTCTATCCTAACAAATGTAAATACCAAAACTGATACTAGAGATCCCATGTATTGCATGTAGGATCATAGAATCCGAGAGTATGCTGAGTTGGAAGGGACTCACAGCAAGTCCAGCTCCTGCCCCTGCACAGGACACCCCCACAGATCATACACTGTGCCTGAGATTATTGTCCAGATGCTTCTCGAACTCTGTCAGGCTGGTGCTGTGACCACTTCCCTGGGGAGCTGTTCCAAGGCCCAACAACCCTCTGGGTAAAGAACCTTTTCCTAATAGCCAACCTAAACCTCCCCTGACACATGTGCAGGCCATTCCCTTGGGTCCTGTCACTGGTTACCACAGAGAAGAGATCAGTGCCTGCCTATCCTCTTCCCCTCACAAGGAAGCTGTAGCTGCAGTGAGGTCTATTCTCAGTCTCCTCCAGGCCAAACAGACCAAGTGCCCTCAGCCATTCCTCATACCGCTCCTCAAGGCCCTTCACCATCCTCGTTGCCCTCCTTTGGACACTCTCTAATCACTTCATATCTTTCTTACTTCTTGGCACCAAAACTACCCCCAGCACTCAAGGTGAGGCTGCCCCAGCTCAGAGCAGAGCAGGACAATCCCCTCCCTTGCCTGGCTGGTGATGCTGTGCCTGATGTCCCCAGGACAGGATTGGCCCTCCTAGCTGCCAGGGCACTGCTGATTCATGTTCAGGTTTCTATTGACCAGGAGCCCCAGCACCCCTTCCGCACCACTGCTTTCAAGCCTCGTGACTTGTACTGTACAAATCTGTACAGAGGTCTGGATGACATGTTTACACTATTTCAGAGCTGATAAATCATTCTGTTAGTCACATAAAGCTATGAACGTTCAATATAAGCATAGCATTGGTAAGACATTAATCTTCTTCTCACCAAATCAATGCTCTTACGTGTGGGAGAATGTATTTTGGAAAATACCATGTTATCTGTAAATGGTCTCCAGTTCCCGAAAAGAAAAAGTATTTCATTAACTGAGTTAGAGTGTTTTCCTTTTACTTAATTTTACTGTTTTATCAAATATTCCAGTTTTATCTCTAACTGTTCATTTCCTTCTGCATGTGGAATTTTTTGCTTCTTTGTAAATATACCCTGTCTGCACCAGCTGGCAAAAAGCTTCCAAAGAAAGTTTGTGATGTAGATTTAAGCTACATGAGCCTGCAAATAAGTGTGGATGCATTTAACAGCAAATTTGCTTTCTTCCCTGCAGTATTTAAAGAGTCTTTTGAACTTCATCTTATTCCCTTTAAATAGCTGGCTCTGATGTCTCTGCTTTCTCCGAGATAGGCCCTCACATGTAGAAAAGAGCCAAGCTTAGCAGCCCTCTTGAGCAGCTGTACATCCTGTTACTTGTCTCAGGAGCTTGGGGAGAAGCTGGTAGAAGGGCTTACAAAAAAAAGATGTTGCTTGCTCTAAAAATATTGCTCATTTTAATTTCCTGAGACTTCTAGCATCTCATCAAAATATTAGAGAATCCAAATAAATAGAGACCTAATGGAGTGCTCAGTTCAGCCAAGTAAAACATAACCCTGTAACACTGTTCTCAGGAAGTCTTTTCTGGTTGGTAATACACAACTGAGCATCGCCAAAACTTCTACTCTGTCTTTCCTCAGTCTCTCCTCTTTCTCCACTTCCAAGCATTAGTTAGCATCTTGCTCAAAGCCCCCAGTAGTGTTAGTGCCTCTTTTTGTCAGGTTGTTTGGAAATGAGAGCAGATTCCTTCCTAAGCAGACTAATGGCACACACAGCACAGAGCTTTTGGCACTGGGTTTTCACTTGGCACAACGATGCCCAGTGCCAAATCCCAGTTTTGCTTTAGAAGGTATTAAGGAGCTGCTGGGAACACACTAACATTTGGCACTGTGGCTGGCCAGCAAATCAAACCAAATTGAGTCATTTATTCAATACTGCAGATACACTGACCAAAAATAGGCTTAGTGGTCACTTGCATTGTCTTCTCCAAATGCCTTTTGTTACCACTCTGTAGCAATTACTCACTAACATGAGTAATACACCACATCCATTGTTCTTCTTTGTATTTGGGAGTAAAAATTTGTATGTTGTAAGACATTATATGTGGATGATTAAAACTGCTCACACCAGCCCACAGGGAGAACTTCAGTCAGGGTGAGTAACTAATTAACTCTCCAGTACTAAGAATCTTCAGGAAGTTGCAGGGTGTTTTTCCAAGTTCAAATACACATTTCACATGTGGAAACCCCAGACAAATTGTTGGTTTGCTCATATTGTTTCTCAAGTATAATTTTATCTATATTTGAAGGCAATTTTACACCTCTAAAACAGTACTTCAGGAAGACATGGTGAACGGGGAAGAGAACAGGGCTCTCCTTTCCATCACCAGCACTACCCTGGAACAGTCTGGACATGGGACACTGGGTTATCCCTGGTGCTGCATGACTGTGCTAGCCAGCTGTAGTCACAAGGCCAACCTTCTCTCCTCTTTTCTTCCATTATTTCCTATCAGCCGTTCCTGCCATATTCTGACACAACATTTTTTCCCATCTTCTTTCAGACTCCTCAGAAGTACCATCAAATTACTGTTCTGGGAACACAAATGGTGTTGGAGCTGTGGTAGGAGAACAATGAATGACAACTAACAAGACAAAAACTCCTCCCTATTTCCTCTCTTGCCCAATAAATTTTTACCTCCTAAGTGTAAGGCAGACATGGCTTAAATGGGATATAGGCCACTAGAAACTGCAAGACTTCATTAGGTTGTCATTTTTTTCTGTCTCCCCAGTTAACTCTAATTTAAACCTGTGTGTAGGCATTGTCTCTGGAAACAGCATTGGTTCTGGTGAGTTCCACTAGTGGAAAATAAGAAACAGGGTATATGGAAACTTTGATGGTAGAAATAAGAAAGGCGAAGACACGATTTCATGTTTTTAACAATATTCCTTTTCCCAAGAACTTGTCAATAAAGGAGATGTTTGAGAAAAAGTTTCATGCTTTGTTTGTTTTAACAAACGTGTATTGCACAGTTCATGCAGTATTTATAGTGGAGAGAAACTGTGAAAATGGTCTTGCTCTTCAAACCTAAGTACTCTTTAGCATCTTTGCTTATTAAAATTATACAAGAGTAAGAGTCAATTAGAGTTATGCTCCAGTGATTCACAGATTCTAGGACCAATGTCAATTTATTTGCAAGGGAAAAAAATGAGGATTAATATCATTTAGGTAAACAGCTCTATTTTGTCTGAAAAGGAATCTCAGAACCAAAGGCATTGTACAAACTTTCTAAAATTTAGCTAGGCTGTATAAAGGCAGGAATTTCGAGAAGGAGGTCTAGAAAACCTAGTGCCTCAAAAAATTTAATCTTAAAAGTACTTAGAGATCAGAAGTTATTTAGATACCTAAAAGCAGATACCATTCATGTTCAGAAACAACCTAATCTGGGAGTATAGGTGCTGTTACCTTGCTCTTCATGCCTCTTTACCAATGACCCTTCACAGACCTCACAAAAATATGCTCAAAGGATGTCTAACACACCTTTGAGTTCAGTTTCTAAGGAGAGGGCTGACCTGCTGGGCCATGACAGGAACTTGGGGAGAAATAGTGCCCTGTCACGTGGAGCAAGAAAGGAGAGGTATTGATTCTGCCCCCTTGTTCAAAGCACTCAAATGAAAAAAAGACATCTCTTTGTGCACACCAGAAAGGGTGCAATGAACAGTGTACTTTTGTAAGATGAGAGAGAACTGGCACTAGAGCCCATATCTGCCCACTTTAAGGTCTAAAGACGCCTATTATTATAGTCTCCAGATCAAGGTTGGAATTTTCTCAGTCTTTTTCTGACCATGGGACTCTTGCACTCTCAGATACTCAACACAAAATAAAGGCAAGACAAAGCTGCTCAGGAATTTGAATGCTTTAAGCAGAGATACTTTGACTGCATGAGGTTCTAGGAAAAGTATGTGTGAGTGCATGTGAATGTGTGTATGTGCGTGCCTGTGTGTGTGATACAGCTCTGGGATCCAAGGAGTGAGACCACACACTGGAAGAGAGCGAAAAAGCAGCCTCAACAGCCTGAACAGAGCTGCCGTGTAGGTTTCTGGGAAGTCTGGAGAGGTCACTCTTGGATTAAGGTTCTGGCAGAAAGAATCTTGAACAGGTAAGTGAAGAAGCTGTCATAGGTTGTTTAATTTTTTTTCCTGCGGTCAAAGTGGGATTTGGACATTCCTGTATATCAAGTTGCGTGGAAGATGTGTGATTGAATCCATTACTAATTTTTCTACCCAACTGGCAGATCTAAAGAGATCCTGATCTAACACCTGCTTAGATGAAAACCTGCTGCTAGTAGCAGTAGCAAGTTTTCTTCTCTTCTCGTGGGGAATGAGAAGATATTTTTAAGAATTTTCATATTTTTATGTTTCAGTGTTATGTCTACTATCTCACTACTGCTGCCCATTTTTCATGATATTCAAAGATATTATTATTTCTCAAAAGCAGACTTCAAGTGTCTACCATTTAAAACCTTCTGTCTCAAAATAATTCAGAAAACTCAGAGTTCTCCCATGAAGATGATAGGCTGGCTTCCCATGTTAGCTGTACTCCTGTAAAGCTTTATCAGTTGACTCTAAGTTTGAAATAAATCCTGCAACTCAGATCATTTAGGTTACTTCAAGTTTATATAAGAAACGAGATCTGAAACTCAGCTGACAAGTACAGATCTTAGTGGAATATATTACCTGTCTTTTCTCACAAATCAGTGCATGGCACATCACCACAGACAATAGAGAGGAAGAGAGGCTGACAGGGAGATAACTGAAAATCCAAAATAGTCCAAGAGGGGCTAAGGCTTGCTTTTGTTAAAGGGAGAAAAGATGCTGGAGAAGTCAGACAGCTTACTTACGAAAGGAGCTAGGAGGCTTCTTTCCACCCTCTAAGGAAACCCTCTGACTTTTGGAAGGAATAACCTATCTACAGAAACCAAGATGGCTCAAGCTTAAGAGAAGTGAATGAACTGCAGGCTGGCTGCTCTGCTGAAAGCAAATAGTGCTAGCTTCTGCAGAGACAAGGGAAGTAAGTAAACAAGTATCTTCCCTCTGACCTCAACAACCCAGATGTGCTGACATCTTTTAAAATGTAAATTTAATTTGTATACAAATGATGAACACATAAATCCTGCTAGAAGTGAGACAGTGCTCATGATTCACATTTCCAACTGCATGAGCATCCAGGTGAAATTTCTCCCCACTCACTTTCAGTAGTGGCCTGGCTCTAGCTTAGGCTTGGGCTCAGGCTGAAGCTCAGATTCCACCACAGTTCTTGGGGCTCATCCCATTAGCTTCCAGCAATGTGAACTGTTCTGCAAAGCTGTAAAAAGCCAACATGGAATTTAGCTGAATAAATAGTTTAGCAATGAATACTACAAAATAAACTTTTACTTGGTCTTTAATAAAAAAAAGCAAAAAAAACCAAACCAAACCAGGGGATAGATGTTTTGCTGGCAGTTTGTGTGTTTATTTTCCATTTGCCATAGAAAATAATTGACCTATTTTCTTCCAAGAATAAATATCTTTACTCAAGCTCCCTAAAAACATAGGCAGCCAAGACGTGCACTGAGGCCCCACCCATGCTGTCTACTGCTACAGTCCACAGTGGATAGATTAAGCTTTATCATTTTTAATGAGGCTTTTGAACTGTTGGATGAAAGTGTGTTTCTTACAGTACATTTATCCTGCTGACTCCTACTGTTTCAGACCAGAGATTTGAGTCTAATGAGAATCCTGTGTAAAAAAGACAAGACAGTCGGCAGTGTCACTGCCCTGGGCTCATTCCTGTTCTCTCTCCGTTTCTTTAAATCTTCCAAACAGATAACTACTTCCAAATAGATAACACCTTTCAGAATGTTTCTACTGGACATTCCTTTTTCTTTACCCTGCTCTGGATATGTGTCTTGGTTTGAAAGACAGGTACCTGCCAGCAAAAGCTGGAATCTCCCTTTGAATAGAGAATGTGAACCCCCTCCCTCAGATTATTATAATTTTGCAATTGGAGGCTCTCAGGCAAAGATTTGGGAGTGGGAATAACAGTTCTTTACTAGGAATATTAGACAAAGCAAAGACAAATACAAATGTAATAGCACTAAGAGACAAGCAAAAACAAAGAAACAACAAAACCTCAGAAAATGCCCTGACAGAGTCAGGGATGTGACCTGACACCCTGGGTATCAGGGTGGTGAAAGCAGTCCAGATGAAATCCTCCTTGAGCAGTAAATGCAGTTCTATGAAGTGAAATAGTCCTGTAGGAAAGTCCGATGGTGAAGAGAAATGTGTTCAGTCTTCCTCTGGAGAGAAATCCAGTGGAGAGAGAGAAAACAAGCAGGGTCCCCTGGTACTCCAGTCCTTTCGGAGCGGTGTCCTCGGACCAAACTGCCGTTCACTGCTGTTCCACCTGGAGAAACCTGCTGCCTCCTTTGTTTAAGTCAAGTATCCATAAAGTACCCAGCAATTAGTTACCTAGCAAACCACCAGGAAAAAATTCCACAAACACAAAAGAAACAGATCCAACCCCCAACAATATGTAAGGGCTTCAGCAAAAGGCCACTGAATTTATGGAAAAAGTTGATGGCTCAGGAGTTGAGAATTTCAGTGTTAAGTAGATTATCCTTTGTTTCTGGATCCTTTTCTTACTTTTGCTTGTGGATATAAAATGGAGTCACTTTGGAAGTCCTCATGCAGCTCCTTGAGAATCAGCCTATTTGCTCTGTTACATTCTCTGTAACCCCATAAAATGTACTCAGACACTACTCCAGTTGCTTTTTCTCCTCATACTAGTCCCTGAATATTCATCTTTTTACATATTGTTTATATGTTTGCATACTTCTGTCCACTTAAAATAATTCTAAAATTATTTCTGACAGATTATAGGCAGTGTTTCTATTTATATATTGTAGATTTGTTTTGTCATTGCTGCTTAGCACTGCACTGTATCTCTGAGAATCTTATCTATGGCTTTGCCTGCAAAATTTCTGTTCAATGTTTGGTGGTGTACATGGCAAGTGAGGTAGCCTTGACATGACTAAGAGTGTCTGGAGCACTCCTATCTAATTTGCTGAAAATGTGGACGCATGTGTTAAAGGCAGCGCAATGATACACAAAATAGAAGAACAGACTTGTAATTCTAGTTTGATTTTATATACTTGAATAAGTAGCTGTTAGAAAAGCAAGTTGTTGGGCTGCTTCTTCTGTTGTTCTTGTGCAAAAGAGCCAGTATCTTCAGACCCATCTACTGGGCAGTCAGAAATATGACCCAGAAGGAGGACTAGATAGAAAATTCCCCACAATCATGGGGGGACCCATGTTATCCATTGGGCCATATTAGAACACAGACTTGCCCCTTTTCCTTGTCTGAATGTGAGGCATGACTTGGCAATGGGATTAGGCACACACAAAGGGAGAGAGTAGAGAATATCCTGCACCTGAGTGCCAGTTCAAGCTCCCATCCCCACGGGCTCTTTGCTGTGCCTGGAAGGTACTGATCTTCCATCTCTTGGCGGCTCTCTGAGCTGCAGGGGTGCGGCTGGAGCGCGGCACTGCAGGAGTCCTCTGTCCTCCAAACCTCCATGGTAAAGGAAAATACCATGGGGACAGTTGTATCTGCTTCCCAAGCCTATTTGTCTCATCTGCAAAGGGAAATCATTGTAATCCACAAATCCTGTCTCCCACTTACCCTTGTAGAACATCAGGTATGTTTTAAAATGCAGGTGTTTAAAATGATCCATATTATTTGTAAACTCCTTTTAAAAATCTGAAAATAACTTAAAAATGCTTTCTTAGTGCACATTACAGGATTTTATTTCAGATATTAAATTAAAATTGAGGATAGCTGGAATTTCTGAGATAAATAAGACTGATGACCACTGGGAAAAGGAAATGGAAATTATTATTTATTTAGTGTTGACTGTATCATTAAGTTAAAGAAGGGATGGTTTTGATCTTGTGTCTTTCCACTAAGTTTTCATGTATGTAAGTTAAGCGATCCCAAAGATGCTCGTAAGTATCATCATTACAGCATGACAAATTGTTTCATGTTCTCTATGGTATGATAGCCAAATAAATAGAGGCAGTGTTTATTTTGCCACTCAGCAGATCTTTCAAATATTATCACTGTGACATATTTTATTTGTTTTATTTTATTTCAAGTCAAATTCTATTTAAGACTTTAGGTCACTGCTTTATGCCCTTGGGCCGGGTACAGATCTTTAACCAAGCTACTGTAAATAAACGGTAGTGATTTCCATGATTGCAGATCATGACAACACTGGCGGGAACATTTTCTTTAAATACCATGCCACTTTCACCTACTGCCTTCATGCCATAGTGCATGACACGCAGTAAGTGTCAGGCAAAATGTCACATCTGGGAGGAAGAGCTTGTGTGAACGTTAAACTGGAATGTGGAAAACTGGTGTCACATACCCTGTAATCTAATACTATTCTCCCTTAAAAGGGATGTTTTCTCTATGGAGATATGTGTTTACCAAAAGGACTTCTGCTTGAAGTTCAGCAGAAACTAAACTTATCTACTTATCCCCAGTTTTCTTGGGAAGCTCTTGCTACAGGGGTTGAATTCCAGGTCCTTGTATATTTTGCTGACTTGATAAGAGTCTTTAGCAAATAAACTCAGAAAACGGAAAGGAGAAGAATGAAATTAATTTGTGTTACGGAATGAGAATAACTTTCTTCTAGGACATGAGAACAGCATCCTACCCCTAAGAATCCAAGTGTTATGAATTCCTATTCTTATATTTGGAAGGATCCAAATATAACAATAGGGAGGGTATCTAATGACGCTTCAATGGTGCATACTCAGCTCAGGAATATTAAGGACTTAGGATGCATTATGTGAAATGCCTTTTTTCTGTTTGTTTTTAATCTGTCATCTGCTAGGTCTATTTGATATCCATAGCTCTTAGAAAAGGCAATGGATAACTATTTCTATTCCTATTCCTTTTTCTTTGCTACTCTGCTTGCAGAAATCTGCTTCAGCATTTCTTCATTGCTTTCAGGGCTGTGTTCTGTTCCTCTCGTGGAAGACATTGTCTGGCTTCAAGAATCCCTCTTGTCCATGTCTTTATATTTTCTGGTTTTACTATATGCTTTTTGAAATGATGGCACTGGAATGAGTTCTGGGTCCACTGTGGATTCATGCCATACTCTTTTCCAAATAATTCTCAGGATTTTAGCAGATTAATAGTTCATTAGTAAGGATCCTTTTCAAAATCTCTCTCTTGCTTGACAAACTATTTCTGAATCTAACATGTAGATAGGATTGTTTCTCCCACAGGCATTACTTTACATTTATGCATTCAGTTTCGTTCATTGTTCTATTACTGCCATAACATCATAGAAGTCAACAAATCTTCACAATCAGCTTTCATTTTGATTACCTTGAACAATACAGTAGCATCAGCAGATTTTGCCACTTCACTGTTAACCTCCTTTCCAGCTCAGTGATTGTGTTCTCTACCACTCTTTTTACCTGTTTAGGTAGTGTTTTCAATAATCTTGAATTCTTAATTCTTAATTCTTAACACTTTCTTCCCAGAGGAAGATGGGACTCCTCTCGTCACCGCTGGACTTTCCTACAGGATCATCTCACTTCACAGACTGCATCTATTACTGCAGGAGGATTTCATCTGGACTGCTTTCAACACCCTGATACCCAGGGTGTCAGGTCACATCCCTGACTCTGTCAGGGTATTTTTCTGGGGTTTCGTTGTTTTTGTTTTTTTGCTTGTGTCTTAGTGCTATTACATTTTTATTTTTCTTTGTTTTGTCTAATATTCCTAGTAAAGGACTGTTATTCTATTCCCAAATATTTGCCTGAGAGTCTCTAATTGCAAAATTATAATAATCTGAGGGAGGGGGTTTACATTCTCTATTCAAAGGGAGATTCCAGCTTTTTGCTGGCAGGTACCTGTGTCTTTCAAACCAAGACACTTTTTAAAAATCAGTTAGTACTGAAATAAATAGATTTTGGAGACTTGCTGCTCCCCAGAACTATCATTGCCTTTGTGACCTTGCTTCTGCCTTCTCACTTGTCTGCTATCTGGCTGTAAGAGATTGTCTTTATGTGCCCCTTTCAAAGATGATGAGAGATTTTGCCCATGTCCTATTTTCAGCTACGAGGTGATTCACCCAGTAATGCATTGTCTCATTTAAATGGGATCCTCTGCATTGCAACTGCCCTTTCTTCCAGTGAGATATTCCCTTCCTGGAACCATTTAACTGGATCAACATTCAACTTTTATTTCTAGGAAGAAGGATAATTATAATTATGAGGCTGAGGCATCATCTCAGACTCTGGAACAAAACTGTCATTAGTGCAGTGGTGCCATCACATGACATTTGCCGAATTGGTCACAGAACTGTTAGTACTTGCCATCATGTCAGCACCACTGCCTCTGCCCTCAGACTGAGCATCTTCTTCATGCACCTTCTTCATTTGACCTCAGAAGCAAGTCTCCCAAACTCGTATTTTTGATGGGTTAGCACAGAGCAGGGCATACTGACCACACTGAATGCTTTATTAGTGAAGAAGTAAATTATTGAAATGCATACAGATAGAAGGAAAAAAAATGGAAACTATGCTATAAATAGAGCAAACTTGCTGCTTGAGAGTTAAGCAGCCATTCATACTCATCTTCTAAATTATTTAACTCGCTGCTTTAATTCACTAGTTTCTTCCAAAATGAAAAAATGACACTTGTTTCTACGGCAATCCTCTGAATTTACATTGAGCTGAAGATCTAGATAGCCCCTGATATTTTACAGGGGTTTTTATCTGTTTAACCAAAACCTATAAACTCAAGTTTACCCTTATTTTTTTATAAGACATCCTTGAGGTTAGGCCTGGGTCTATACACTGATGACAGCAATAACACAGTAGAGAAATGAATAAGGGAGGCTTAAATTGGTTTCATTGGGATGTTGCAGCCACAGTAACCTTGACATAAACCAACTGCAAGCTTCTCAGGCTAAAACAGTCCTGAGATGAATCAGTTTTAATAATACTTCTGGCTTGTGTGCCATTTTAACTGTATTTAAAAGTCCTCCAGGTTTACTGAGTTCAAGAGATCCTGTTATTATTCAGTTTTATTTGCATGAGTCACATGAAACTTAAGCAATAAGCTCCCCACATGCTATGTACTTTAAAGGGTCCTAAGTGACCTGTAAAGAAGTTTGTTGTAAATCCTTCCATCATAGAGTTTTGCAGACAGAACCAAGTGAACCACAAGATTCTTGTGTCTGTGTACAAAGGACCAGAGAAAAAGAAATCTCATTCTTAGCTACCTCTTCATTTATGATGGAGGGTGAGCCTTGAAGTGCCTGATCCACCAGCAGCTGCTTCATTACTGTACCTTACAAATGGTGTAAGGTAACCCCATCTGCCCACAGTTCAATGAAGTTCACTATAAAGTCAGTAAATGTAAGGATTTTCAAATTCACCCACCCAAAGTCCCAAGTGTAGGTGCTCACTCATTGTTTATTTTTTCTCTCAAGTGATGAAAACTGTGCATGTTTTAACAAGTTTCCTTGGCACATAGTGGACTTCTACAGCTGTCACTCTGTTTAATGTTGCTTAAAAGTGGACTGAAAATTTTGGAACTGCATCTGCATTATGACTAGTTTGCACTGGGTCTCACTGTGAAGATAAATCTAAGCAATAACCGGGTGAAGTTTAATAGTATCAAATTCCTGTTTAATACTTCCAGAATGCTTTCTGTCTCCCCCTCAATCAGCTTTTTATTTCCTTAGCAAGGAGGTAAATCAGAAATAGCCTTGAGAAGGAAGCCCCATTACATTTTGCTTTGTCTTGAGCTAAGCACTTCTGAGGCCAATTTGGACCATGATCTTTAAATCTGATTTTATCCGTCACTTGAAACGTAAAGGATTAAAATATTATTGATGAATCTTGCTGATTCAACAATATTACTCACAGAGCTTTTCAAAACAGGGAGCACTTCAGTATAATTCTGACACAGCTTGGTGCAAACCAACATAATCTGAGAACCTTTGCATGCATGCTCTTGGTGGTGATCTTAGTACCAAGGACTGCAGCATTAAAATCATAATATCTGTCTGGTACCGTAATTCAAAATGGTTACATAAAAATATAAAATGAGAGGACACTCTAGCATTAGTTTATGAAATAAAGGATGCAGGGGTAAATCAATGCATATGGTCTTTGTCACATCATTAAGAGTGGCAGTGGTGGGATAGAAAAGAAACGCAGCTGATAAAAGCATCTGTAACGTGGCAAACCAAGTAAGACCTCAGAGGTAAACCTGCCTCTGAGGCATTTCCAAAATATGGAATTCTAAATATTTGAAGAGAGATGCTTCTGGTGAAGATCTCTTAGCTCTGTTGCAAGTGTTTCTAACTATGGGGTATTTGAGCATATGTCAGGTTAATCACAGTATGTAAGTTAAATGTCAGCAAATTCTTTATTAGGTCTGTCATTTCCTATCTTACAGACCCTATTTGCCTTCAACCAAGAGATATACATCCACAGAAGTTGCTTCTATATTTGCAGAATAGAGGAAGGCAGTGTGTAAACACCCTGATTTCTTGTTGTTTGGCTTAAAATAGCCATTTTAACCATCCTTTCCAAAACTGTCATCAACACTAGCAGTTGTTTGCACTTGAATGGATGATCTCATTACAAACATATGCCTTTGATGTTACTCTTTCTCAGTATCCTATGATTTTCCCTTCAAGAAAAGGAAATTTGAAATGCAAACTGCACTTTTAAGTAGTGGTGAGACCCTTCACAAAGTAGAAACTCACAGCTGGAGAAAGGAACTTCAACAAAACTGGATTTGCTGTCCAGCATGACTGGATGATGATCTCATTGCTGTCACTGAACCAGAACAAAGAATTGGAGCTGTTCAGGAATTTGAGAACAAAATGTAATGACACTGGAAAATCCTGACCCGTCAAAACCAACATATTCTTTGGAAATAGTTTGGTTTCAACAAACTTCTTCCAAATCACTGTTGTATTCCCTTTCAAAACTTGCCTAGTTTTCTGAAAATTCATGGAGAGAGGGCGGTTCAGGAGTTTGTGTTTCAAAGGTCTAGAACTCTTGCCAGCTCCAGCAAAGCCTAAAATGAGTTGAGCTGGAAGGAGCTGAAAACACAAAGTTTACAGTTTGTGAACAGAAAGGTGGTTTGCAGGAGAGAGCACTTGACAATAATCTGAAGTAACCCCTCTAATTGCTTGCTGTCTTCACAGCCCTGCATCTGGGCTACAGTGGCTGATGAAAGCTTCTGCAGAAAGCAAGGTCCATTGCTCAGCCCTGCTGACAGAAGAAGACCAGGCAGAAATGATCTAGTATCACAGGCTCCATCCTAATAGCAAAAGAGCTGCTCCTTTCATTTCCATCTCTGCAAAACCTGTATGGGAAAAGGGAAGGACCAAACAGCACCTGGCTGTGCCTGGTGTCAAGAAAGAAGATGTCATTGCCATTACAAACTTGGGAGGGACTGCCTCAGAGAGTAGTTCTTCATAAATCTTGCTTCCACACTTACAGACCTGATTTCAGATTTGAGAGATCAAATTAAATTTTTGGCAGGGGTTGGGCTAATCTCAGACTGGTAGTGGCCCCCACATAGATTTACTCTGTGCTTATAGAACATGCAAGGCACATGTGTGTCTGCTCTTCAGGCTAGCTGATGGTTAGAGGTCCCCAAATTTCAAGTCCCCTGCCCATACAGGCTGGCAGATTCCCTTCCTGCTGACTTCCCAGGATGTAACACAGAGCCCATGAACTCTGGTAGACTCAACTCCCACTGTGTTGCAAGACGTCCCCCCTCCTCAGTAGAGGCCTGGGTGCTACATGTAGACATTGGAGTTTTTTGGCTCCCTGAGCTCGGTCTGGAAGCTGGGAAACCAGGATACAGTGGGGGCTTTTGAGTGTCCTGGGCTCTCTGGCACAGAGTAGAGTGCTGTGCCAGGCCACAGGGCAGCAACAGCAAGCCTGCTGGGGAGTCCCCAGGAGATAAGTCAGCTTTGCTGCTTTTCAAAAGCAAAAAACAAAAACAAAAGCAAAGCAAGAAGACTGAAGAAATCTGGCAAGGGAGTGACAGTGCCTGTAGTTTCTATTCCAGATCAGAGCGGAAATAGTCCACGTTTAGGAGGACAAAAGCCCAAGTTTTAGGCAATTCTAGTTGCAAGCAAAAGGCCCCAGTCCTTGCAACTGCTTAGGCATCAGCAGACTCACAGAGGCAGAGCTAACTGCATAGCTGCTTCAGCTCCTCACCAGAGAATGTTTCTAATACATATTCAGAATTTAGAAGATAAAACATGTATGACTCATACTAAGTCAATACTTCTCTCTCCTATTTTCATCAGGACATTTTCTGCCTCCCTTGCTGAGATTGATCAATCAGAATAGTGTCATTGATACTTACAGCTGCCTGTCTCTTGCATGAATACTTCAAATAGCTAAATATACGTCATGTTAATTTGACCCTAAAGAAAATGGAAAGCACTTCACCAACACGTTCTTTCCTTGCTGTGTGATAACCATAGCAGCAAGACCAAAGAAATGTTGAATCTTAGATGCAGTTATCTGCCAGTCTCAATACTTTTTACTTATGCTGGTGTTAAGTCCGGAGATGCCAACAGAGTATCACCACGTATTTCTTCTGAGCTTTACATATGTGCCAGTCATGACAATTACTCATGGCAGAATCTTATGGAAAAAGATTTTGAGAGGCCACTTATATGTTTAGACTTGAAAGTGAGGGCTTTAAAGTATCCTGATGAGTTGGATCCAGGTTTCTTCCTTTGACAGCAGTACCTCTTTCTGCCTGTGCTCTTCCCACTGTTGGTTCTGTGATGACCCACCAGCCTTGCTGGTGGGAGCTCAGTGCAGCTCAGCTCCAGGCTGGGATGCTGCTGCTGGTGAGGTTCTCTGTGCTGTCCCTGCAAGCAGCGCATGGTAACCTTCACCGACAGTGACATTCTGTCTTGTGAAACTTAAACAGCTGGAGAAGCATTCAGGGCAGTAATGTGTACAATGGTCTGTCTAAAGCCTGGAAGTCATCCTGGGCTTTGCTTTCTCTGTCAGACTGAAAGCTGTTGGTGAAACAGAGGGCTGGAGAGTTTTGAGCTGTTGTGTGCCATAATCAATCTTTTTTAAAAAAATATTCACTGAAGAAAGAACTTCCTTCTGGAGAGCAAGCTGTTTACAGGATGAATTCCATGATGAGGTTAATATTTATAGCCACTATGAATCTTTTAAAGGAAAACAGCTTCTAAATGCAGTAAGGTATGAGGCTTTAATAACACAACAGTTGCAGAGCTTGGGCAAAAGGTATGGTAGGTTTTTTGTAGCCAATATGTTGCAGAGAAAGAAATATAGAATGAGCTCTGCCCATGCTGATGCCAGCAGTTACAGCAGCAGATTATAAAAAGAGCAGAGAGTATCTTTTTCCTATGGTAATCTCCTAGTTGACTGCTAGTTTTCTTATTATTACCTTATTATTACCCATTACTTTGGGCTGAAGAGTTTCATATACACAGAGGAATAAGCAACCTGACAGTTCCATAAAAAGCCACAATAATGGTAGGCATTATATGCAACTGATTTATTTTCTTAATAGAGTATCAAGCCCGTTTTAGCTGTATTTGTAGAGACACAGTGACACCCAGTGGTTGCTAATAAATATAATGCACTGACCTATCATTTATTTGGGGCACTAGATCTGGTCATTATCTAAACTAGCTCATATACACTCAGAACAGTTCCAGTGTATGTTGTTTATTGAAAAAAAAACGTGACTCAGTACCTGTTTTTGTTATGTGCATTATATTGAATCTCCAAAACGAAAATAAAACAGAAATATACAAAGTTAATCATTCAAGTAGTGTTTTCTTATAGCCTTGTTAAATCAAATTGTGTTGGCTCAAGCATAGTTCAAAGAATTAACTGCTTTCATTTGTCACAAAACTTCTGCTAATCAAGTCTGTAGAGGAAATACTCTGTGTGGTCTTTAAGGCAGGAGATAGGATGGTCTACATTCAATTTATCCTTCCATCTTCGTTTTGGTGTTATGGGTAGCAAATCAGCTCTTACAGTGGACAGTGTGTGAAGACCACTTTATATTTTAAAGAAAAAATCTGGTTTTCCTCTGTGTCCAAAGTGTAGATTGGAATTTTATTGTGATTTTCTTTTTTTTTTGTTTGTTTGTTTGTTTGTTTGTTTTTTCAAATGAGACTTTAAAATGGAAACAGTGCAAGGTTTAATGAAAAAAACTTTGATGCTCTTGCATCAACTTGACATAAATAAGAAGCTTCCTGCTTGAAAATTAGCTAATAGTGAGGAGTGATTGCTGATTTCTAATCTATCAGCAATAGTCATTTATTTTTCCCATTATGTAGAGCAGATACTCAGTAACTCAATTCCCTTCACTCTGAAATTTTTATTGAATCTTTGCTGAAGGTTCACAGAGGTTATTCTTATGTTCTTGTGGTCAGCAGAAGGAGTACATCAGTTGAAGGGTGGTTCTGTGTCAGGCACCGATGAGCATTAATACACTGCAAAAGATGAGGCTGTGCATGTTTGAGAGTCAGGGGAGGCAAAGGAGCAGCAAAGCCCAGGCTTCATGGAAGATCCCAGAGAAACTCCCACTGACATCAGTGGAGCAGAACTGTGTGTAACTGGCCATGAGTGCTGGCCCAGGTGATTCCTGCTGTTGACAGTCTCCCTCAGGTCTGGGGCAGATATATACTCATGAATTAGCTATTGCCTCCCTGACTGTTGGGAGATATTGGTGTACTCACTCATCTTCCAGGCTGTGGTTTTCATGAAATACTGGTTTTGTCCCACAGCCTGAAGAAGAAATCTCCTTGTCACTCTTACTTCTTTTCATATCATACTGGAAAAGATTTTCTTCCACCAGGCATGTGATCTCACTCTCATCTGCCAATATATAGTTCAGAATAGGATAGGGGTTGTTTAAGCCTTTTTTAGAGTTATGTGTGAACTGACAAACCCTCTTACCTTCAGTGCATGAGCTTCTAGAATTTCCCAGTAAGTCATTATTGCTACTGGCTGCAGGGAGCCAGGTGTGCTCCACATTCCTACCTTCAAACTGTCAGTTGGAAGTGATCTGGGGTAATTTTGAGTAGAGAACCTGTACTCGAAAGGGAATGTGGGTGAAGCTTCTGAGACCTCTGTTTTGCCTTGAAGGACAGGAGCAGCTATGTATCTACATTTCTGTGAGTGTTTCCAGATCACTGCAATTTCTCTCTGGATACTGGGATATTCACAGTCTTGAAGAGGAACAACACTTGGCTGTTTTTCCTATTATATTCTTATAATTTGGAGAAAATAATTGTGTTTTAATACTAACAAACCTATTATTGTTGCTATGTTTTTGCATTGTGGCAGGTGGTACCAGTTGATCCAGATCTCAAGCTAACTTTTGAGGTCCCAGTCTTGAAAGAATTTGAGTGGTTGCAGTGCCCACAAAAGTAATCTGACCATTCCAATATCCTCATTAAAATCTAGTTAAACACGTTTTGTTAAAAATCTTATCGTTTCAAAGAGAAGGATGTCAGGGAAGATTCACAGGTAAAAAGGAGAGGGAGGAGAAAGGAGTAAAGTTAAAGAAGAAAAGGAAAACAAGTGCAGAAGAATAAATTTCAATGCCAGATGTGAAGGTTAGAAATAGTCCCAACATTGTTTCCTTCCTTTTGAATCCCAATATGTTTTCACACAGGAGAACTAACACAGTAAGGACGCTAATACACTTCTTGCGTGCCAGCTGGTTATTAGAGCCTCATAACAAGGAAGGTGATCAGAGAATACTTGTCACATGCCCAAACTACCCTAATTCAAGGAACCTGCCACCTCAGTGCATCATATGAGGCAGGTCAAGCCTAGGGTGAAGCAAGCTTTCCTTGTAAGAATTTTAATTAGCAATGAGCACAATAAAATACATAAGCTGCTGAAAGTTAACAAGTGCTACTGTTTGAGATTTATGTTCAAATCCATGCTGTGCACTTCCCTTTCCTTACTGCTAATGGATTAGCAGTATACTGGATAGTAATCAACACATATTACAGTCATCCTTCTAATCTTATTACAAACTTGTAAGAAACATTAAGGACACATTTATACCACTTGTGGGAAACAGTCCAAATACAACGAACCAAAAGCTGCTTATCTACAAGCAAAACCAGCATTATACGACTGAGGGGGGCCAAGTTAATCAGAGCTTTCAAGAGGCTAATTCAGGTCCAGAGGGCTGAGAAGGCAGGTTAAATGATTGTTCGTAAATCATTAAGAGCATACTGTATTGTACCACACTATACAATTTTGTAGCAACAATGTTCTTCTAGAGTGCAGTTTCCTGCTTTCTATATGTCTGTGTTTTGACATTTTAAGTATCTCATCAACATATTTTTAAGTTGTGAATATGTTATAACTCAGCTTGTTAATCATCAGATCTTTAGGAAGGAAGGCTGAAAAAACAAACCTAAAATTGTTCATGTTTGCAGGGAGCACTACTGTGCTCACTACAAGCATATACAAAATATAAAAGAAAATGGTTCCAAGATACTGTGGAAGAAAACTGGGGAAAGCAACTGAGAAAATCTGATAAATCAGCTGTATATGTCTCCCCCTCCTTTACTTTATAGGATGGAGGAGAGGACACTGATGGTTAATTTTTCACTTCAAAATACTTTAGGGAAGTACTGAAATGTGCTGGTTTATATAATGTAAGCTTATTCACTGATTCCACCATGGAAAAACTGGGATCTAGTCTTATTATGCCTTTCTTCTGATAGTACTGAGACTATCCACAGGCTACGACTGACTACTCTTTAGAACTGTCTCCCAAAGGCTCACTCACCAATTTTTGAAAGTGTTTAAAACACTGTTATTCAGCTGCTTGCTTTCCCCCCTGCTCTTAGCAGTCCTAAGAAAGACTTTCCCACTACTTATTGTAAGTAAATTATTCCCTCCAAAGACTAGACTTAATGACACTTGTTTCTGATCTCACAAGACGTGGAACATACTCCTGTTCTCTATACAGCATAATATTCCACATTTCCATGCCTGATATTCTACTGCTATGCACTGTAGGATTTATGTGCATCAGCACAAAGGGAGGGCAAAAGGCTGCCATTGCAATGTGCTCCCTCTGGAAAAATGACACTCTGGGAAAAAAGACAATATAACATGTTAGGAAGAAGAGAATAGTCCTTTCATTACAATAATTAAGTCATGTGTGGTTTTGTCAATTTTTCCATAGAACACAGAAGGTCTGCAGACCAAGACAATATGGCTGAATAGCACAAGAGGCTAAAAACAAGTGAAGCCAGCAGTTCTATTTGATAACACTGTCAAATCAAAATTGTATAGATTTATCTTCAGCTATCTGAACACCATAATTTGCTCATTTTTGCAACTTCATGGGCATGTTTTTTAGTTCTTTCCTTTTCTCTACCAAAAAACTTTACGTGCCCATTTTTAGCTCTAGGAAGTAGATAGGCTCAGGGCTCACACTGTCCTTTCACTTCTGGCATGGCATAAGACATAAGCCCTCATCTGGCTCTTATTTTCTATCTCAGCCTCATCAAAATTTGACTGCTCTATAGCCCACATTTCCAGCTTGGTCCAATTATGTCTAAAATGCCAACTGGCAAGAAAACTGCACAAGCACCTGGAGCAAAAAGTAAATATTTATTGTTCATTCTAATTTCTCAGCATCATGTCAGAGGTCCTGGTTTTCTCCCTAAGATCTCAAAAAAAAAAAAAAAAAAAAAAAAAAGTTATCCATCTCTCTTCAAGCTCCAGGAGTGAATTTTTACCATCTGCCTGGATTGCACACACTTTCTTCTTCTGGTTCACCAACAGCCATTAACACTATTCTGTCAGCAGCTTTCTAGAGATGAGTTTTTGCAACTGCCTTTAAATGGAAAATGAAGCCCTTTCATTTGATTGATTCAAACATCTATCCACATCCTTGTACATTAATTATGAGACCTAATAGGGCTTTTTGGTTTTGTATTATTTGTTTTAACTGTCATACATCTCAAGACAAAAACACTCAGTATGCTGCAACTTAATATCCACCAGAAAATAGAGTGTGTGTTTTTCTACTTGTATTTTCTTACAGAATAAAGCTGTGGAGTGCAAGGGATTTGACTCCATCTGCAGAATCAGGTGGCAGTGATAAAGAGTAAACAAAAGAAGACACATAATAAACTTTTCTAACAGCAGTAGAATACCACATTTCTAACTTTTCATTGTTTCTGCTGTAAACAACATTAACTACAGTCTTTGGTGAGAAGTACAGTCTTCTGAGGAAGTAGGAGGGAAAGAAACCAAATTCAATTGTGAGAAGAGAGATGAAGGGGTTACCAAGAGCTTGGTTACTCTTCATATTTTGACCAATCTGAAAGAGTGCTTTGAAGCACAAAGTTGCTCTGCTAAGCAACTAAGAAATGGAAAATATTGGAATTCTTAAATGTTGATGACAATATCTTCTTTACCATATTATGCTGAGATCTCTGAGATCTTATGTCAAAATTAAAAATAAGTATTTACTACAAAAATCTGTGTGTTTGTTTTCATAGATGCACCCTAGCAATATTAAATCAATTTTTCTATTTTATTCAGCTTTATTCCACTTTGGGTTCATATATCTGATACAGGATTTTTCTGCTTGGGGAAAAAAACTATACTATGTCAGATTTTGTCAATGCAGATAACTTACACATTTTCACTGAATTGAGCTCTTTGCTGAATTGGAATCATGCCTTTGAAGGAACCAAACAGGAAAAATTGCTTTATTTCTTTTCATTGGCAGGGCAAAAGCAGCAGAATGAAACAGCTCCGAAACACTGCCCAGCACAGAACAAAACCCAAGAGCACAAGTGCATATAAGGAGATAACAGAGAGTTAATGGCCTCATGATGCACAAGTACCCATGGTTTACCAGTGCCTAGAGAAGTGAAACAGCAGCTCTCACAAGTGCTCCTGCCCCTTGATTCCACTTGCAGACTGGAAGCAAAGAGTGCTGTCTTAGGTTGGCCACCACTTTTTACAGAGGTGGCCAAGTGACTCGTCCGTTTTCTTCCTCTGTGTTTGGAGCTGCCTTGCTTGCACGGTGATCTCCTGGGACATTTGTGGACTCTGGGGGCCTGGAGACTTCATTCTGACTTGTCTGCGCCAGGACCTAAAAAGGTTCCAGTCTTCCTGTAAAGTGAAAGTACAACATGAACTTGAGAGTACACCTGCAACTTTCTTATAATATCCAGATGTCAACTCTTACCACATGTTAAATGTGAGATGGCTTACTGTGAAAGAAAGCAATAAAAGGTGACTTCTTTTTGCAAACCAAAGTGGTGGCATATTAAAGACGGTAAAGTCACTCAAAATAAGCTATCTGCTGTTTTGCTGTAGAGTGAGAACTCATTTGTGCAAATAACTACAGAATAGCTCCTGTTTACATCTACTCGTGCCCTCTTTTGTAGAAATAATATCCTCTAATCACTCTGTTGTTATTTTAGAGGTCTAAGTTTTAATTGGCATATTCTGCCTTTTCAATAAATTTTCACATAGTGAATTATAGAGATTTAACTATACTAGGATTGTCCTGATGGTAGGAAAAATTTTCTTTTGCTAGGTCAGACAACTATACTATCCCACTGGAAAAAAACCCACTTGTAAAACACCTACCTATTCTCCATCAGGTTACAGATTTTGTTACCTTTTTCTTAAGAGCTTTCCCTAATCTAGATAGTTAATGTCAGAGCTAATAAAAATGAGCTCATAAAAAACACACAGATAAAGTGAACACTCCTTGAAGTCATTTAAAGACTGAGGGGTGTTACAGGTTGCTGGATCTGAGGGTAATGCAAGGTCAGCCCTCCCTTAATTTCTTTTGACTTGTTTATTCCAGAAGAGGATATGATACTATTCTCACTCCAGTCTCACTTGCCAAAAAGGAGATCCAGATAATCCTCAAGCTGCTGAGTCAATATGTACTTATAGAGAAAAGTATTTCTTGAATATGAGAGATTGTATGTCCACTGGGAAAGTTATTTTTCAGACTTCTCTCTCAAGCAAAACAAAACTAAACTATTTCTCATAAGTCACCTTTTATTAACCTCTAGCTGTTCTTGGTGCTCTCTCTCGACTTCTCTGTACCTTTCTTAATAATCCTACTGAGGCTGAACACAGACTTCTTTTTCAGGACTCACTAGCACATTTTCTGCAATAGCAAAGATTTTTTCCAGTCTTTCACAGAAGAGCCTCAATTTTTATCTGTTACACAGGTAAACCTCCATTTATATTAATGAAAATGATGGCTCATTCCTAACTGCAGCTTTTTACATCTGTCTGTAATGAATTCCCTATTGTTTTTTGAATCACTTCTTAAGCACATCCAATTTGACTTGAGGTTTTGTATTCCAACAGAGTTTGTAAGCCTTTGAAACTCAGTATCATCAGAAATTTTGTAAGTGTATCCTCCATTCTGTAGTTCAATCCATTTGTTAACATATTGGTTAGAACAACAAAGGATTTAGGACCATGGAATTATATGTTTTTTCCTCCTGTTACAAAATTATGTATTGATTTTCAAAACACATATTCCATTTGTAAAATTACTATTATTACTTTTACCTAGAACTTCCACAGCATCTCTGGAGATACAGCAGTTGCCTAGTGGGATTTCTTCAAGGTTGCTTAGTTCATCAGGTATTTATCTCACAATGTAGGTTATAGCATCCTCAGTAGCTGTCAAATGGTTCATGTATAATAAGCATAGCCTCATATTTCTGATACCTTCAACCATGAATGGGATGGGGAAAAAAAATAACAGGTCACGTTCTTAGCTGAACTGTTTTGGTATGTTTCTAATGCCTTGGTCACAGCAAACTGCTAGACAGAATTAGATGTTTGCTGTCTCACACTACAGCTGTCTGTATTTTGATGCCATCAATTATATGGCAAGTTTTGTTTGCATTAAAAAGATAAACACAGCCTACTGATCAGGTACTGTATCATGTAATCAATATGAACTACCCCTCAGCCCAGAGAAAGTAACTCAGAAGATCAAATGGGATCTTCCTGTGGAACAAATCCAGGAGAAGCATTTTTTTACCAAGTCATCAAAGGCAGACATATGAATTGCCATATCCGTTTCAGTTACTGGATTGTCTGGCCCTAGCAAACACTCAAACTTTTGAACCTTGGTATCCAGGGACTGACCTCACAGAAAGCCAGCAGCAGGTCAGAGAGGGGAACCTTTGCAATCTGAATGGCAGTTCATGCAGATTAGCCAGTTCTGGGGTCAGTCTGTCAGATCAGCTTCTGTGGTATGTGGTATGCATTACTAACTTGAAGGAGCACTCTGATACTTTGTGGCATTTAAGGTACAGAATGTATCATGATTTCAGTGCAAATGTTTACGAAATTACTTTTGTAAATAAGCTGTAGGATTTTCAAGTTGTAGTAGCATACGAACTTCAGAGGTTATTAAAACATTCACATTCTCAGCACAATATGCATATTGTGGTGTAAAATAAGAGTAAGCAGCAAAGTGTTGTAGTGCTTGTCAAAAACTGTCTCCATACTATCTGAGGGTACTTTCTCTGCAAATTTCCTCCTTGTACAATTACTTCATATCTTCTTTGCTTACAGAGTAAGTTGTGCAATGCCCTTCTGTTGCCAGAAAAATTAGAGAACAGTTTCTTGATGTAAAGCAAGTTCCAGTTCATAAGTATTTGAAATTTTGTGATACAGTTATCAAAAACTTGTTTTTCTGTCCATAATTAATGGTCCAGTAAATATTTCTGCTACCAGCAGAAATGAGTGTATGTATGATGCATTTAATTTAATTTAATTAATAATTCATTTTTAATGGTTTCATTAAAAGATGGCAACTTTAATTCATGAACGAGATGTTTATTATGGGACTTTGATATCAAGACTAAACCAAACACTCACTAATTTGAGCAGCATTGTCTCAAAGCAACTAGATATAGTGAGGCAGGCCCAAAGAGAATCTCTAACAACTCTAGATGCAAATGCAAAAGCCATTTCAAAGTGGATGATTTCTATTATAACAATTAATCTAATCTGATATTACTCTGAGACATTAGGAATAAAACTCCTCAGCAGTCTGCCTATTTGCCTCATCATGGCAGTTGGCTCCAAACTTCCCAAAGAAATCAGAAGATGACCTTGACATCAGTGGTTCTGACTTCCTTTTCACACAGTAATTATTACAATATGTTTCAGTAAATTCACATAATACATGATTCTTGAATGTTTAAAATTAAAATAAACAGAAGCCTTTCCTAATGGCAGACAGATTATATTTGTGATGATCCAAAAAGGCATTTTTATGCAGCACAGCTTATTCCAACCTGTTGAAATGCTTCCTTTCCCTTTCCCCTTTCCCTTTTTATCATACAGGAAGCCAGAGGGAAAGCAAAATCCTACTGCTGGCTGGAATGAAGCCAGCCTTTGCCAACAGTTAAAATACATGGAAAGGTGGCTATGTGCAGAGAGCTGTAAGACACCCTGAACTTCAACAGACCAAACAGAACACTTTACGATTGCTCACATATTTATGTGTGGTCTGGCCCTTAATAACTAAAGACAATTTACCCAGCTGGTTTCAAGCACTTCACATACACACACACACATACTCAGGAAAAAACCCTGAACTGAAACTCCGGACAAGGGCTGATCTGGAAAAAGCAGTGCTAGAGTGCCCTCCACAGATACAGCTCAGGCAGGGGACAGAGGGTTGCTCCTCTACAGTCTGAAGGAAAGGATGCTGAAAGGAGGAGACCAAAACTTAAATATTTGAGCAAACGCTGAGAAAAACCCAGAGTGTTTGGATTTCTTGATCCTTCACTACTCATGTATGACAGAGCAACCAGAAGAGCAACTCCTAAAAACCTGCTCACGGTTATTTTACATAGGCATGGGCAGAACATCTATCCTTTGTCTCCTTTAGTGTCTCTTTGATCTGAAATTCCATCTGGATCTCAGCTGGTCAGAAAATCCCTAGAAAAAGAAATAATTAAAGCAAGTTTTCTTGTCTTATCAAAATTATGTTTAAAAGTAGATAATGAATGATAATGAATGTCTTTATAAATAGGCTATCGAAAGCAGAGAAATCAAATTACTTAACTGCTTGTGTTCCTACAGAGATCACAGTCAGAATCAGACAATGAGAAAACACAGAAAATATTTCCAAATCGTGAACAATATCTCATCTTTTCTAGGTACCAGCAGCGTCACAAAATTGTCTTCTTCTTCACATCAAACTATGTGTATTTCACTTATACTTAGAAAATGATAGAGCACATGCATAGCACAGGGTCCAGTGCATAAAACCATGAAACAAGGAGAGACAGAACTTGTTTACCCAGGCTGTCATGCAGCCTCATTTGTCACTGCTTCTTTTCAGCACACTAATAAAACATGTATTTGTGACTCATTTTATTGCATAATATTCTGTCATTAACTACCATTGTCCCATGCTTCCTCCTCAAAGCTAATCCAGTGTGATATTTCATCTTTCTCTTTTGTCTCCTCCCACCCTTTTGCAGTGCCCTGAGGACTACTTCTTGTGTTTATCAAGAGGTGCTTTACTTTTGTGCCCCAAATCACCAAGTTTTGTTCTAGCAGTGTATGCTGTTGGTCTTGTTAGGAGACAAGTACTAAACAGCTTAAAATCCTATTTCAATAAATAAAAATTGCAATGAGGCAAGTGAAAGGTTTGCCTTAAGTGCAAGCAATTCCTTGACGTGGCATTCTTTGCTGCCATACCTATTTGTAGTTAAATAAAAAGAAAAAATAAAACCAAGCAAACAAACAAATAAAAACCACAAACTAAGAAAGAAGTCTAGGCTCCAGAGAGGGATCTGTGGGCCAAGACCAATGGTACGCAGTTCAACAAGGCCAAGTGCTGGATTCTGCACTTGGGTCCCAACAACTCCTTGCAGTATTATATGCTTGGGGAAGAGTGGTTGGAAAGATGCCTGGGGGAAAAGGACCTGGGCATGTTGGTTGACAGTGATGTGCCCAGGGAAGCAAGAAGGCCAATGGCATCCTGGCCTGTATCCGCATTAGTGTGGCCGGCAGGAATGGGACAGGGATTGTCCCCCTGTACTCAGCACTGGTGAGGTCACACCTTGAGTGCTGCGCTCAGCTCTGGGCCCCGCTCTGCAAGAAGGACATTGAGGTGCTGGAGTGTGTCCAGAGAAGGTCAACAGAGCTGGAGTGAAGGGTCTGGAGCACAAATCCTGTGAGGAGCGGCTGAGGGAGCTGGGGGTGTTTAGCCTGGAGAAAAGGAGGCTCAGGAGTGACCTTGTTGCTCTCAACAACTGCCTGAAAGGAGGGTGTATAGCAAGGTAGGGGTCTGCCTCTTCTCCCAGGTAACAAGTGACAGGATGAGAAGAAATGGCCTCAAGCACCAGAGGAGGTTTAGATTGGCTAAAGGAAGAATTTCTTCACTGAAAGAGTGGTCAGGTATTGCAACAGGCTGTTCAGGGAAGTGGTGGAGTCACCATCCCTGGAAGCATTCAAAAAAGCGTAGTTGTGGCATGTGGGGACATGGTTTAGTGGTGGACTTAGTGGTGTGAAGGTAATGGTTCGACTTGATCTGAACTGTCTTTTCCAGCTTAAATGGTTCCACAACTCCATGATTTAATTATTTGAAATCTGTCCAATAATAGACCTGTCTGGCATCCTCTGGAGGGCAGTTTCCAGAAGCATCCAAGACATCCCAACAACAACAGGGAACTCATAGCAGTATAGTTAAATGTAAAAGAATCATGGAATGTCTCAAATTGGAAGGGATCCATAAGGATGAACAACTCCAATTCCCGCCTCCTTGCAGTAAACCATATGACTAAAAGTATCATCCAAAAGCTCCTTGAACTCTGACAGGCTGTCTGTAACTGAGTAAAGAGAAAAGTTTCTTTTCAGAAACTGAAAGAAGCCTATTGCAAAGGTCTTGTAACGAAGAAGTTCTACATAACAGCTAAGAAAATGAGGTGCTCTTAACAGATGTCTTGACTGCTCACCTTTTAAAAGGGAATATCGGACTATACAAGTATCAGTAGGGGCATTTTGTACTCTCAGGACAATTTTTTATTCAAAAATAGGTTATGTGCAATTATAGGTGATTTTTTCCTCCTGCTGCAAGGAAACTGGTAATTGTTGTAAAATGTCCACAGAGAACCTGAACCCAAATTGTATTTGATATACATGCAAATTTGAGTGATCCTTGGATATGGTAAAGTAGGAACTTCCAGTCACGTTCTTTTCTTAAAAAACAGATTGGGTTTTACTTGTTAATTTTTTTTTTAGATGATCTCAGTGATTTCCCTTAATGGGATCTATATGAAAAGGAAGGTTCCTTCTACAAATCAAACCACTGTTCTAATGCTATTTCTGGACCTGCAACTTTTCCAATTTATAATACATTTATATTTATATCCCATGGCACTTGAGATCTATGTATGAAATATAATCAAATATATGTAGCATGAATGTCACATTTAAGCCTATTTCCTCGAGATGTCAGGAAAAAAAATGTGTCCTCTCAGAATAAATGCTGGTATTCAGTAGGGAGCAAAGGGATGGATTTACCCTAAGTGGGGTTATCTGGGGGCTTTTCTGTTAAGTCACTGAACACAGGAAAAGTGAGATCCTATTTTCTGATACTTCAAAGCACAGACCACAACCAGAGCCAGTGTTTGTCTTCTTATTAAAACAGGGATTGGCAACATCTCAACTGTGTTATTTTACAACTTCTTTGGTCACAGGTCTCTCTGCATGTCAGTCAAAAACATGCCTCAAAGCACTATTACCGGAGGGAGGGAGGAAGGGAGGGAGGGAGAAAGGAAGGAAGGATGGTACGACCCACCAGGAGGAGCTTCCAGCGGAGTGGAAGTGACCTCACTCCCGGGACAGCGCCGGGACCCAGTCAGCGCTGGAGCACCGGCGGCCAGTCCGGGCGCGCCTTGCGAGCAGCCAATGGCAGGGGCAGCGCCCCTTGTTGTCGCCCCTTGAGGCGGTTGCGCCCTGGGTTCGGTGCCGCCGCCGCCGCCGCTGCAGGAGGGACCCGAGAGGCCCCAGGCCCCGGTACCCGCTCGCCTCTCGCCGGCCCCGCAGCCCCCGCNGGGCAGGGCCGCGCTCGCGGTCCCGAGGCAAGGGCTCGGCCGGGGGAACGGGCTGTTGCCGGGCCGCAGAGACAGGAGGGACCTTCCTCGCCCTGCTTCCCGGCACCCCCGCGGTTGTTGTCGTGGCTGGGGACGGAGCGGGGTGGCCGCTGCGCAGGGGCCGCTGCCGCGGGTGCGCCCCGCTGCCGTGTCCGCGTCACGGGAGCAGCACCAGCGTGGCAAAGGCGGCCGTGCCGCTTCCAAGCTGTTCTGAGAGCCGGAGCCGAGGTTGTCCCGGCTACGTGCCATAACCGTGACCACTGTCACTGCCCGCTCCTCTGGCTCCCGTGTTGCTGGAAGCCCACTTTGTTGTCCTACCGAAGATTGTGTCGTATGTTCACATTTGCTGTAGTGTTGTGCCGAAGTGTCTGCGCCGTGTCTCATTGCGGCACAGTCATGAAGGAGAAAAAGAGGCCGTGTATGTAATTTAGGGGGTGAAGTGTGGCCTGCTGCCAAACTGCTGCACAAACAGCAGTGGTGTACCAGCATGCCAGGAAGATGTGCGTTCAAACTTCAAAACTGAACATACAGGAGTCAACATTGTGCAGACTTTGTTGGAGAATGATTTTTTGGTCTCCCCATTTAAATAAGAAAGATTCTATTTTCATGTATGTATTTAGTTACTCTTAAAATTGTGACTAGGGAATTGTATAAATCCTTACTCATGTGTCTCACCCTGGAAAGGAATTGCTGAAGTGGAGAAATTACTGTAGAATACCTGTTCCTTAGTGAACTTCACAGTCCTTCTGAAAAGAAATACAAGTCAACAGTACTGTCGTGGCTGTGGGTTTTTTTTGTTTCTGGGTTTTTTTTGCTGGTTAGTTTTCCTTTGTTTTGCTTTTTCTTCTTCACCTTGGCCTGAAAAAGGATCCATGTACTTCTGAGCAGAAGCTCTCTACTTCTTCCCTGGAAGTATTTGTTGGGCAATGCTGAACCCAATCCAGTAAAGCCACCTTTCTGGTAGGTTGTGTTGAATCACATATGGCTCCATGTTTTTTATGAACATAAGCAGGGTGTGATCTCCTGCAAGTTCAAGTGTAGTCCTGTCCTCAAAGTACTGGATAGACCTACCCCAGCAAAGAAAAACCGAAGTGAAATTAAATATCTTGATATTTTAAAATTAAAATACTACGCATTGCACTCTAATTTTTACATTTCCCAAATTGCAGTCCATATGAAAAAGAAAAAAAATGAGCTGTACTGTTTCCCCATCTTATTTCTGTGGGAGCTGTATGGAAGAAAGCTGTAGAGATGTTCACAGTTAGGTAACCAGACACAATAGAGAGAGCACTCTGTTTGGGGTTTTGCCTCTCGTACTGCTTTTTCAAAATTAAGAGTCAAGACTGTTTTGAAAGCTGGCTTTCTACAATGCTTTGTTGAAATGAGGCATCTGAGAGACTTTGGTTTTGCTTCTGTGGTGTTCAGCCCGAGACAGTAGCAGTGAAGGCACCCAGACTCTCTCTAGAAACCATCAGTGTCATCAGTTCTTGGCATATTTTCCAGTGCCCAGTTTCCCCATAGTTAAAAATCTCATTCAAAGCAGCCTGCAGAAGAAGAGGTGACCAATCCCTTTTCCCCTAGGTTTCTGCAGCTTTTGTCTTGCAAAACAGACTTAAGGTCATTTTAATAGATTTTATAATCCAGAAGTGTGGTTGCAGGTATTCATCGACTGCTAAAAGGACTCTTGGTAAATAGGACCTGTGTAGGAGTTTCCGTGCCTCAGGATGGATTATTAGTGATCCCTGAGAAAGGAGAAATAATGGCTTGTTAGACTGCTGTGTCTGCTTCTTTTGAAAGCTGCATTTATGCACAGAGTAGCAAGAACCTCTCCTTGCAAAAAAGTTTTGTCTTGTAGCAGAAACAAATATTTCTTAATGACATAAGGGTCCCACAATCAAGAGAAAATTTCTGAGGCTTCATCTTGATGCCCAGGCATTAAGATTTTTCTTTTTTCCTCCCTCTGTGAACAGTAGAGAAAGGCTTTGCTTGAGTCTGGTGAGAATGGTGTATGCATGCTGGGACTGGGAAGAGCAAAAAGAAATTCCTGCTCTTTTAAACTTAAGTTACAGTGATCTTAACCAGGGTCCAGTGCAGATGGTGTTCCAAGAATCAAAGGAATGGATCAGTAACTGTCACGATTATGAAATAGTTGAAAAGCATTTGTGGAGAAGCTTGAATCTGAGTGGCCTAGCAAGCTGGTCTGGGAAGGAGAATTCTGTTGAATTAATTTTGATACTGAATGATTGATGAACACCTAACACATGTTGGCTGAAGACACTGAGATTCTATCACTGTAAAAATTTTGTTTCTATAACACTGTAATATTTCCAAGGCAGATGTTGCAAATGTAATCTACAAATATGGCCTGATGTGCCTCTGTGAGTGTTTCAGAAGTACTTAGGTGTTAGGTGTTTTTTGGAAATTTGTGCTGAGGAACTTTAAATGTGTGAAAAACACACAATAATGATAAGGCAAAAGATATTTTCTTTACCTCTCAATATATTTATAGTAAGCTTGTACTAAATGTTTACACATTTCTGTTTGGATTTTTCCTTCTTAGCAGATAATGGAAATCCATTATTTCCTAAAGGAATAATTAATCCCTTCTTATGTATCTTTTTTCTTTCATCAAGTTGCTTAATTTATTTTCCTATACTTTTTTTTTGTCTTCCATCTATACATAACTGAATAAAATGAGAAAAAAAAAATTATTGGCGATTTTGCCAAAACCAAACCAGAACATAGATAAATTGCTCTTTGTTTTGCTTACTATTGGGGTAGAGAAAGATTATAGTATATCAAAGAGAAGTTGCATAACTGTATAACTTCTTATTGTTTGGAGCTTAAGGATCTCTGATAGCATTCTTTCTCTAACATTTTCAGCTGCATTGAAGGCAGGCTACAAATAAAAACATCTTCAAATATTTTCCTTTCATGAAAAATTTGACATAAAAGCAGAAAGTGGTTTTGGCTGAAACAATGCCACTTTAAAAAAATGGGCGCCAAAAGAGGTAGAGTATGTGCAGAAAAAAAATATAAATAAATAGAAATAATCCACAATTTATAGCATGGTGAGACTCTCATTAGTATCTGCCTTTTGTACCTTTAAACACTTAATGATTTAGCACAAATGAAAGCCTTTCTGTTGTACTATAACACTGTGTCATAAAACAAGAGTCCCATCTAAAAGCTAAAACCTGGTATTTGAGACCTAACCCAACATTGTTACTATTGCAATAAAACCACAAGTACACTTTCAAATTATGTATCTATGAAAGTATAATTTTATTTTGTAATTTTAAATGTTTTATGGTCATGACCAAGACATGTAGCTTCATATGTTTGTTGTTTATCTTCCAGTACTTTTAAAATCAAATGGCTTTTGGCATGACATAAAAATGTCTATATTTTTCTCCCTTTTTCTTTAGATCTTAGTGGTTCCATAACAACTCCAGATGTTAAGCTAAATCTTGGAGGAGAATTCATCAAAGAATCTACTGCGACTACATTCCTAAGACAGAGAGGATATGGCTGGCTTCTGGAAATGGAAGATGATGACCCAGAAGATAACAAGCCACTCTTGTATGTTGTAATTATTTTTGGGTATCTATTAGCTGTGTAGGGAAAATAAACCACTTGTAGTCTCTGATTGTCCCACAGTCTTGTGCTGTGACTGGAATTCTGTTTGACAAATTACTTGACCAATGGGTGTTTTCTGGTGCAAGAACGGAAACATTTCTCATTATGGATTTTAATCTCCATAAGTATGAAGCTTATATGGCTTTTCTGCTTTTAACTGTTGATCTTGTAATGGTTCAAAACAAATGAGACTGTATTCTTTGTGTCTTTTGCATTCATGTTTCTTGATATTGTGAAAGAATCAGACTGAGACAACCCCGTGGGTTGTAACGTCCTGTTAGGTAGATCTCAGTCAGTTCTGTCACTTATTCTGAAACAAAAGCATTGTGAATCATGGTTATTACAGTAGGCATGTTAGAACCAAGGTAGCACAAACTTTATAATCTTTGATGCTGCCTTTTACTATAAAGCTAGATTAAAAGGGTGCTAGTGCTGAAGGACAATAATGTCCTTAAAACTGGAAGTCTCGCATCCATTGTTCTGTTTGTAGAAACGTGGCTGGCTGAAGAAAGTTTGTATCTTAAGGTTAATTGTGAGTCAGGCAGCCTGGTCCTTGTTCTGCACCTAAGCAACTTCATTATCACTGTCTCAGTGTTTTCCTGCGAATTAAACATAATGATGCTTTAAAAAATTGGAGTGAGACAGAGAGTACTCTGTAGAACTCAGGTTAGAGTGTTGGGAGGCAGCAGATGTCTGGAGAGCTTAATAATGGCAGTGCTACTTGAATACTGGTTTAAATTAAAGTATGCGGAAGTAGGTCCTTGTGTGAATGTCTGTTTTGTGAACCTATAACTTTTAATTAAGAAACAAACTGGTGTAGTGAGGTGACAACATAGGAATTCTAACTTTAGTGTCATTTTGTTTTGATTATTCCCATTATGTGTCATAATGAATTCTTGCAATCTGAATCCTGTTACGGATTGAAAGAACAGTAGCCTGCTAAGAGAAGTTCATCAACTCAGTGCTACAGTGCAAATGTTTTGTTCAATAAAGTGAGATTATTTTTTTTACTTTCTCATTGGGCAGCCTTACTCCAGACACTTGTTTCCGAATGCAGCTACCATCACTTTCAGGTGAGGTAGCTGTCAGCTTCATACAGAAGACAATTTATTCACATGAGAAGCTGTCAGAAGCTCTAGACAATGAAAAATAATTATTTATATGCAGCAAATATATGTGTTACACAGTCTACACAGTAAAGTATAGGACTGCTACATCCTTTTTAGATAAATGGTGGCAAATAGATGCTTCTAGTGTCTTCCTTAGATTCAGGGATGGTTAAAGAACAATTTTTGTTACTTAGTCACCAGTTAGTAATACCACTTATAAAGTAGCTGTAGTAATAATAATCCAAAAATTGCCTTGAGGGGCTGAATTAACAGTATTTAATTTTTTTTAAACAGAATTTGTGGTGAATCACATCTTTGCATTTATTTCTCACATCAGCTTTTCTGAAGAAAAAGCCAAAAACACAAAGCCTTGGACAAAACCTTCATAAATGGACTTAGGATATAATTCTTCATTTTTCTTCACTGTGTTCTTAAATGTAGGGCAATATATCTGCTGGAAGTCTCCTGCAACTCTTCACAGTTCTTCAGTCATGACTGAGGTTCTGCACATAAAGAAGTGGAATTGCCTATTACTTGGGAAGTCTGATTCTTTCCCCATTAGGCTAGCACAGTCAGGGCAGCATGTACCAGCTAAGAGTCCTGGGCCGAAGAGTCTTCAGGCCAATTTGTATCTGCTCGCAGAGAGTTTGTAACATAAAGCAGAGAAGGCAATGAGAGAAGGGCAAGATATGTTGATACATGTTACTGCTTGTTCAAGTGACTTCTATTTATTTTACCCATAGTGAACACAAGCCAGAAATTAAACAATAGGCATAAATTGGTCTGTTGAAAACTACTGTTCTTGAAGGAAGCTAAACTCCATTTTCTTTTAAAAATTTGGTTTTACATGAGGTTTTTGGAATGGTTTAAGATTAGTGAATGTAATGGTATTCTTTCTTGCAGTATTTGAAATAAAATATTTTCATAGTAGGTGTGCTCATGGCAAACTGCTTGACATAGGAATACACACACATTCTTTATGTATGCATGTCTTTGACTTGTAGTTACAATGACACAAATGTGTCACATGTTCTAGTGTGTCCGAGAAAAATCCCTCCTATCTTAATGCAGACTCTCAGGATATCACAGAATCATAGAATGGTTTGGGTTGGAAGCAACCCTAAAGATCATCCAATTCCACCCCCCCGTCTTGGGCAGGGACACCTTTCACCAGTCCAAGTTACTCAGAGCCCCATCCAGCCTGGTCTGGGTATGCTGCATATGCTTTCTGTTGTCAGTCATATAATTTGTTTTTGAGTAATTAAATAAATCTGACTGTGTCCCACCAGTTACTGAATGCATCATGAAGCTATGGTGTTGCTTTACTGTGGATAAACTGTTCCTTTGCTAGTTGTGGCTTCAGAAGGCCTTGTGGCTGACAGGAGACTTGCTCTATAAACCTACTGTTTGTCCTGTACTTATATTTTTAGCTCTGTTTAATTAATGTGGTGTATAGTAATGCTCACTTGCTTTACAATTTCAGGGAAGAACTCGACATTGATCTGAAGGATATTTACTACAAAATTCGATGTGTGCTGATGCCTATGCCATCTCTTGGGTTCAATAGGCAGGTAGTGAGAGACAATCCAGACTTTTGGGGTCCTCTGGCAGTTGTCCTCTTCTTCTCAATGATTTCATTATATGGACAATTTAAGGTAGGTGTAAATCTTCTGCCTAAAAAGAAATCTGAACTAAATTTGGGGATGTGATTGCTAAGCAATTTGCATTCTTACGTAGGTAGAAAGTCTTTTTTTCACATACTAATGTGAGGCTTTTCAAGTGCTGTTTCTCAAGTGAATATGTGGAAAGACAGCAGTTAGGAATGTATTAAATAGCCCACGGGAAAGTTAATCATGATGAAATGTCAGGTTTGTTTTTATACAGTAAAACAAAGGAAAGATGTGGTTTCTAGAGGAACGAGATTGATACTAATGGGTTTATGGTCATATTAGTGAATCTTTCAATTTTAATTGTGACCTTTCGTTAACTTGCTTTTTATTACAAAAAAATGTTAGTGAAAAGCATTTGTTTGGATGGCATGAATTCTAATTTCCTGACAAATAAAGCTGCTTATTTAATTCATACTATATGACTGCTGTTATCTGGTATATTTAATCTTCATAGTGACGTTTGCTATTTTGTCCTCTCTACTCAGTTACAATCAAATAACTTTCCTCTGGTCAATAGACTTTTTCCATAATTCCTTTTGAACTCCAGGGTGAATAGCTACTCAGAGGCATTGTGCATATTCAATTGACTTCCATAAACACTGTTAGCTTTTTTCTTTATGTTCTGATTAAAATAAAGAAGTGTTATCATTTATAGTAACAATTTGTCTGTAAACCTAGGTGCTCCTTCACTGGAAATCTTTATGACTAAATGTGTGGTTACAGTTGTTTTAAATGTGACCAAGTATGGCAATAAGCCATATGTAAACCAGCAGAATGTGCTTATGCAAGGAGTCTTGTGAATGGTGGGATAAAATCATTCCCTTTGGGACCTCTGGGGCTTCCATATGGCGTACCAAGTGCTGACTAAGAATTCACTCTCAGTATCTTGTCTCTATGAGGCATGAAGTGAATAGACTGAACCACTTTATTGTTGAAGTCTTCTGGGTGGACCACTCACCTGTCTCTTTGGCAAAGCAAGGACCATTCCTTGAAGGACCATTCCTTGACTCTGCGACAGATGAACCACCTCTTGCAGTTTGTGTATCTCCTGTACAGGAGCACTGGGTCTAATGTTTCTTGGGAACAGTGGGTTTACCATATGGATGCAGAAGTGCTGTATATGTATGAGGAGGGAAAGCTAGCAGCCAGCAACAGGATGACTGATAGCAGCTGGACTAGATGAACCCAAAGGTGGGCTCTAAACTGTAGAGAGATGAGCACTTCTGCTCTAAGACTTTAATCTGGTCCTCTTCTTTTAGTCAGTGGAGGAAAACAGGAAGAAAAAAGGGGCTATGTGCTGTTTTCACAAATTGCATAAAGCCACTCATATTGTTTTGAGTGCTGCTGTTATTTTTGTCTGGTTTTTCCTATTTCATTCTTCTGGAAATATGGAACTTTTAATTAAGCAAAGTATTGAACTGAGTACTGACTTAATTTTCAAGTTCAGTCATAGTATGTTTGGAAATACAGAGGCTGGACTGTTGTTTCCTTCTAAAAAAGCATTTCAGAAAGGAGAGCTTCACTTCTGGTCCTCCCAGTGGCTCAACACCAAAACCAGCTAAGTTAATTTGAAGAGTCTTTTAAGCCAGAGAATGATTTTAGGGTTTCTTCTGTAGTTTAAGAGCAGAACTATGAAAGAAGCAAAAAAAAAAAAAAACAACAACAACAAAAAAAAAGACTTGGCCCCAGGAATCTGAGGCTCTTTATTAAGTTATCATCATATCATCATCAAGTTCCACTGAGAATTAAAGTCCAATGTCTTCTGAGCGTTCAGTGGTCTCAGTTTGAGTAAAGGATGAAGTGGCATCTTTATAAATGAAAGAAGGAGAATTCCATCTCCTTGTATTGGTTGGGCTGACTTCTAAAAACTGTCTGAGCCCATATTTATAATGGGTGGGATATGAAGACATTTAGGGTAGTTTTAACTCAACTTCCTATTCCTGGTACAATACTTACAGAATATATTGCCTGTGCATTCCATGTACACCAAATTTACCATTAATGTGATCCTGTAAATATAACTTCCGAACTTCATTTGCTAATTACACTGTGATACTAAACACTATTCTTGTCACAATTTAGAATTGAGTTTTGCATGATAAAATCCTTGACTGCAGTGAAAGCGATTATAGAAATGCATTTTCCTTTTTCACAATGACAATTACTCATATAAATGAATTGTTCTTTATCTCTCAAGGTTGTTTCTTGGATTATAACTATTTGGATATTTGGATCCTTGACAATATTTTTACTGGCCAGAGTTCTTGGAGGAGAAGTAAGTACCTGTATGTGAAAAAAATGTAGAGGGAGATAATGTAAAGTCTCTTGACGAAGTTTTTCAGCAGTAGTTGGGTTTTCATAGTGCTTGGGTTTGGATCGTGTAGCCATCTAAGAATGGTTGGAGTTGCCAAGTGTAAAGTCAACATTTCAGGTTTTTAGTCTCCAAAATGAAGTCTAAAATACAGAGATCATCAACTAATCTATTGGTGCAATGGATGGTGTGCTTGCTTCCAGATAATCAGTCTGGAAATTTGTACTGTGAATCCCAGAAATTCTAGCAGCTTCCAGTGATCCAGAACTGAAGTCAGTTCTTGAGGGAGAAATACTTTCAAGTTTTTGGTCACTGGACTAAATGGATTTTTTTTTTTTAATGGGGGGCTAACAGCAGTTAGATGTCCTTGTGTGTAAAGCACCTGCCAGTGTTTGTTTTCATCCCTGGCCTGATGCAGTTCAAACCCATTAAAGTATGAAAGCCAGGGCATGCTTCTCAACTGCAAAGCCAACTGGAGTTATGGCCTGCATCCCATCCTCCAGCTGCTTGCACCATCAGGGTTGGAATAGCTGCTTGAGCTGTTTGCAAATTGACTTATTAATCAATTCAGGTGTAAACAACAAAAAATGACTTAGAGCAAAGCCCACAGACAGCTGCAGTGGAACAGACAGGAGGATGAAACTTCTTAAAATGGATTTGCAGCATAAAATGCATTGAACTGTGTTGTGAAGAGATAAACATTCAGTGATGCTTTATTTTTATACTTTTACTATGGATATTGTATTAATGATGCACCAGTGTTGAAGAGGTCCTATGTTATTTAGTTTAATTTTTTTTAATTTTCCTTTTAATCATAATTGCTAGAGTCTTCTTGTGTCAATGCTGTTTTGAAAGAAAAAAATTTTTATGCATGGTTGCATGGTATTTCTGCATTTCAGCACAATCCAAAGGCCCTTAAATCAGTCTGGTTTGTGGCTCAAAGTGGGAAATTATCAGATGTATAAACTATAGAAAAAGTAGAGGTTGGCAGATCTTTTAATGAAGGATCATCATCCACAAGAAAATGCTCACAAGATGCTACTACTTTTCCTGTTAAATCCAAGAAGCCTGGCTGTGCACAGGAGCATTTCAGACCATAACGGGGGAAAATCAGACATTTCCTTCTAAAGCTAAAAGTAGTTATGGAAGTACTTGGAACAACTCTGTTCTAAATAGTCACAATAAATTGAAGCTGGAAATCAGAATTCTGTGCCTTACAGGGATCAAGTTTTAACTCTTCTGCTGACACCAAAAACATGTGCTTTATGTGTTTATTTATGTATTATGGATATGAGTATGTTAATGCAGAAAATTATGTCTTTGCTCCTTTTGACAACCAGGACTATAGCTGGTCCTTGAGAGGTCCGTTGCAATTCTGTGCTCCTGGGTATCAAATGGAAATGCTTCCTTTGAAAGTGATTGTTTACAGTTTTTTGGGGAAAAAAAAAAGATAACATATTTCTAATCTTAGGGTTTAGCATACAAACAAATTTTTATACTAGCAAGCCTCCTTTAGCTGAAATCTCGTGAGTATAGCACATTATAATCATTATTCATAGTGTTATAACAAGAACAAATTGTATTTGGTGACAGAGATTGAGTACTGAAAAGCTTATTTTTATATGTTTGAAAATTTCAGGTTGCTTATGGCCAAGTTCTTGGTGTAATAGGATATTCCCTACTTCCCCTCATTGTCATAGCACCTGTACTTTTGGTGGTTGGATCATTTGAAGTTGTTTCTACCCTAATAAAAGTAAGTTCATATCATCTTTTGAGAATTTAGTTATTTTTAAGTCACTTTCTTAACACTTCAAGTAATCTGCTCAGGAAAACATAATAATGTGTCAGAATTCTCAGAACTGCAAAACGAGCTCTGTGATCCTTTTGGTTAGCAGGGTAGAAAGTGAATGCAGTTTTAAATGCTCTGTTTGAGTGCTTGGGGATATACAGTGCTGTTGCTATAACAACACCTGTTATAGTGAGTAGAGGTATAGTAGAGTAGCTTGTGTTTAAGTATTTTGCTGTGCTCTAATAGTTGCATTACAAAAAAGGTGGGATTCTCATTTTGAGAAGAGAATGCATAATTAAACCTCAGAATGAAGAATCTGAAAATAAGCTGTTCTCTCCCTTCCCCCATCATCCAGATTATTTTTAGTCACTGCAGCATGGACATGATGTTAGTCGTTGTTCTGAGACCTCCCCATAGTGGTAGCGGTACAAAGCTCTCCATACCCTTTGCAGAGAAAGTAATGATTGTTCTGATTTAGAGATGGGCAATGTAAGGCACCTGTCTGATACCACCTGCAGCTGGACACCTTTTATGGAACCAGCAACATTCCCTAAAAGATCCCAGAACGACATAATGCTCTTGAACACTTCCAGTACTTCTTAAAACCCTTTTAGGTAGCCTTTGAAGTTACTTCTGAGCCTGGGAAGGTTAACTGATAAAATTCTGTTACGAGCTAAGCTGTACACCTTTTGAAGGTTTGTTCTGTTGATTTCATTATTTCTGTCCCTTTAGCTTGCTAGAAAACAGTATAATTGAAGTACAACTAGAGTGTATGATAAGTAACAAAATTGCTGTATTTGAGATTTGATAATCTGTGATTACTGATAAATGATAGAATGTAAATCATTAACTTGCCAGTTAACTAATAAATAACTTCAAAATAAATATACGTTCATGAAACCTCTGTTACTTGATTACTACTAACAGACTTATGTTAACTTCAGGGTGAATCTCTGCAAGGTTCTTATCTTTGCACCACCAGTATGAAAATGCATTACAAGCCCCCCATGGCCAAAACTTCTTGGCCTGTGACAAGCACAACTTCTGTAGCTGGCTCTGTGTTATACTGAGAGAAGTGATTTTTACTGTGGTATTTGGAGAGACTTTCTTGTGATGTCAGCTAAGACTGTTCATCTTCTTTTTCAGTTGTTTGGAGTCTTTTGGGCTGCATACAGTGCTGCATCATTACTAGTTGGAGAAGAATTCAAGACCAAGAAACCCCTTCTAATTTATCCAATCTTTTTATTATACATTTATTTTCTGTCCTTGTATACTGGGGTGTGATCTAGTGCAAGATGTGGCCAGAAACCATATTTCAGTCACTTGCAGACTGATAATGTGTAAGATTAAGAAGGCTGGAGATAATACAAGTGACTGTTTTATATGCAGTTGTCGAGAGGTTTTAAGATGGAAGAGCATATTTGTGTATATTATTTAATGAAGCAATTGTAGCTATATAGATTTGTATCAAAGTTCTAGGTTTGTTTAAGACTATTCAGATTTTAATGAACAAAATGAAAGAACCTTGTGTTTTATAACAAAGCGTAGCAAAACTGCAACTCAATACCTGTGCCAAAAGCACTGGGACCAGATTACTATATTCAAGAATTAAAAATGAGAAGTTAACTGTTAACAATCTCAAAGTGCAATTTTTCCTTTAAGCTTAAACACAGCTGGCTTTTTTTGGCACAGCAAATTCTGTAGATAATATATATTTATGAAACAGTCCTGATTGTTCACAGAATAGTCTGTATAATCAAGACAAGAAGATTTTAATTTAATTTTAAAATTTAATTTTAAACTTTTAATTTAGTGCCTCAGTTATTGTGATTTGGCTGTTGAGTTTTTATAATTTCCAATTTGTTTTCAAAACATGTATATACTGTGTATTTTGTATCTATGGCTTGTGCGTACCGTAAATACTTCTTGGTTAAGGATGAATATTGGGTTCTTAAAAATTGAAGATACAAGTATTTGAAGTTTTCATTTACTATTGCTGACCAAAGGAGCAAGATACTTACTGTGTGACATAATTAATTAAAATGCATATTTAGAGAATCAAATTATTTTACTTAAAAGTATAGATTTACAGAGAAATGGGTGAACACCTTTCTCAACTCTAGTGCTGGCCTAATGTTGGAGGAAAAAAAGATAATCTATCAAATTTGTGTGATCTTTAAACAATGTTATTTTATGATGACAAAATAAAAATATTGCTTCCCTAACTATGTTTTACAACATCTTGTTCTGTTTTAATAGCATGGTATTTAACATGCATCCTTCTTTTTTGTTTTTTTTGGGTTTTTTTTGGCCAATACTATTAATCCCTTGTAAAGAGAAATAAGAATGATTTGGAAGGCCAGATTCTCCCTCCACTAAACAAGGCAGAGTTACAGGCTTAGTAACAGTTAAGAGTCTTGCTAATTTTGACTCTCCAAGGATTATGTAATAATGTGATGACATGTTAAATATTTCCTGTGTACTGTGTTGATTGCTTATATAATGACCCTTATGGTAATATTTCTTCACAAGGGAAGTCCACTGAAATTCACTTCGTATGGTACTACGTAGGCATTTGCAATCTTCAGGATCTGGTATCAACAAATAGCTCTGAAGGTAATAAAAATCAGCCATGACATAGCAAGGGCTGTCTTGGATCCCTGATGGACATATTTCCATATCGGAACTGTGGTTTTTCACCTTTTTAGACTGTGTAACTTGCCAGGTTGGTTACTTATTTTTACCAGTCATTACTGATGCAAAATGCATAATTAAATTCCAGCTCTCCCACAAACCTCTAGCTTACTCAGTCAGCTGTCCTGGCTGATTCTTATGTTGGTTTTAAACAGAACCACTTGAAGTTAATGCTGGACATAAACTGTAGTGTAATACTTGAGCTTGTAATATATAAAAAGAGAAAAACTGGTAGAGTGATTGACTTTTCACCTGGTTTTTGATTTCTGAATAAGTTGTGATGTAATTAATGCAGACTTGTACTAAATCAATTTATACCAGCAGCTAATTTCTTACTGACAAGTGTTTTGAGAGCATTCATACCACGTTCTAAAAAAAAAAAAAAAAAAAAAAAAATCAGCNAAAAAGGAAGTTACAGTGTATTAAAAAAAAAGCATATTAGCTTTGGAATCTTGCATGATAATCTGTTTTTACCTCCTTTTTCATGACTTCTATTTCTTTTTTTAACAAGAATATCCAACTATTATTATGAGACTGCACCCAGCCCCTGTGAATACGTTTGACTTCTGTCCCCACAAAGGTGAAGGGCAAGAACACATTTAGGTTACTAGGCTGTTGGACAGCTTTAAGCTTAGTTCCTCTTTGCATAGTTGTTCATGAGGTGTTCTGTGCATCTATCTATGAATACTGAGAGGATGCAAGAATGTTCTATTGAATCTCCAAATACCTCCCTTTCCAGTGATGTTCTGTGAAATTTATAGTTGGAATTTTAACTGTTCCCTTCCACAGACTTGGCACATGCGTAATATGCAATGTAGATAATGCACTTAACATAGTACATATTTTGTACCCAATTGCAGATTTGCACATTTTAATCTTAATATCTTTAGGGTCACTTTTTGCATATATTGTGCAAGAAACATACAAACAGCTCTCAAATGATTCTGCTAGTTTGTAATAACTTTGCATTCAACAAACTCATTTTTTAGATGAGGTATGTGTGTAAATACAAGATGTATTTTATAAAAATTTTGAATTAAACTTGTTTACAGAATGTATGAAGCTCATTTATATTTACTGACTTAATGCTGAATAATTAATATTGATGATTTAAGACACATCCATGTTCCTGTGCATGCCACCAATATATTGATGTTATATACCAATAGCTTTGAGGCTATAAATAAGTTTTTGTGATAATCAGCATACTACTTCATTCTGTCAAAACTGGAAACTTAGAGTACGTCCATCTAGCAAAAAAATTGCCATTTTGGGTTGGTGATGTGGGGGTATCACACCTTGGTGAGACATGCATTTTGAATGATCTCTTGAGAGCAGCTAGACATGTATATCTTGTTTCCTCTCCTACCCATCACACATATTCTGCTGTTTATCAGAAAAATTTTGCTTACTTAAAAAGCTGATTAAACCAATTGTTGAGACAACATACAGCTTGAGATCTGCTCTAATTTTATCATTATCCTTACTGGTCTTTAATGTTTTGCTTGAAGTACTACAGCAAGCTTAAAAGCTGCTCATTTTGCTCTCAGGACAGTTTTGATTAGCCTGGGTGGCACACATAGCTTTGTGGGTTTGCTTTGGTTTCCTTATTTTTTCTTCACACACCGTATTTCTTTAAAAAATTCCCTGCTAGAGCAGCCTGTGCTAATTTATGTCCTTTTAATAAAAATATTCCGTAGAAAACTTTGTATTTGAAAATTAGCTTTAAGACCATCAGTAGCCTAAAAGCTTTGTATAACATCACTTAGATCAAATAAAGCCTATGGCAGATAAAGTAATGTGTACAGGTAGGCTGAGCTATACAAACTGAATTGGTGTTTTAGTGGGTGAAAAGGGAAAATCTCAACAAAAGACAAAATGTTTTATTAAACTCAAGCCATTTTTGAAGCACTGCTTCAGAGCAGAATGCTCTCGTGGCTGCAATGGCTCCATGCTCCCGGCCCGGGGCCAGGGACACCCTTTCCAAGGGCAGCGTGCCTTCCGGGGGGCAGAGGCATCGTGGCTTTGTCACTACGTGCCAGCGCTGGGCCACTGACACTGCGGCTCTCTCGCACACTCGGGGTCAAAAACACAATCGGTGTGGGAGCCGGGGTATGAAACACAAATCCCCGTTTCGCTTTCCCCGAGCCGAGGGCGGCGAACGCGCTCGCTCCCCTACAACCCAGGTTTTGTCTGAAGCGCTAACGACACAGCAGCACGAGAGCGGGGATCGCCGCCGCAGGCCGAGAACCCCACGGGAGCGGAGCCAGCGCGGGGCGGGCAGTGGGTGGCGCGCATGCGCGCTCGCAGCGCAGCCCCGCCCCTGTCCCCCCCCTCGCGGAGCGGCTCCCTNGGGCCCGGTCCCGGTCCGGGTTCCTGCGAGTGGCTGCTGCTGCGGGACGGCTGCCTGCGCTGCGACGCCGACGGGCTCTGCAGCCTGTGCTACCACCCGGCGCTCAACGCCATCCTGGCCGTGACCGCGCGCGGCGCCATCAAAGTCATCGACGGCACCTCAGGGGCCACGCTGCAGGCGTCGGCGCTCGGGGGTGAGCGGGGCCGAACAGGTGTCGTGGCGGGTCGGGGGAGCCTCGGGAAGGAGCAGCCGGGTTCGGCTCGGGCCCTGGATGCCGGAGGATCCCCCCGGCTTATTGTCACCCCTTTTTCTTTTTCTGGCCTGAAGGGCCTCCCTCCCAGGGAGACGGTGGAGTCGCCGTCCCTGGAGGTGTTGAGGAGAGACCGGACGCGGCACTCAGTGCCGTGGTCTAGTTGACACGGTGGTGTTTGGTCATAGGCTGGACTCAGTGAATCTCAGAGGGCTTTTCCAACCAGAGCCTGTGGTTCTGTGTTCCTACTCTTTGGGGCAGAGATGCTCATGTAGACTGCGCCGAGGCGTTTTACTTCTGTAAACCATATTGGCGTGGTTACCGAGAGATTAAATGGGGGTGGAAGGCTGTGATAGGGTTGTATTTTTTAATTTTGCTTTTGCAGGTGTTGTGGATCGTGTAACGTTGAACCTTCCAAAGATTAGAAGCAGCATGTTAGGCAGGACAGGCATAGTTCTGGTTCTTATTGATACATGATACTGTAATAATTTATTTATTTAGCCTTATTCTGTTTTTTAAGAAGGCTTACTACTTAAAAGTGTCATTTGTCTTATGGCTTAAAACTAATTAAGATCAGAATTCTTCCTGAAGTTATTTGGCGATACGTTTTTGTATGTGTTTGAATAGTTCTTCAGGCTGTTGACTATCTTGACTGTCTCTGGTGGTAGTAACCATATCCCTGCTATTATGTTCAGGAGGCATGATTCTGTACTGACTTTGTAGAGGCTTCGACTGTAGCAACTCCGTAACTATGAAGCAGCTTTATTTGTTGACCATTAGTGGTTTTTGCACTGTTAATAAACTAGCTCTGTAGAAAAAGATCCGTATGCCATTAACAGCTTTTGCTCCTTGTTCATTAATGGCTTTTAAACTGTGGCACTTGTCAGAATATTGGCAGTGGGTGGTGGGTAGGGTTATTTGTCTCCTTGTGAGTCCAGCCCTTGGAATAGAAAGATAGGCTTCTTACCAGTTGTGTGCCTTCATGTTCACGTTCTCCTTACAGTTGTGCGTTGCTAATAAGATGTTGCATTGCTGAGTGGTGGTGATGAAAAGTTGTTTGCTGCCTGAACGTGGTATTGAAATGCCAAGAACTCATGGGAATGCCATAGCCTAGGCAATATGTACACTTTCACCTTGAAAACCAGTAGCTGTATTGCAATGTCAAACTGAAGAGAACAGGACAAAAATTGCTGATTTCCTTTCATAATTCAAAGTTAGTACATTGTATGTAAAGGTTAAGCATTTGGGGCAATTTAAAAAAAAAAAAAAGTTTTGTGGAATTATTAAGAAGGTGTCAGCTGTTTTTGTTGTCAGTTGCTTGCATGGAGAATGAGGCTCTTGTGTGGTGTTTCCTGCATTGTTCAGGATTCAGATCACTCTGCTTCTATAATTCCTATCTACCATGCTGTCCCCTAAAGTGCTTTCTTTATTAATAACTTTGTTTCTTTTCTTCAAGCTATTGCAGGAATTTTAAAATTGCTTTTAAGTTGTGGATGAAGAGGGCATAGAGGACTTAAATTGTAATTTGCTGTCTGTGTAGGAGATGTTTAATTCTCAGATACAGAAAAGGAAGTGATTTGCGAATCAAAGTGATTATACACTTTGCTGTGATAGAATCCTTGCAAGGGATTTGACTCAGTATTCAAAATGCTAATGGAAATTCTCCCCTAAATAGTAACTATTTGAAAATAACATACTACTTTGCTTCTGTTATGTACGTTCAATCATGTATACTTCCTTTAGTGTCAGGCTTCTCTGTGACAGCATGGCTGTAAAAGATGTGTTCTACTCCTCCTCACATAAAACAACAGACTTGCGTGCAATCCACCCAAATTTTATCTATGCAGTAGAGCTGATGATTTTATTACTGGGAAAATAAATGATAACCTTTAGTTTGAAGAAACTTTAGATGAATTTTCTTATAGATTCACACTGGCATGCCTGTCAGAAATCTGGTGCATCTCAGCAGTTGGTGTCTGTTGCAGCTATTAGCAATCCTGTTCACTCTTTTTCTCTCTCTCCTCCTTTCGTCTTTGGGAAGAGAAGGGGAAGGGAATTTAGCTGCTCTCTGATGTCTGCCTGCACTGTACAGTGTGAGCTCTTAATATAGGATAGTAGTAGCTGGACACTCAGACCTGTAGACCAACTCTGTCTGTACTCCCTTCCCTGCCATAAATGACAGGTCAGAGGATATTGTTGCTTCAGGGACTTCTGGTACTATAACTAAAAATAGAGTCCCTAGGAATTAAAACTGCTTCTCCTGGGAGACTGCTTGTCCTCCTTGGTAATTGAGGCTGCAGGTCTTCTGCCTAGCCAAAAGATTTATGTTGGACAGAAATGCTGTAGATTGTTACCCAAAGAAAAACAAAATAGCAGGCCTCTTTCTAGAAAGCAGAGCAAGGAAAACATTCTTCTATCAAGGCAGGATAGGCGAGGAAAAGAAACACCACCAAGCCTCAGTATGTTTTGTATTTGCAGTCACAGTTCACTGCGGAAATATATATTAAGCTTTGAGCTCATTCTCTGTGAAAAGATTGAGCCTGTGGAATGCTGAATGTGGTAGAGCAGTGGAGGCTGCCTTTGTTAAAATAGAAATGCAGATTGCTCTTTGGTGTGTAAAAGGGCAAGGCAAAAGATTCACATCCAGAAGACAGTGCAGTTATAGATTGGGTCCAGACATTAGGATGTGGTCTGTGTGCTTCGGTTCCTTGTGTGAACTTCATTGATCTAATATATGTGGTGATCCAGGGGCTGTTCTTCTGAGCCCAGTTTGTAGGAATTCAGTGTGGATTGTTAGACCATGCTGAATCTTCAGCAGCTCTTGTCTCCTGAAAGTGTGTAATCATCTTTAATCTGTTTCCAGTATGAGCCCTGTAGGACTATTCAGGAGGACCAGGTGATCATTTGCAACAGCCCAGAGCGTGGTGGTGCATAAAAGTAGGGGGAAAATCAGTTACCACTAACCTTAAGCTCTGTCTTACCTGGTCACAAGGTTGTCCTTTTTATTCTGTGAAGACTGTTGCATGCACACTGTGCATTTCAGAGAACCAGACTGGAAGTGCAAAGAAAATTTGTGTGTTTTCTGGATGGTCTGTGTTTCTGTTTATTTGCTTGTAGTGGTTAGTCAGGACTGGTTTTGAATCTGTCACGCAAGTCTATCAAGTACTTTTTTTCCCCTCTTAGAGATGTAAATATTTCTGTGGTTTCAGTTTCAAGTTGAACACTGGTAGCAAAAAAGCATAAATGAGGAATCTTCAAATACCGCACTAAAGATGAGCCTGTTCCACAGCCTCAAAAGAAGCAAACCAAAACAGCGAAACAAAAACCCCCTGAATAATCTAAACAAACTTCCAGATTAGTTTTGAGTGACTCTCTTAGTGTTCATATTGGTGTTTGATTTATCAGTCCCTTCTATTTACAAATAAAGTAAGAAAACTGCCTGGTCTGGGAGAGTGCTGTAACTCCCAGAGAAGCTTGGGCAGGATTAAAATAAGAAACTAAAATGTACCATCAGATGGACAGAGATATCTTGAATGTTCCAGAGGTATTTCTAGATTAATTTGGTGTAGTAGTAACTTCAGAGCCTTGTTTGCTAAAATGCACTGTGTTTTGTAGCTAAGGCCTTGTAAATTACTCCAGAGGCCCTAACAGGAATCAAAATATAGACTTCTGAATCTGTGCAGGGAAGGATCTGTTCATGGTACATATATACCAGTTCCTGCAGGGGAAACAGAGCTTCTGCCTTGTCATCAGAGGCCCTCAAGGGCTGTTCCTCCATCAGAAGAATTTAGAAGTAAATAGTTCCCAGCCCAGGAGGCTCACCTGTGCCAGCAAGTTCAACACCATTGCCTTGTCAAGGTTCCCTTTTGGGAAGTCTTGTTTTATTTCGGCTGTCTAAATTATGGTGTCTTGGAAATCTCTCAAGAGGTATCCAGCTCTGTTTCTTTCTGATTCTTTTCCATGTGATGCAGAAGGCGAATCAAGAGGAAAAGATTCTCTTTTGCAACTTGGAAGTCATAGAGGGAATTTACACTTTAAATAATCTTTAGGGAGAAACTGTTGGATACTCTGTCATCCAATTCTACACTTGATTTATTTGAAGACAACATCAACAGTTTCAACTGTTTGAAGCTCATTGGTAAGACTGTTCAAGTTCTCCTTCATTCCTCAAAATTTGGGCTAGCTTCTTCTATCTTTTTGTTTCTTGTATTCTTTTGTTCCATTATGAAACAAAGATAATGATAATAGTAATAATAATAATAATGAAGCCCCTTGGTCTTAACACAGAATTTCTCATCATATAGGAAATGTTGTCAAATCTAGTGATGTGCTGTTGGAGTACCAGGCCCTTTGGAACTGTCAGAGTTCCAACAATGTGCTACAGCCCACCTTGCATTTGAGCATACTTGGGTGACTGCTAATCTGGGTGAAATGCTTTTTAAAGAGATAGTTTCATTTATTTATGTGATCTTAAGATCATTCATGAGGTGCCTTAAGCATTTGAGAAAACAGGATAGGAGAACTGTTAAATTTGAGTTTAGTGTTTTATACTAGCAAAGGCTCGAGACTGCTGTGAGCTCCAATTGTCTTCTAGCTTAATCAGAGTATGTCAGATATCTTTTCTTACTTACAAAGCATCTTGCCGAGCTGTCAGAATGCTGTTAACTGATATTTGCCGGCTCTGTTGAAGTACATCTGGATTATCTTCTGCAGAAGCTAAAACAGAGTAAAATTAGAGATTTTTATCTTTTTTATCACATAGCTTTAAAGGAATGTTTGCATGTCCATGTTTCATGCAGGGATTCAGAAATTAAAACAGGCAGCAATGCAGGCATATGTTATGTTGCCAGGCACGATCACACAACATTTTTTCATTTTATTGACAGATCATTCATATCTGGACCGATGGATTTATGGCTGTCAGTGCAACAGCAGTGCAGTGTTATTAAAGGTTGCAGAATGCTTTAGTGTCAGATAATCAGAAATTTCCTAGATCTCTGCATATGGACTTTGAAAAAGTTCTCCTGCAGGAAGATGAATCCTGAAATGTTTCTTAGTGACCTGAAGAGGAAGCACTGTGCTGAGATTTGTGTCAGGGGTTTGAACTTTGACTGCCTGCCCTAATTCAGGTAGTTAAGGTAGTTATGGCATTTCACAGGTAGTTAAGGCATTTCTCATTAACATGAAGGTTTCTAAGAGAAAAAACTGACTTTCACATCAGTGCTGATTATCCAACTTTGGTCAAGACAGGTTTTAATATGCCTATATGATAAACCCTTCAGCTCATCTCCCAGTTTTATTGTGTCCTGTGTGAGATGTAGAAGAAACTTGACAGAAATATATCCTGACAGATAACTGATAGTTCAAGTCCAGAACATTATGGAAACAAGTAGGTGTATATCTCTGTTGGACTTGAAGTAATGAAAGCATGGAGAAGGCTTTTACTCATTGCCCAGCCTAGTCATTTTTAAAAGCCTGATCTTTTACTATTCTGAGCATCCTGGTGATCAGTGGTTTGGATCTAACATACTCTCTTGTCCTGTGGTTGGTCCTTTCTGGCAGCCCACCCTAATGTTAACTGGCCCAGTAGAACTACTTTCTGAGTCTTTAGTTACATTGTTTATAACTATGTTTTTATGGTTGCTGTTGCACTAGTATCCATAACTTAAGTGAAATAGAACATCTAAAATTTTATAAGATAGAGTGAGAAAAATCCATCCTGGATGAAGAGTCACCTTAATTCTTTTTTAATATTGATTAAGTCTGATTTTTTTGGTTTCAGGTTTTCTTTCCAAGTTACTTTCAAATCAGGAAACAAAGCTGTCCATCCTTGCTTTTACAAGCATTCTTTAATTTTCCCTGAACAGTATGACATATTTCAAAATGTTTCTTAGGCTGCCTTGAAGATGGAGATGAGGCTTGCAATCATGTGGCCTCACAGACAGCTTTTGAGTGTATCAGACTGTCCCAGGTCAAGTTGCAAGATAGCTTTTTGCATGTTGTCTGTTACAGTGGAATCGGTAACTTTTCACAATTTTTAAAAAATTTGTAAATAAAAGATTTACATGTGGGTTATTTCACTTTCCTGATGGTTCTTAAGTGGTGCCACAGTATTGCTTTCTGCTGTTAGAAAGCTGTCCTTTAAATAGTTAATGCTTTCTTAATTGCACTGAACTGCTTGCAGTCACCAGATGAGTGCTTGTCACTGAGTAGAAGTTTCAAGAAAGAACAGCTATTGGCCTGAGTTCTTTCATTAGTGAAATACAGATGAATACTAACACTTTCAAGTCCTTTGCTGCCTTGTCTTTGGGAAGAGTATCAAGATTTGTTTAGGATCCAGTGTACATTGCTAGTGAAAAAGTAGACAGGAACACTGCAGAACATTTATTTTGAAGATTCCTGTGCATGTTGGGGAAAGTGTACTCCACAGATAAGGGTGATAGTCAGTAAACATTGTGCATAACATAAGTTTAGATGTGTAAAATTATGGAAATAATAACTTAACTGTCACATCAGTATAAACACTGTTATGTTTAAAATTTTCTCGAGCTATTTGCTAGGGCCATTCAGTGAGTATTGATAACTTTTTAACATGCAGGTTAAGAGGGAATTTGCCTTCAAGTTGTCTTGAAGGTTGGGAGCATTAATGAAAACATATCCAATGACAAGTGCGGGTTAATGAGGACTTGCATAGCATACAGTCTGTCAGCAGTTCTTCAGTCCCCTGTACAGTGTGGGGAGGGAAAAGATGTTTGATCCACTGCACTTCCCTGATTTGACTGAGCATGAGGCATTCAGGGTCTCATTGTTGCATTTGGCAGCTGTAGGAGAACAGTATGGTAAACTCTTGTTTACTGGGCAACAGGCTACAAAGATTTGTGAAAAACTCCATATTAAAAGGAAGATCTGCGAGGGTGAACGGTGGCACTGAGAACCATGATGGAGTGTCTGAATGACAGTGGAGAAAGGGTTAGAGAAGTAGGAAGCTGGGAAGATGGCACGGAGGACTGGAAATGTAGTGTTTAATTGGAGAATAAGAAGGCAGTGTGGTGAATGTGGAGAAATAGCTGACCTGTCTTCTGCAGGATCCTAGATTTATATTCTTATATAAATGATGACATGTAACACTGCTTGTTAAACTTTTTTTTGGTAGTGGGTTTTTTCCTGTTCAGTTTTCTATAGCTTTTGTGAATCAGGAGTCACTAGATCAGCATTTTTCAACAAATAATCTTAGGTTCCCTCCCCATGCCATAATGGGAAAGGAAAAGTCCTTATTCTGAATCTGTGGAGGAACTGGCTTCCCAGTACCTACGGAAGGCACCTGGCAAGGCCAGGCTTAAGGTAGCTTTTCTGAATGTCCCTCTTTAGTGACAGAACTCAGGTTTAACTTACATGATCACCATGTTCAAATATTCTTACGCTGCAAACAAGTGTTTAAAGTGTACAAGGCCTTTTAATTTTGCTGGTTTCTTTGAAGAGTTTGAAAAGGCATCCTAAAGAATAGTTTCACTTTTAAATATAACTTAAATGTGCATGAATCTAGTCTGTTCTGCTTCAGCTTCCCTGTGTAGTAGTTTTTAGGAGAGTATGAGAATGCATTTAATAAACTTGAAATACTCATAAGAATTTAGTGGCATTGTAGCCTGGTGTACTGGCTCTGAACTAACTCATAATGCCAGAATGAGATCTTGTGCTAGGAATATGAAATACCAGTTAAATGCTCAGTTGTTACTGTATAAGCAAATGCTAGAGGAGTTGTCAAGAACTCATCTGATTATATGTCCTTTTTCAGTGTCTGTATATGTGCCATATTTCTGTCTCAAAAAGAGTGTAACAGAACTAGAAAATTAAGGTGTGCAATGGTTTATATATGTGAAATAGTATTCAGTCTGAAAAAGATGATTTGGAATGGGGAGTTGAGAGAGTGAGAGCATGTGAAAAATGAAATTTGGGAGTTGATTATTCAAGTACAGGAGCTGAGGGCATCAAAGGAGGTAGACTATGAGAAATAGTGAAATATGGAGCTCCTGGCTACAGGGCATTGTGGATGCAATATGTTTGTGGAATTACAACAGTGTTGGACAAAGTGGTAGAGGAAAAACCTGTCAAAGGTCATTATAATAATCAAAATCCCTTTAGGATCAGAAGGTCCCTAAGCACAAACTGGCTCAGGCTGAGTGTTACAGGAAAGAACCCTTGTGTAAATTACCTTTCTTAAATTATTCACTAACCACTTGGTTTAGACCACTGTCTTGGGCAAAATATCCCCATATTATGAGCATTTTCTTCTGATCCACTATGCCTGCTTCTCTGGTCAGTACAGTCTTTTTAAAGTAATGTCCAAAAGAGAAAGGTAGTAACTCAGCAGTCTGAAATAGCTTTTGAGCTACTGCTGCAGTAATGGAAGACTGCTGTTAGATTTTCTGCTAAACCTTTTTTTCTGCAGACTAAATGAGCCCAGTTATCTTAGTCTTTCTCCACGTGTTGTATTCTCCAACCCTCTAACTTCTTAGTAACCCCATCATGGGGCTGTCACATATGTGCTGATACCTCAGATGGAGGAGCAAAGATGGAACTGATATTCTGGATGTGGGCTTATGTGGGAAACCAGGACATCCCTCTTGCTGCCTTGGATGGGCTGAGACCCTGGCAGGGGGCTCGGAGAGCTTGGATTGGAGCCAAAGATTCCTCTGCTTTCGATCTGGAGCCCTGGAAACAGTTACCAACTTTATATGAAGAATTACAAACCAGGGAAAGTAGAATAAAATAAGTAGCTTATTTTTAAGTAGAAAAATAGAGTATTAGGATTCATATAAGAAGTGTACAGGAGGGTCTAGAAGTGTACAGGGGGGTCAAGATGGAGGAATCTGGGCGTGTACTGTCCTTTTTCCTTCTTCTTCATCGTCTCCATTTTCTTGGTGATGCTGGCACTTGGGGATTGGTTTAAGGTAGAATCTCACTGTCTAACATAGGTGATAGGTATTGGAAATTAACTGTAAATAATGTCTACGTAGTTTATAGTATAAAAAGACAACACGGCTCCGGGGGCGGGCAGAGTGCCTTGAGCTAACCTGCTGGGAGCATCGCGGCTAGTCAGGGAGAACATGTTATAGATAAGAAATAATAAACAACTCTGAGAACGAAGGCCAAGCGACTCTGACTTCTTCTTAAACCACCTGGCTGTGAAAAGGTTACTCAGGGAATTCCCGGGCTGGGAAACCTGAAGTCCCAGGCAGGAGTTTCCCGAAAGGCTTATTGCTGATTAGAGGAGACTGATCTTTTCCTGTGGTCCCCTCTATGGTAACAGTTTGTTGCTGAGAGGATGCACTGCTGCTTCTTTTTCAGCCTGTCCATCAGGATTCCCAAGTTCTTTCTGTTGGGTTGGCACCCAGATGAGTGGTCCCCGGCTTCTATTGATGTATGGGGTTATATCCCCTTCTGGATGTAAGACCTTGCATTTGTCTTCACTGAACATCAGGAGATTTGGGTCAAGCCATTCCTCTGAGATCCTTGTAAAAAGCAGCCCTTCCATTTAATGCATCGGTTGCCCTCAGTCATCTCCCATTGGTGTCATCCACAATCTAAATAAAGGTGCAGCATGTCCTACCATCCAAGCCATTGTTGAAGGTAGTGAACCATATATCAGGCTTTGATGAATGCCTCTCTTAACTGGCAGCCATGTTGGTGTTGTATCCTTAAGGACTAACTTTGCACATGACAATTAGCCAGTTTTTCACTTGAATTATAACCCACCCATCTGCTTTTGAGAACTTGCTGCTTCTCCCAGCATGATGTCTTGGAATCTCCTTGCAATACTGGAGCTTGGAAGGGTGAGAAGCTAAACCATTTCCTGCCAAACAGTCTTAGGAGTTCAAAAAGTGCCATATGTGGAGATGTTTTCTCCTGTCACAGAGACTGCAGGATATATAATGGGTGAACTAAGATGCTACTTTAGGGACCAAAAGAGGAACTGGTAGTAAAATTTTTTCTGGAAAAGTTTCTTTGTTGTGAAATGCTGTGATGGGACTGGCACTTGAAGAACGGGAACTTCCTGTTACCGAGCTGTGAGGTGTTCCATGCCCGTGTCTGGTTGTGGGTGGAAGCTGTGTAGTCTGTCTGTCTGCACCCTTTGAAAGAAAACTTTCCTGAAATCTTTTCATAATTTTTCACTTTAAGAAAAATTTTGAAGAAGAATGTGCCCTCAGTGAGGTGTTTGCAGAAGAATTGCAGTGACTTACATTCTTACAGTTTACTGGGGCTTACAGGAAGGATTCTAGAATACCTTGTGAAATCTTTCCTAATTTGTTCTTGGGATAATGGCATAAAGCTGTGTGAGCAGTTGTGTTCTGTACATACAAGTGATGCCAGTGATGTCAGATGGAGATCTGAAACCACACAAAGAGTACGGGCACAAGGAGCTCAGCAACATCTCCTGCTGATTCACTCTCGTTTTGAGTCTGTACAGTGGGAGAGGACTCTGTGCCTGCAAAGCGAGTGAGATGTGAGCTGTCTTGATCTCAGTGGGGTTTTGTTTATGTTCTGAAACCTTTTAAGTATTAGTGTTAGCTTCTTTTAGTAGTTGCTTGAGCAGACACATCTAGTTAATAGTCATGTGGCAGTCTCCAGTGCTTTGGCCCAGACAACACATCTTCCTGTTAATAAGGATTATTAAAACCAGCTATCATATAATGAAACTGATACTGAAGCAACTCTGTTGTGCTTGTTGCTAAAAGGAAAGATAAACTTTAGATCACATGTCTTGTTTTTTATTAACTAAATCTAGCTTTTGCAAGTAAGTGAGTTTGAAGGCACTTTACTTTTTGAAGGTAATGTGAATCTGGGTATTTGTCTCCCTCAGCATTCTTGCTGTTTGGAGAACATTTTAAATTTTCTTTCCTGCTTCAGCTCTAGTGTGTTTTTTCTTTGTTAAATCATTTTGGACAGCACTTCCAGCTGACGTGGCAGATGAAGGTATGTGTATATAGTGAAATCTAAAAGAAAATGTTGCTTGTATATACACAAGGTATATATATAAACCAGGTTATATATATTATAACCTGGTTTAAGCCATTTATATAATTTTTCTAAAATAGGAACTTGAACTTGTGTTCATCTAATAGTTTCCTTTCTATCCTTTCCTAAAGTTTGAAAATGTTTCTGTTTTGGGGAAAGGAGGGGCTCATGGAGTGCCTTTGTGATGACAGCAGACTTTAGTGGGGTGATGTTTAGTTCGAATAAGGGGCTGGGCCTGGACCTGGAAGATAAAACTACACTGCTGAAGTATCCACAGGGGATGTACATGAACAAGAGAAGAGGAGGAACAAGGGAGAATCTATAACTGATAAATTCAGTAATTATGAGCAGTTATGGCCTGATTTGGCCAGGCGTAATACATCTCCTCCTTATGGTGTTCCCAACTGTTCATAACCACCATGTCTTTGTTTCATTTGGGAGCCACTGATGTGAAATAATTTGGAGACAACTTTATTTTTAGACCAGACTTAAACTGGTTTGCTCTTTATCCTCTTTTGTGTGAACCCTTTGCAGCTCATCCGTAGTTGTGATTTTCTGTAGTATTAGTTCAAAATAGATTCCTGCAAATATAGCAAGCTGAACTTTAGGACAGGATTTTCTTTTCTTTTCTTATTTTTTTTTTTTTTTCATTTGTATTGCAGAACTTCCTCAAACTGCAAGTGTTCTGGTATGTTTGCCTTGGTGGATGTGTTGCTTAGCTAGTATGTAATTATGTGTTATACTTGCTAACTTTCAGTTGGTTTTATGATTACATGAAGTGGTAGCAATAAGAAAGGCACTTGCTTTGTTACAAATGAGGACAACTGATATGTAATGTTTTTTTAATCCAGGGTACATGTAAAAAATATGTGAGAAGTAGCTGAGTGAGGTTCTAGCAGGAAGTGTTTTTGTCTCAGATGGAAAGGATAGTTTTGCTGTTCACTAATCTGGCCTTTTCTTGAATTTTGGATTCTCTTTAAGTAGTTTGATGCTCAAATCTTATGGTACAAAATCAGTGGAATAGATAGGGCTTTTGACCTCCTGAAACTTAATTCATTTATTTTTTCCATGCTTGCCAGTATTTTGAAATGAGTACTGAGATATTGTTTGGACATTTTAATTTAAATGGCAAATGCAGAAACTGGTATTGCTGCACATAATGTATCTTTTTTACTGGGCTGATGGGATATTTGTTTTTCCAATAATGTTACTTTAATTCTTAATTTAAAGACCTAGTGACATTTGAAGTTATAAACATTCCTTTAGATGCTTGATTGGATTGGGTCTTAGCATTATGGCATTAGTACTATGATGCGTGTATTTACCACTCTCACTTTATAGCTGCAAGTAAGTGTTAGTTGGCTGTAATTTAGAAACTATTTTTAAGCTTTTTTTGCTCGGTATTGGGAGCTTCTTGTCAAGAGAATGTCTTGGTTTGAAAGACAG
>WBNO01013953.1:0-19164 GCA_013400575.1 Peucedramus taeniatus
CAGGGCCTTGAACCTATTCTGAAGTTCCTCCAGGATTTGGCTGAGCCATTGTTTGCTTTCTTTACCTCCTTAATGCCTTCCCAAACCTCGTTTTTCTTCTAAGTGATGACTTTTACCTTTATTTAATACAAGGTGTTGATGCATTGCTGGGGTGTCATGGGTTGCAGTGTAAAATATAACCAGGGGTGTGTTATTCTATTACCATCCATTGGAACTAGGATGGGGGGTAGTGATGTGATCTTCTGTTGATAAGCCAGCTGATAAGAAACCATCAAGAGCAGTTTCCTTATCTCTTCCACTACCCATCCTCCCTCCAGAGATAAGTCTTCTGCTAATGGGCCATTAAGTGCACTTATAAACTTCCATCATCCCATTGGGAAATGCTCCAGCCAGGGGGAGGAACCAAGCCCCTCTACCTGGATAAAAACCTGAGACTTGGAACACCAAGGTAGCCTTTTCCACTGGACTCCCAGAGGAAGAACAGGCCCATCCATCACAATTGGACCTTCAGCGGAGGGTTGCACCTTTTCTCCAGGACCACTGCTTCAACAGAGCCACAACTGCTACTCCAGGAGGACTGCAGCCACCATTGCAAGTAGACTGCTGCCAACACCCTGACCAACAGGGTGTCAGGTTGTATTCTGACTTTGTCAGTGGTTTTCTTCCTCCTTATTGCATGTATTTTGTTTCCTTTTTGTTTTATTTTCCCTTTTTCTAATAAATTGTATTTCTGACTTGGGGTGTCTTGCTGGTTTTGCTTCTCAAACCAGAACATGAGGGAAACTGAGGAAACCGGGACCATCCCAGTAATTCAGAATATTCTGTTTCCATGGGTGCTCATGCCAAGGAGTTGTGAGGAGCATTTCACCTCACCCAGCCTCCTCCAAATGTGGAGGTAATTACAGATCCTCAGCACATCTGATTTCAGACCAAATATTTGATAAAATAAAAAATACAGCTGTCACTGCTTTGGCAGAATTCTTCTTTCCTGGCAGGAAATTTGTCTTCAACTTTGTCTAATTTTTTTTCCTTTTCTATTTTTATACAGAAAACTGGGTTCTTTCTCCATTGAGCTTCACACCCTCAGGACTCAGAAAATTTGTTTTGGCAGGAGTTTTTCCAGGGTCCCTCTCTATTTAGCTGATGTCAGGGGAGTAAGAGACAAGGCTGGATGTGTGAGCACCGTTCTGGCCAGATCCCCAGTCCTGCATTCCATCCTTCCCTGCATTCCCTGCCTTCCATCTCCCCTTCCCTCAGGTCAGCACATGCCAACAGGGAGTTGGAGAAAAGGGAAGCTCTCAAAAATGGAGATATTTAGTGGAGCAGCCACCCCTGCCACAGTTCTTGTGAGGGGCAAGAACTCACAAGTTTGTTGTGAGTTTGTTTGTTCTGTTTGCTTTTGAAGGATCTCCTGGAGGTTCAGGTGCTCTGATCTCTTCCTCTTCAGCTCATTCTTACCATCCTGTTCCAGCCTTTCCTGCAGGTCTGTCTGGAGGAATTCTGGACATGGGAAGGGACTGGCTGCCAGCAGTGCACTGTGATGGTTTTATTCTGACAAGAGTCAATTTAGGTAGAAAGGAGAAGTTTTTTTACAGTGAGGTTGGGGAGGCTCTGGCACAGGGTGCCCAGAGCAGCTGTGGCTGCCCCTGGATCCCTGGAAGTGTCCAAGGCCAGGCTGGACAGGGCTGGAGCAGCCTGGGACAGTGGGAGGTGTCCCTGCCATGGCAGGGGTGGCACTGGATGATGTTTAAAGTTTCCAGCCCAAACCATTTCAGGATTCCCAGTGCTGGGATTCCAGCCAGCCCTGCTGGCTCTGCTGCTGGAGGAGCTCTGTGGCCCCTGGCTGGTTGTAGCTCCAAACGTTTTCCTTGATTCTTGCCAATGTAAAGCAGCTCCATGCTTGGGGAAAGAGCCCCCAGCAGCACTGACTTCCAAAGGCTGAGTTTTCCTTCCCTCCCATTCTGACCATTTCATTCCTGACACAGCCTGCTTGGCCAAGCCAAACTCCCTTTCAGCGCTGGCCACAAAAACCAGCCCAGGATGGAACGAGTGGAGTGCTCACGGGCTGGGGAATGAAACTCTCCAACAGAAATTAGGGAATCATAAAAACCAGCTGAGATTTGTGATGCAGCTCCACAAGCTGCAGGATTTGTGATCCTGCTCCAATAACAGCAGCAGAGCAGGAGAGCTCGGGGATAAGTGACTCCATCCGGGCCCTGATGCAGAGTCTGAAGCCTCATGTTTATAACTCGCAGCATATGAAAGGAGAGGAGATATTTATGACTCAAAAATATATTTATGACTCTTCTTCCAGCTGCTGTCTCAAGCTGATGCTGGGTACATCCAAGGAATTGCTCTCATCCTCAGCCTTCATCACCAGCCTAATCCCAACCTGTCAGGCCAGTGTTATTTGGGTTTATTTGCTGAACAATTCTGCAGGGTGATTAAGAGGGAGCCTCAACAGTTAATGTTTTTGTGCTTGGAGGCACTGGGAAGAGCAACAGACAAAGCCCTCGGCACATGAACCAAAGTAGAGTTGCAGAGGAGCCAATACCAATCTTTCAGCTCCTTCTTTTTGTTTTAAATGGTACCAATTCTGGTTCTCCAGGAAATAATTTATGCACAAGAAGGTTCAGCAAAACACCATCCAGCATTCATCTGTCTATTGAGAAACCCAACCATTTTACAGCTGTAAAATTAAATTTAGAATAAATGAACCAAAGTTAATTTTGGATGGAATGAGAAACCCTGGAATGCCAAAATCTTCCCTTCCCATCAGTGAGGCTTTAGTGCATTTTAGAGACATGGCTGAGTTTTGCAGCTGAGCTCAGAGTGGAGCTGTACTAAGCAAATTGAGGTTTCCAGAGATTCTTGTTACCCTAAGCAGACACCAGGAGCTGTGATATTCCTTCCCTCCTCAGCTTTGGATGTCTCACTGCAACAGGGCCAAGGGGGTGGCACTGAAATTTCCAGACATCATTAAATTAAACACTCAACTGTAATCAACAAAAAATAGTGGCCAGGTCTGTGCTGGCACCTCTGAAACCATATCTGAGCTGCACTGAAAAGCCTTTCAGGGCATCCCACAAGGGGCTCTGTGACTCCACAGCACTTCCACTCCCCCAGCCCTGGTGACAGCCCCGCACTGCCTGCAGATGTTGATTTTCCTTGCAGAGATCCCTGCATCCATCTCGGGATAACCACCCACTTAGCAGATGTGGATGAGAAAGCTGTCCCCATAGCTCAGCCTTTCACAGCGAAAAAAGCCTCACATTCCTTGTGTTCATCGCCAAGAACAGAAGCTCCGAATGCTTTGATTCTGGTAAATACCATTTACTAGACACATGAAATGAGAGTCAGTCAAAAGGAGATGAAACAGAACCCTTGCCTGGGAAGGCGGCTCCTGCCTTGCTTCTCTGCTCCATGGCACCAACAGCCTTTGAGGGGATCAGAGGGAAGAGCTGCTCTGTGCTGGGGCTCTGGTGGTCCCGGGGACAGGGAGATGAAAACAGGGAGTGTTTGGAGATAAGTGATGTAAGGAAAATTAATCCAAAACCAGAGGTTTGTGTCCAGAAAGGAAACAGAGGAGACCTGTAACTTTACTCAAATAAAGGGAGAGGCCATGGGGCATTTCCCATGGGGTCTCTCAGATTTTTAGAGGATGCAGCCTCCTTTTTATCCTTGTTTCCCAGCTGCATTTCCCTCTCTCTTTGCCCATTGGCTGAGGTACTTGAGAGGTACAGACTTCCCAAATCACCAAATACAGACCCCTTCTAATGTATGCCCTCCCCCCTTTTCTTTTCCTTTTGCCAATCAGTGGAATTCCCATGGAATTTATGGTTCCTCCCATTGCTTCTTTCACCTCTCAGCATCTGTCTTTATCTATCAGCAGACCCACAGTTTGAAAAGACAAATCCCTCATTCCTTTCAGTGACATCCAGAATTCACATCCCCACCCATTGCCTCTGGTAAGCTCATGTGACAGATGAGTGATGCCATGGTTGACTCTCACAATTAAAAGGCAAATATCATGGATATATGTTAGGAGAAGTTGTATAGATTTATAGTTATGTTTCACCCCCCTTGTGCTGTTTTCAAGGGGTAGCCTGGGTTTGGGACATTTGGGAGGGTTGGCTCGTTACCATGGCAACAGCTGAACTCCAATCAGGATGTCAGGAAGTGATCTCCACCCCTGGTCAGGGAAGGAGGAGTCCATGGACATGTAATATATGTTATGGAATAACTCGTGTTTATGCTAAATATAAATGTAATAAGTTGTGTCTGTATGAAAAATCTTTAAAAGTCTTAACCCACAAGCAGCTGCCGGGGAAAGATTGCTTCACAAAATTAGGAAACCACAGATGGCAGCAGAGAGAAAACCTAATTAACAAACTAAAAGACGCAGCTCCAGCGGAGATGGGCCCTTTCCCAGGACGGATCTGGGAACACCCTGATGGTGAATACTCAACACCCTGAGAGTGAATACTCAATAAGTATCTACAGTCGAGATAGCCAGAGTTGTCAGGCACACACATCCCAGTGCCAGGTTCCTGTAACTCCACATCAGCATTCATTGCTTCCCAGAAATGGTTTTGTCCAACCCAGCACAGAGANCTCTGCTCCCAGTGCTGTGATATTGTCTCTATTCAGTCTTCTGTTGTAATTTTGATAAGGTTTTAATAAACCTTTTAAATTTTTGGAAGTGAGGATCATTTCACACACTCAGGACTGGCTCTGTGTTTGCCTCTCCCCCAGGGCACGAACATGCTCCACAGCACTGAGGGAAGATGTTCCATTCCAGGGAAAGCTGTCCCGAGAGCACGGAGCTGGGGAGCTGCAGCAGCGAGAAGAGGAGGAGGAATTCACCTGGTGTGGGCTGTAAAACCTCCGAGAGCTGCTGTCTGACAGATCCAAGGTCAAGCATCACCAGGAGCCCACAGGCCTTTTCTTCATTGAACCCCAGAAGGGTTTGGGCTGGAAGGGATCTCAGAGCCTATCAAACCCATGCCGGGGGTTTAACTGTTCCAGGGTGCTCCAAGCCCTGTCCACCCTGGCCCTGGACACTTCCAGGGATCTTTATCAAGCACTTTATCAATGCCTGACCTGCTGTGAGGACACCTGTGGTATGGTTTCTCCTGAAGCTGAGACTCCCCCTATCTGATCACGCCTTTCTTGCAAACTCATCCCTCCTGGCTGGTCTCTATCTGACAAAATCCTGTCTCCAGAGAGGAGTTCTGTAATCCTGCCCTGTCTCTGATAAAGGACAGATGTTCAATGCTGCTGTCTTGGCTGGGCTGCTGAGATAAGAGGTCTTGGCCTTCCTCAGGGGTGACATCGGGGCGTGGCCAGGGCTCACTTGCCCTGCTGAGGGCTGTTATCAGCTGGTTCAGTGAGGAGTTCACACCTGAGGGACGCCTCTGTAACTGCAGCCTGCTCTGAGCCCCGAGCCCTCAGCACTGGGGCCAGTGTTTAAAGAATAAATTCCCATTTTTTGTTGTCCAAATAATGCAAGGAAGCTGCAAAGGGAGACCAGGAAATGCTGCTGGAATCCAGCCTCAGCCACCAACTCCAATGATAAAAACTCTAACAGTGCTAGTCTCCCTCCAACAGCTCACTTTCATTCCAGATTTAGGGCTTCAAATGAGTTGAAGTCTCTGAGCCAAAGATCCCTCCTCAAAGGAATCCAGGGGCTGCATTCCTAAAATCCTGACCCCACAGCTGTCTTGAAAAAGCTGCAACTGGAAACATTTGCAATAGTTCCTCTGCCACTGATGTTCCTGAAAAAGGGTGGAATTGAGGCTTCCAAGTCACTTTGGAAAAACTTTTTAAGGAAAAGAAGGAACAAAGGAAAATCTGAAAATTGGATGCTAGAGTGTGATTTATATGGACTCCTTTTCCTTTCTGTGAAAAACAGGGACATGCTGGGGTGGCACCCCATGGACCACCAGCCTGCTTGGACCACTGGGGGTCACAGACAGGTCTGTGTCCTGCAAGGAAATTGGAATTTTTTTTGGGATCTTTTCCACTTCCAGGCTACTGAGCACCCTAGGCTGGGTGAAGTCTCTGCCCACATCAGGGAGCAGAAATCCCTCCCAGCCCAAACTATTCCATGATCCTGTGACCCTCCAGGTGCTCTTTGGGGTCACTTCCTGGTGTCTTGACCCCATATTGCATGGAAGTAAATCCCCCACACCTTGCTGGAATTAACCTCCCTGCAGCTGGGACTGACTTCTCCATGGGGAATGAGCAGGGATGGATGTTCCTCCCTGCACCTGGAACAGCACGGGCCACTCTTCCCTACAGCCAGGGACCAGCCTCAGCCTCATTTCCCAGACAAGCATCAGTCCAGACATCCTGAATCCTCCTTGCATGTTCCACCGAGTCTGTCATGGAGCTGATGTCATGGATTAACACCTTCAGAACCAGGGGGGCAGAGTACCAAATGATCCCTTCTCTCCCAGGAAAGGTTCCTCACCTGGAGAGTTCTCCTCTAAGAAGGGAAGAGCAGGAGCTTCCTGAGCAATCCTGGATTTCCAGCTCCTACATCCTCGTGGCTGCTCTGTGCTGGGAGCAGGGGAGGCTGTCAGGGCTCAGAGACAAAATTCTCTGTGTGTCCCCAAAAAAGTGCTCCTGAACAGGGAACGTGCGGTCATGGAGGTGCCTTTGAAGAAGGAAGCTCCTCTGGAGAAGCAGCAGCCCCAGGGAGCAGTGATTCCTTGTGTTGTGGTTGGGTTCCTTGCAGGGAGCAAGGAAGGAAGGGTAGCTGGGGCATGCCAGAATCTTCCTGCTTTTCTCATGCGAGGCAGGAACGTTCAGAGAGGCCAAGGAGGCAACAGCAACCACAGATAAAAATGGATCAGCACAGGACTCCTGTGTCAGACACCACCCATCCAAACGCTCCAGAGGCACCAGGTTTCCTTGGAAACTACAGGAATGCCAACAGGCAGTGGGATGAGGGATGGGGCTGAGGAACAGGGCTGGTGGATCAGGGATGGGGCTGGTGGGTCAGGAATGGGGCTGATGGATCAGGGACGGGTGTGAGGGATTAGGAACAGGGTTGGTGGATCAGGGATGGGGCTGATGGGTCAGAAATGGGACTGGTGGGTCAGGAACTGGGCTGGTGGATCAGGGACAGGGTTGGCAGATCAGGAACTGCGCTGATGGATCAGGGATGGGGCTGAGGGATCAGGAACGGGGCTGAGGGATCAGGAATGGGGCTGATGGTCCCAGAGCTTTTGGTGGCCACTTGGGTCTATCAAACCAGTGCAGCCTCAAGGGTCCTTTGGCTTGCATAGGTGCCCTCTTGGCCAGGGCTTGCCAAGAGCTTTGGGCACCTCTCTGCCACCAGGACTGCAAGCCCAGCTCTTCCAAATTCCAGGGAGGCTGTGGAAAACACAGACCTGTGCTGGGGAGGGGCTCAGTGGCTGAGATGCTGCAGGGCTGGGCCAAATGCACCTGAGGTGGCATTGGGGTGATGTAAGGACCAGGAGGGTCCTCTGGAGTGGGATCCTGACACTCCTGTCCTGTGGAAGGGCAATAAAACAAAATCCATCAACCAACACAGGGCAACCTGCTGGAATTTCCTCCATAACAGTGAATTTCTGATGGATTGCCAAGGAAAAATGGCACCATTTCCCCTCCATTATGAAGATTTGTGTCATTGTTTTCCCCACATCTGAGTAGCTCTTTAAGAGCCCAGCAATCCAAACCAGAATGAGAGGTCTGAGCCCTGTTTAGTCTCAGGTTCCATCCACAGACAGAAGAAAAGCCAAATGTCAGTTTGGTGCAGAAAAGGAAAAAACATCCAGGGTCTGATTTCCCAACAACCCTTCCTTTCTCCCTCTGAAAAAGATGGGGAGAAAAGCTTCCCTTTTATTAAGATGCCATTTGCTGCAGAGAAAAGATATTAGGGAGGAAAATAAAGGAGCAGTGCCACTTGATGACCTTGTCCACATGAAGATGAATGACCCAGAGCTGCTCAAACCCTGATTATGCAGAACCTCCCCTGGAGAAATGCGTTTGTCTGGGTGGACATGGCAAAGGAGCTCATCAGGCAGAGCAGCAGAGAGGGAGAGATGAAACAGTGAGCAGCTGCCTTCAAGGAAATGCTCTCAGACTCACATTTTCATTAGTCCTAAATTCAATCACAGTTTAAAGAGAGCAAAATATAAAGAGCAAGGGAACATTTAAAGGATTCTTCAGAGAGCAAGGCAGTCTTGGGTCCCCATTAAACCCCGACTAAAAGTTATTGTTATTCCTCCCATCCCTGCTGTGTCCAGGCAGGGTGAGATTCCCAGTGTGGCACCGGCTGGGCTGAGCCTCAGGTGGGCACAGGGCTGGGCTGGGGATGGGGATCCAGCTGTTGGGAGGGGCTGCTGGAAATGCTGAGCTGGGAGAGCAGCTGAGCCACCCTGGGGCTGGGCAAGGGCTCTGCTCCCTGGTCTGGGCAGCCTAAACACAAACCAGGGCCAGGGGCTGGGTCAGGGCCAGGGGCTGGGTCAGCTCAGCAGCACTGACAGCACTGACAGGAGAATTATCAATGCAATCACTGCCTTTGCCAGAGAAAAGTGCTGAGCAGCTTTCCAGGGCCTGAAGGAGCTCCAGGAGAGCTGCAGAGGGACTGGGGACAAGGCCTGCAGGGACAGGACACAGGGAATGGCTGCCACTGCCAGAGGGCAGGGATGGATGGGATCTTGGGAATTGTTCCCTGGGAGGGTGGGGAGGGGCTGGGATGGAATTCCCAGAGCAGCTGTGGCTGCCTCTGGATCCCTGGCAGTGCCCAAGGCCAGGCTGGACATTGGGGCTTGGAGCAGCCTGGGACAGTGGGAGGTGTCCCTGCCATGGCAGGAGTGGCACTGGAGGAGCTTTAGGTCCCTCCAACCCAAACCATTCCATGGTTCTGTGTTTCTGTGGAATATAGAACAGCTGGAGGGAACAAGGAATTGAAGGAATAGACACATCAAGGCTTTGCTGCAGGTGCTGGAAGGGATAGGAGGTGCTGGAGAGCAGCACCATCCCTTTGGCACAGAGCAAGAGTCACCACTGCCAGAGCAGGGAGTGCTTTGGGAAGGGAGCAAACTGCTTAGTGATGTATTTTCCTGGGCAAAATTCATGATTTCTGTCCCTGTCCCTTTACCTTTTTCTGTTCTGGTCGAGCCCCAGTCTTAGGGACTCATCCTGTCACTGGCTGAGGAGCAGCAATGTCTCAGAGGTCTGGTGGGATTTTAGTGTCATTTAGAGCCACTCTCCAGCCCTCAGCTCTCCTCACTGCTGAGTTTCTACTTCCTTTTCCTCATCCTTCCAGCAGGATGAGCTCTGTGAATCCCCTTGAGCCTGCCCACTCTTCCCAGCTCATGCACCCACCTCAGTTAGGCTGAAGCTGAAGCATTTTGGAAGCACCAGGTCCATGGGAGGGAGGGTGAAACGACTGGAGTTAGAATAATGCCAGATCCTGGTAGAATAAACCCAACTGCAGAACTGAGACCCAGGTTCTGGGGAAGGGGCAGCCCTTTCTGTTAATATGGAAAAGAGCTACATTGTGAATCTGCTTTAAAAAGAGCCAGAGCAATTAGAATTCCAGGTTGCCACACAACAGGCTACAGTAAAACAGGAATGTGAAGTGCTGGGACTTTATTACAGACAAATTGTCAGAGCTGGTGGTGGAAACCTGCCCTGAGGGTGATCAGAGAGGAGCTGGGCAGCACCTGCTGCTCCAGTGCCAGGACTGACATGAAAGCAGTGGGAGCAGGAGGAGTTTGTGGCTCTGCCTGCACAGAGCTCTGAGGGTGTGAATTCTCCTCCCTGCTGTGTTCTCAGTAAATGATGAACTCATTTGAGGCAGATTTGAGGCTGCAGTCCCAGCTGACCTCTCCTGGCATGCCTGAGCACCAGGGATCCCTTTCCCTCTGTGTTCAAGTGCCACAGGGTTCCAGAGGAGTTGGATCTTCCCCAGATCCACCAGCCCAGTCATGGGCTCTGACTGGTCTGTCCAGACCCTCCAGGCCCTGGAGAAGGGCAGTGGCAAGGCCAGGGGAGAGCTGGGTTTGCTTCATGCCCAACACCTTCCCCAGCTCCCCTTTCTATGTTTGGATCCATCAGGAGATGCACCCAGCCCCTGCCCAGAAAGCCCCCAGCACTGGGGGTGCCCTGCTTGCTGCTGCAGGTGATTCCTGGCCCTGCCTGCAGGATGAATGGGCTATGGGAGAGGGACAGTCTGGGGAGAGGGACAAATCCTGGGAGAGGGACAGTCCTGGAAAAGGGATAATCCTGGCCTCCTGAACATCCAGTTCAGAGCCAGGCCCTGGCCATGGGAGCTCTGTCCTGGCAGCTGCAGCAGCCTGGGAAGGCCCAGGAGTGGGAGATGTGCTCCCTCTGGCAGCTCCTGCCTCACATCTCTCCCTGAGCAGGCTTCCAGGAGGAATGTCCAAAGCTGTAGGGTCCCGTCCTGCCAAGGAGGAAATCCATCCCTTTGCCTATCTAATTACCCTGCTGTAATTAGGCAGCTCCCTTGGCTCTGGTGCAGCTTTCACTTTCACAGCAGGTCAGCTCTTGGCAGGTTTTCCTCAGCCACCTCCCAAGGAATGATCATTCCCAGGATATTGGCACTGTGGGATTCCGTGTCCCAGCTGGGCTCAGGGTGCACCAGGAGCTCCTTGGAGGTAGGAGCTGATCCCTGCCCTGAAGTGCAAGAGGATGAACAGGGCTGCTGGGTGAGCAGGGCTGGTTTTCTGGATTCACCACGAATATCTGTGGGTACCTTCCTGAAAGGGAGCTCAGGCCTTAGAAGTGCCCAGGGAGGTCTGGAGTGCCCATCCCTTGGGGGTGTCCAAGGACAATGCAGAGATTGGGCACAGCTTGGACTTGGTGATCCTGGAGCAGAGATTGGGCGCAGCTTGGACTTGGTGATCCTGGAGCTCTTTTCCAGCCTGAATGATTCCATGAAAACTGAAATCACCTTCCCTGCAGGAACACTGCCACTGCCAGGCTCCAGCCTCACCAGCAGAACCCACAGTGCCCCTCTCCCAGGGCTGATGCTGCAGTCCCAGAGCTGCACTTTTCCTTTTTATTTTTTGGTGGTTTCTACCCCTGGAACTCTGTTCCATGTAGGAGGGAGCTGCTTCCCCCTCCCAGTGCTTCCTGGGATAAATCAGGGATGCTAAAGCACATTTTATTTGGAGTTTCTGCTGAAGCAGCAATTCATCACTGCCAGGTTATCTGAAAATACCCATTTGTTGCTGCTTTATTTCCCACTACAGGAGCACAGAGGAACATCTCCATTGCAACCATTAATCCTCCTGCTCCGGGCAGGGCGGCCAGGCCAGGCCTGGGAGCAGAACTCCACCGGTGGCTCTCAGGAGGGAGAAGAGGTGTTTGGGAAGGTGGAGCTTTGCTGGAAATCAGAATGGACTGGTGAAAACCAGGGGGTTTCTCTGGGACCCTGCCCAGGGTTGGGCTGAGGAGAAGGAGAACTCTGCCAGCAGCTGGACACAGAAAAGGAACTGCTGCAATGGGAAATGATTGTTCCTCTGCAATCTTTGAGCTCAGTTCATTAAAGCGTACCCTTGGAATATTTCTTTTCCAAATGAAGGCACACGGCCAAAACAAGTGACCCTGAACCTGGCACCCGACGGCTCTCTGGTTGTTTTCTGTCTCTAATTACAGAGCCAGGCTTTGCTTTTAAGGTGAGAATATTGAATTCGTAATTTTAAGGACCACAAATTCTCCTTCATTACATCTACAAAATCTGTTTTTGAGGAACACCGTGTCCCAGAATGGTTTTGGTTGGAAAGGACTTCAAAGATCACTCAGTGCCACCCCTGCCATGGCAGGGACACCTCCCACTGTCCCAGGCTGCTCCCAGCCCCAATGTCCAGCCTGGCTTTGGGCACTGCCAGGGATTCAGGGGCAGCCACAGAGCCCTGTGCCATGGTCTCCCCACCCTCCCAGGGGAGAATTTATCCCAAATATCCAATGGAAACCTACTCTCCATCCCCTTAAATCCATTTCCTCAGAGGCAGGCTAAGCTCACTTTAAGCCCTAGGCCTCACTGCCAGCACTCAGTGATTACAAGTGAGACTTTCAGAAAGTTTTGCACAGTTTAGTTCCTAAGTCACATTTAGAAAATTCCCTTTATTATTCAAGCTTCTTGTGATGCTTCCAACCCCAGGCAGTGCCCTGTGCTGCCTCCCAGGGCTTAGAGTTCCTCCTCTGATTCCCAAGATCCCATCTACAAGGAGTAGGAAAATTTCCATGGACCAGGTGGCCTCTCCTACTCCCCAACCTCTTCCTAATACTCCACACATGTACAGGAAAAATGGATTTGTAGGACCCACTGCTGGGTATGCATGGGGTTTCTGCAGGGTCGTTTGCTGCCAGCCCTTTCCAAATTAGCTCAACCCCCTTAATTACTCAGGTTTCTCCAGCAAGTGTTCCTCAAAACCCTGGAAAAGAGATCCTTAATGAATAATTGCATCTCATTGATCTCCTTAACTGGAATCACTTATTTGCTTAAAATTTGAGAATTTGCTACTGTCCCTCAGGTCATTTTGTTTGGAGTGATGCAGGCTGCTAGGGTGCTAATTATGTAAAATAGCAATTAATTTCCCACTGTCATGACAAATATTTGACTTAAAAGATGTCTCTGTCTCCTGATGAGCTGCAGCCCTGTGGGGCTGTTCCCTGCAGTGGCACAGGCCAGGGAACAGGGCTGTCCTGGCACAGTGAGGGCTCAGTTTGGGTTTTCAGACACAGGTGGTTCATTTGTGCTCAACCCCTGCTGCTCTGTCTGCACCCATGAAGGAGGAGAGCAGGGATATCCCACATTTTTGGGATTTTTAGGCATTCCAGGAAGACACAAAGTGCAGAAATTCTCTAAAATCCACTGGGCTTCCTTCCCTGGGACTGAGGTCTGCCCTTCTGCCCAGATTCAGGTGGTGGAACATGAAGTCATGGAATCACTGAATGTCCTGAGTGGGAGGGACCCAAGGGAATCATTGCTCCAGCTCCTGGCCCTGCACAGATACCCCAAAAACCCCACCCTGTGCACCCCTGGGAGCAGTGTCCAGGCCTTTGCAGGTATTTCATGTAGCAGTGCAGGTGTTTCATGCACCAGTGCAGGTACTGGCTGCAGGCTGTGGGTCTGGTGTCACTTCCCACTGTGAGCCTGTGGAGAGGAGGGAAGTTCCAGAAGACACAAATCCATCCTGGTCTGTAGAAGGAGCCCAGGTCTGAGCTCTCCTGGGCACAGCAAAGCACTTGGGATGGATGCCCTGAAAGACTGCAGGGACCAAGGCACTGAGAAATGGGGAAAGTGAAAAATTCCAGCTGGGACAGCAGCTGCCAGTTCTGCAGAGCCCTTTGGACAGTGCCTCTGGGGCTGAGCCCCGACTCAGAGCTCAGATCCAACCTGCACCAGTTCCCACTGAAACCAGTGGGAACCATGAAAGAGCTGGGAGCTGTAGGAGATGTCCCTGAATTCCTGCTGGAATCCCCTTGGGAATGAGGGGGGATCCCCCAGGGGAAGGGCACTGCTGCTCTCTGAGGCTGAGCCTGAGGATCAGCTGCTCTGCAGCAGATTCAAGCAATGCCTGGAAGCAAAATCCTTCCCAAAGCTGGCAGGTTTGGGGAGAGATGTTGTGTTTGTTTCTGTGTATGAGAGAGAGATTTATAAAGTCAATGTGATGCTCCTGCAGCCCAGCAGGCCCATTCCTGCTGCCAGGGCTGTACAGCTCCCTGTCCCACAGCCCCCCTGCTCATTTATTTCTCTTCCAGCTGCAATAAAGGCAGTGACTGAGCCATTTTTCCTGTTTGTGGAAACCTTGATGCTGCCAGATAGGAAACCGAACCAATAACCAAAGTGTGGCTACAGGACTGGTTCATTCACCAGGTTTTACAGAGAGAACTGGCTGAATTCCCTGCACAAGGAGTGGTGGCTAGGAATCAAATCTGGGAGTTGCCATGGCTTAGTGGGTTACTGACCTCTGAAACAGACACAGAAATGAGGTTGTTTGGTGTCCTTGTCCATCTCATTGCTAAGGAATTGTTGTAAACTCCAAGAGTTCCTGGGGTGGCTGAGAACTCCCAGGGAGCTCCCTGACCTGTCCTGGCTCAGCAGCTCCCAGGAATTGTCAGCTCCAGGCTCTCTGAGTTCATTTGTTCTCTGTGTAATAGGTGGTATGGATTAATTCATGCTCTTATGAAATATAAGAGTGATTGTGAAATAACTTATGTTTATAAACGAGTTGTGCATGTATCAAAAAATCTCTAAAAGTTTAAACCCACAAGCAGAAGTTGGGGAGGATTGCTTCACAGGATGGAGAAACCATGGGCAGCAGTGGAGGAGGAGGAGGGCTTAATTTACAAACAAAAAGACGTGGCTTCAATAGAGATGAACCCCTTCCTGGGACTGATTGGGGAACACCTGGTGATGATCAGCTGACAAGTGCCCACGACGGAGATAACCAGGGTCGTTAGGAGATAACCAGGGTCGTTAGCCCCTCGCATCTGAATACCAGGTTCCCTAACTGGGCATCTGATCTCATCACTTCCCAGAAACGTCTTTGTCCAAGTCCAGCATGGAAAAAGGAGATCTCATGAATGCATGAAGCAACAAAGGAATAGGAGAACCTCTGCCTCAGGCAAATAAAATTGAATAAAAACTGACCCGATGGAGGCAGCATTTGTGAACAGAGGGGGTTTGATGCGATAGAGGTCAGACCAGAGTTCACCCAGCGCCGATCCTGGGCTCAACGTTGTCTCTATTAATTAGGGCTATCCAAATTGTATCTTGATTGTGAAATAAAATCTTAATTTTTTTATTATTACTAAATTGGCTGAATCACTAATTTACCTATAACATCTGCAAGGAGCTGAATTTTGCCTTTTGTGAACACAGAACATCCTGGCCCAGCTGCATCCTTACTTCCACCCTTTCCACCACTGGCTTTCCCAAACCACATGAGCACCTTTGCCCTGTGCACAGCCATGGTGCCAGAACTGAGGTGTGAGGTGACATCCCAGAGAGCAGCAGGCAGGAACAGCGGGGTTTGTTCAGGCTGGAATCTTACCGAGAACACAATCCAGCCCTCACCAGAGACTCAGAGATGAAAATAATCCTTTATTTTTATTCTGCTGTCACTTCCAGCCTGTTGCCTTTGCTGCCAGCCCTGGCAGGGCAGGAGTAGCAGTAAAAGTGCCATTCCTGTTGTGTTTAATTGTTCTAGGGGAACACGGGAACAAGAGCCTGCCATGGAAAAAGCCCAAAGCAGAGGAACTGTCTGCCTCTGCATTAGGGCAGAAAAACCAGCTGCAGGGGCTGGTGGTGAAATCAAACACCTGAACGCTGGGAGAGCTCCCCTGCCCTGCCTGGCATGTGCCAGCCCTCTCATGCTTCCACAGGGAACTGCCCCATGGCTTCAGCCGAACCCACGGTGTTCCCTACCCTAGAACCACCTGGATCCTGCTGCATCCTCCCAGCCATTTGCACAAAATCACCCTGATTATCCCAAACTTCCCCAAAACCACTGGAACAGGAGCTGCAATTACCTTCATTGCAGTGCAAATTTCCCATCCTATAATCACTGCCCATTATAGCTGGCTCCAGAGGGGACCTTCGGCTGCACCTGGGAGATGCTGAAACAAAGATTTACCTTATTTAACTCTTTTCAGCTCAGTTTAGAAAGACTTTGTTGTGAGGAGTCTGTAGGAGCTACTCAGAGGCTTTTCCCAGTCATTCCTTCCTTCCTTCCTTCCTTCCTTCACTTCCTTCCTTCCTTCCTTCCTTCCTTCCTTCCTTCCTTCCGCCACTTCCTTCCGCCACTTCCTTCCGCCACTTCCTTCCGCCACTTCCTTCCGCCACTTCCTTCCGCCACTTCCTTCCGCCACTTCCTTCCTTCCGCCACTTCCTTCCTTCCGCCACTTCCTTCCTTCCTTCCGCCACTTCCTTCCGCCACTTCCTTCCGCCACTTCCTTCCTTCCACCACTTCCTTCCTCCCTCCCTCCCTCGCTAGGAATCCACTCACCCCTCATCCTCACCTGTTCGCCTCATTTGTGACCATAAAACTAACTCTACAATTGACAGAACTCACAAAATTAATTAAGGTGTGTGGATAAATTGCTTTTTCCCATAAGTGCCTACAAATGTATTTCATATTCTCTCCATTGGAATGAACAGGGGGAGCAGCAGAGGTAAACACAGCCAAAATAATGAGAAAATTGGGTATTAGGTTTCTGTCCTGGCAGAGTTTTCTTGGAAATATCCATCTGGATACTTCAGGAACCTTCAGGTTCCCAAATGTGCTTTAAAAATAGTAAGATTTCATAAATACTAATCAATAGTGAGGCTCAGTTTTGCCTTTCCAGTGGTTCCTTGGCCTTCCTGTACTGCTTGATCACATTCCTTAGTCCTGTGAGTTCAAACCTTTATTTTTTCTTCAAAATAAGAAGCTGAAATCTGTTTTACCCTTGAGTCTGGAACTCAGAGTTCCAGAATATTGAATATTACCAGTCTTTTAATCAAACAGTCAGAATTTTTACATTTTCTCTATTTTGAGTGGTTGGGGCTTGCACAGCGAGTGAGTGAGTGAGTGAGCAGCTCTCAGGCTCCTTCCCCTTCTCCCTCCTGCTGCCTTTCAGGAGTTTATTTTTAAAACTACCACCCAGGGCATTGGAATAGCAATAAAGAATAGGTTAAACCTCTGATGTTTCATTCCAGGAAAGCTGAAAAGATTAATGCACTTGTCTGCAACCTGAGCCTGTGCAGTTCCCACTCCTCAGAGCCGAGCAGCAGGGACAGCAATTCTGTTATTACCCAACCCCTGCTGCAGGGCTGTGGCACTGCCTGGGCAGCAGAACTGCCCTGGCTGCTCAAAGGGAGGGTTGGGAAACCCTGCTGGCTTCAGGGGACAGCCTGGGAGCTGTGGGACATGGCAGGGCTGCTGTGGGATGGGTTACACCTCGCTGTGGTTTGGGATTTTTTGTTATGGAATCACAAAATCACTGGGGTTGGAAAAGATCTCCTGGATCATCGAGTCCAAGCTGTGCCCGACCCCCACCAGAGCTCTGAGTGCCACATCCAGACCTTCCTTGGGCACCTCCAGGGATGGGGACTCCACCATTCCCTGGGCAGCCCCTGCCAATGTCTGACCACCCTTTCCATGGGGTAATTCCTGCTGGTGTCCACCCTGAGCCTCCCCTGGTGCTGTTTGAGGTTCTGTTGCTTTGCATGGTAGCATGCTGGTTCTGCTGCTCATCCTGGCAGCTCCTAAAGGCTCTCAGAGCCTCAGCTGCCCCAGCTGGGTCTGGGAAACCTCCCTGACCACTCAAACACAGCCCAGGGCAGCCTCACAAGGGGTTGCACCTGTCCAAGTGTTGCCTAAATTTCTCTCCTTCCAGAGTTTCCATCCTTAGACTCACAGATCACAGAATCCCAGAATGTCCTGAGCTGGAAGGGACCCCCAGGGATCATGGATCCGACCTTAGCCCGACGCAGACACCTCTATCATCCCACCCTGGGCAGTTCTGTACCCCAGGGTTTATCCCAGCTCCCCACCCTGGGCAGTTCTGCACCCCAGGTGTGTCCCAGCCCCTCATCCCCTGCAGTTCTGCACCCCGGGTTTTTTCCCAGCCCCTCAGTTCCTGACCCAGACACCAAAGATCTCATTTTGCTAAAAGGCTGTGATTCCTGGAATGATTTTCTACCCCACAAAAATAGGAATAAATGGAATCACTGCATTGTTATCATTATTTGCAAAGAGCAAACACATCATTACGTGGCGAGTGAGGAGAAGTTAATGGTATTTGCTAACTGATTGTATCAAATTTCAGATGTTTCAATAGACTTGGCTTTTTCATTATTCTTTAATTTGGATTTTCTTGCTTTTTCTCCCCTAAGCACCATCTCAAAGGTTAGATTAATGTTGCTGTTAATATTTCTGGGTGTTCCTAATTCAGCTGTATCTGCTTTTTGAGATTATTTATGTGTTGAGTGTCTTTGTTAATAGAAACCAGACTCTTTAGGATGGCAAATGTGAGTGACAGCCAAAGAAATCACTTCATACAGGATTCCTGACACAATATTTTGACAATTTCATTTGAAGTAAGATACTGTGATTGTCAGTTCAGTTACAATATGGTTGTTGCTCCCTAGTGGGGAAAAAAAATCAGAAAATTGAAGGAAATCAAATTCCCAGCTAAATGGTTTTTCCAGTAGAACATTCAGGTCCTGCCCTTGCCTCTCATCGCTGGTGTACAACACTTGAAATGCAGAAAGGGAGAGCAAATACCCGGGAAGTATTGGAGAGCCCTTTGAATAAACATCTGGAAAATCCAGGTAATGCCTTGCTCTCCAGGCTGGGAACAGTTTTACCATTTCTGCTGCTTTTCTCCCCAATGCAGTGCCCACAGCAACCCCCAGCACTGCTCATGGAAATGCTTTGTGGGGTTCTTTCTATTTCTAAGCCAAGAAAATTCTCATTAACTGTGAAGATGTCAGAACTGCCTGTGCCCAACAATGCTGGAAGTCAGGGAGGGCAGGAGGAGCCTTGGGAGGAAGTGAGGAGGCACTTGCAGAAAATTGTTGGAGGAACTTTATTTCTGTGGGAAGGTTTGGAAGTGGAAATGTGCCAGGAAATGCATTTGTGATGGATGATAAAACCTCCTCTGCTTGCAAGAAGGACTTTTCCCCAAAAAAAGGGGGTCTTGTACCACCAGGTGCTTTGGACAGAGGGATCAGGAACCATTTCATGCTGCAGGGGGTTCTCAGCCAGAATTATTTCTTGATCTTTCACAGTAACCAAATAACAGCAAATAACAACCACTCCATCTGATCCTCACATTCCTTTGGAGTTGTGGTGTTTTTTAATCTTTCTCCAAATGCTTGAAGCCTGGAAGTTGCCAGCAGGAGAAAACATTGAGCTGGTTCAAGTAATTTCAGTTAAAATCCCTCTCTCCTGCTCGGTGTGTTTTTGATCATGGAACAGCTTTTTAGGCAGAGTGAGAATTTGAGCAGAAAGCTGTTGTTTGGGTTAAAATATCTCCCATTTTGATCACTGAACATTTTGATGCTTTGCATATCCTCCTCATTTTCTTCCTCCCTCTGCCTTGGCTCCAGTCCTGTGGGAAAAGAAAGCAGGGATTTTTTTTGGCTGGGTGTTTTTTTTTTTTTTT
>WBNO01013953.1:19266-32880 GCA_013400575.1 Peucedramus taeniatus
CCCAGCAAAACCAACAAAACCCCAACAACATTTAGATGTATTTCGATGTTTTTAGGGAGTTAGAAAACACTTTTCCCTCCAACAGCTGTAACACACCAGATGCTCCTGTCTCTCCTTGCTCATCTGAATTCTTTACTCTTCTCCTTTGCTCATTAAGTTCCCTTTTTCAGTCTCTGTGCCCATTGTTTGGTGATGAGCTGGGGGCTGCTAGAGCCCTGACCTCTCTTCTGGCACTGCAGGAGGGGTGCCTGAGCCCAGCCTGGCCTAAAAACAGCCCTGCCTTTTGCTTCTGCCCGAATTTTGTTGGGAGGGAGCCTCTGGATTGGGAACTGATGAATGAAACAGAGCCATTGTCAGCACGGGCCTTGTTTTACTTTTGGAAGCGCTCACTGTGACAGAAACACTCATTGTTGTGGTGGAAAACATAATCTGCTTTCTTCCTAGAGAATACAGTTGGGGACGGATGTACCCAGGCTTGTAAAAACTCGGAATTAGCTGGACTGGAGTTGTTTTGGCTGAAGAGGCTTCTGTGGAAGGAGGAACAATCTCATCTCTTTGTCCATCTTGTGCAAAGCAGACAGCAGTGGATTGGAATTCATGACACAACAATTTGTTCATAGACACTGGAATGGGGGGCTGGGAAAGTGGGGTTTCCATCACGGATATTTGTAGGATGGCCTTATGGGTTGAACAATCTTTTGTTGCAAGTGGTTTATATCTATATCTATATCTATCTATATCTATATCTATATATCTATATCTATATCTATATCTATATCTATGGATATCTTCACATCCCACTACTGTTCAAGGAAAACATTTGGATTAGGTTTTAAGCAGCTTTTCACAGAATGACAAGGTAAAGGCCAAAACTTGAAAAAATTGCATGAGCCAACTGAAAACTGGGGGAAATCACCATAAATGTTGTGTTTTCAGCTGTGATTTTGTTCATCTCTCTGCCAACAGTTAAAACTCCGGGTATTTCCTCCTAATAACTCTGATCCTGGTGTCAGGACAGCGTGGAACTGGCCCTGGGATGGACTGAGGGATCAGGTCCTGCCAGACTGGCTTTGCACAGGTGGAAATTCTACAAACTGGGACTTGAACTGGCCACGCTGCCCAGAGTGAGCAGTAATTCCTGCTTTGGAAATGCAGCCCTGAGTCTCTCTACTGAAATAATCCTCTGCAATGTGGCTGGAAAAGGTTTAATTTATCTACTGAGAGAAAAAAGCGAGAGAGGAAGAGGCTGCAGAGAGCAACAGGCAGCACATCCAAGCTGAGGAGCCTCTGTGGATTAGAGCAGTGCAGGGAAGGAAAAAAATATTTAGTGAGTGTTTGTTATCAGTGCTGACTGCAGTGAGGGTGGGGAGAGGCCAGTGGGGCCCAGCTCCTGCTACATTCCAGGCTGCTGGAATTTCAGGGACAAAGGGAGGGCTGGGATGTGCTGCACCCACAAAAGCCAGGGCTGCAGACTGCAGCTGTCAGCTGAGGTGTTTGCAGAGCCAAACAACCACGTCCCCTCTCACTTCTCTTATCTGCAGCTCACAGAATGGGAGCAGCTCAGAGAACGCTCTCTAAAAATGTTCCTGGCTCGGAGCTGGGCTGGGTCAGAGCCCTGGGTTTGTTCCAGCTGCCTCCAGGCAGGAGCTGAGCTCCTGCTCTGTCCCTGGGTGTCCTCTCCGTGGGTCCTTACTGGGCTTTGTTTTCCAGGAGATTCCATCCACTCCTGCCTCTGTAATCCATATAGGAGTGCCTGGGTACAGCCCTGCTGCTGGGAGGGACATTTTTCATGGAATTACAGAGTCAATAATGTTGGAAAGACCCTCCAAGATCAAAGAATCCAACCTTTAACCCAGCACTGCCAAAGCCACCCCTAACCCAAGTGCCACATCCATAGGGCTTTAAATCCCTCCAGGGAGGGGGACTCCACCACTGCCCTGGGTGGACAGCCCTTCCCAGGAAGAATTTTTTCAAATTTTACCCTGAGCCTCCTCTGGCCCAACCTGGGGCCGTTCCCTCTCCTCCTGTCCCTGTTCCCTTGGAGCAGAGCCCGACCCCCCCCAGCTGCCCCCTCCTGTCAGGAGTTGTGCAGAGCCACAAGGTCCCCCCTGAGTCTCCTTTTCTCCAGGCTGAGCCCCTTTCCCAATCCCTCAACCCCTCCTGGGGCTCCAGCCCCTTCCCAGCTCCGTTCCCTTCCCTGGACATGCTCCGGCCCCTCAGTGTCCTTCTTGTCCTGAGGGGCCAGAGCTGCCCCCAGGATTGCTCTCCTAAATCCCAAATCAGAGGATATCCTGAGGTGGAAGGACCCACAGGACCTTCACATCCAACGCCTCAGGGAATGGCCCCTGCAGGGCTGGAAAACGACCTTGGGGCTTTCAGCACCAGGCCCTGAGCAGCTGAACCAATGCTTTGCTGGTACATGGTGGGAAATGGGCAAACAGGACTTTCCCAGCCTTTCCCCTGGAAAATGGGGAGGAAGAACCTTCAGAGTAATGTGGCCTCCAGAGCTGAGGATACAGAGGGCCCACACATGGAGCTGAAGTCCTTCTGCTACATGGAGCTGGCCCAGTGGGACAGGGGAGAATTCTTGGGGAACTGGAACCACTTTTCCCTCAAGAATCATTTCTGAGTGATCCAGAGCAGTGCAGAGCCAGAACCCCACCCTGCACACAACAGGGCCTCTCCAAGCCCTGCGGGGATAAGAACCAGGCTGGGATTTATCCTACAAAACCCCACCAAAGGATCAAGGCTCAGGAGAAGGCTCTGGCTCCTGGCAGCAGAGCCAGGCAGGATTTCTGTGCTCCTGAGACTGCTCTGCACTGCTTCAATCCCTGCCCTGATGAGAGGAGCCCAGGCTGAAGGGGAGATGCTCTGTGAAAAGCACGACCTGCCTGCAACAGGGTCAGCAAATTCCTACCATCAATATCCAGGCAGCACCTCCAGATTGTTTCCAAAGCTCATTATTTCAGGGAGCTGCTGTGCGTGTGAGTGGAACTCATTACCTGGGAGCCTTGTTACATTTCCTGCTCTCTGACAAAAAGTGGGCATTGCTTGGCTCCCTTAATTAATGCTCAGTGCACCGAGAGGGAGCAGTTGTGTTCACGTTGGGGTTTGTTGCTGCATATGTGGCCACTGAATTCATCCTTCAGAGGAGCCATCAAAGGCCAAGCAGCCTCATCCCATGTGGCAATTAAAGATATTTTTCCCTGTTGGAGCAGAGAACTTTCACTGAATGATGACTCCAGGCTAGATCGGGCACTGCTGGAGCAATCCTGCAGGACACTGTCACCTGATTTTACTGCTGGTGATGTCCTGTGTTGGTGCAGAGCCCGCTGCAATGGGACCCTGTCATGGACAGTGATGATAAAAATAACAATGAATTAGCAACAATTTCAAAAACAGGTCAAAGATTTATTTTTCCTTCAGCTCTGATATAATTCTTCTGTTCAGCTTGCCAAAAGTATTTCCTTTTCCGTGAGAAATTTTAGCTTCTCATGAAAGCATTAAGAGTTTTTAATTATTTTTTTTTAAACCTGTCAGGATTTAAGAGGCGACTAAAAGAAAAAAAATCATATTTCTTTGTTCAAAGACAGTGAATAAACTCGAACTGCAAATTACAAATAGCCCCTGGGAGTGAGGTCTAAGGAAGGGGAGTGGAAGTTGGGGTAATCGTGTTAAGCTCCTGGTGTGTCACTGAATCCTGCCGAGCTTTGAAAGGCAGGAAGCTCCTGAGTGCTGGAGCAGAAAACTCAAGGACAAACCTTTCTGAGCAGAACTGAGCCACTTCCAGGATCAGCTGTGTCACATCCCCACAGTCCAGACACAAAATCCCTGCACAGCAACGTGTGAGGGCTCTGCTAGAGAGTCCCAGTCTGGGAGGGAGATAGCACCAGTGCTCCTGGACAGGGGCATTCCCATACAGGAGCATTCCCAAGCCTGACTGATCACTTTTCAGTGATTGATTTTCTCTAGGAACAAGAAATTAATATTTTGAGGGGAGGGCAAAAACTCTTTGATGACTTGACCCTGTGCAGGGTTCAGGGAACTGCTGGGATGGTTTAACTGGTTAGATGGTTTAACTGGTAGATGGTTTAACTGGTGGATTGGTTTAACTGGTGGGAGTTTTAGCTGCTGGGATGGTTTTGGAGGATAAAAGCTGTCCCAGAGCAGCAGGTGCTGGCTGGTTTTCCCCAGCCGTGCAGGGCCCCAGGCAGAGCCACCACTCCCAGCAGCTCCTCAAAAGCCTCTGCAGGAACCAGCAGGACTGCTCCTGTCCCCACCCTCAGCTAGAGCAGGGCACCCCTGGAATGCTGCAGCCCCTGGAGCTGTGCCCTCCTCTGCACCAGCTGAACCCTTCCAGCTGCTGCAGGAACGGAGAAGAGACGGGAGAGGAATGTGGAGGGGCAGCTTCAGGCCCTGCTCCATCCCTTCACAGGCTCTGTCAGGGATAACAACCCTGTATTTAGTGTAATTTACAGGAGCTGGGCTCTAATGGGTGTTGGGGGATCTTCAGCCTTCTTAGGAAAATCCTCTTAGGAGCAGCAGCTCCTTTAATAACCCAGCTGAGGCAGTGCCTCCCTATTTACATCTATTTGCATGTATTTGCATGGAGGCTGCTGAGAGAAACATCTCAAAAGCTCTGATGACTTCACATTTTTAAACCTGCCCATAATCTGAGGGGTTGGAGAGCAGGATTTTGGGGACACGTGGGATATTCTAGATGGAGAGCTGGGTCTGGGAGGGAGCAGGATTCCTTGTCTTTTTTGGATGCTGCCCAAAGGATTTGGGGTTGGGAGGATCCTGAATGGGTCCTCTGAAAGCCCTGGGATCACCAGCCCCCCTGAACTCTCCGTGCCTGAGTTATCCAGGTTCTCACTGCCAGATGGGAAAATGATGGAAAATGAAGGTGCTCCAGCAAAAAAGGGAAAGTAAAAAGAGCGTTGTCAAATCCTGCCAAGTGCTTCACCTTGGGAACGGCACTATCCAGGAAAGGGAATAGGGGAGATCCCAGGGATCCATTCCCAAACCTTCCTGATGCTGCCCTACAAAATCCCAGACAAACAAACTGCTTTGGAAATGGAGTCTCCATTTGTGGGGAAATGGTGCCACTTCCCATTGGAACTGCTGGTTCAGGGAAGAGGAAATCCTGAATAATCATGGAATGAGAGAATTATTGGAAAGGTTGGAAAAGCCCTCTGGGATCAATCACTGAGTCTAACTGCCAAGGCCAGCATTGGCCATGTCCCCAAGTGCCACATCCACACGACTTTTGAATCCCTCTAGAGATGGGGACTCCAGCACTGCCTGACCACCCTTTCCAGGAAGAAAGTTTCCCTAATATCCAACCTAAACCTCCCCTGGAACAACTTGAGGCTTCTTCCTCTTGTCCTGTTTTTCCCTGGGGGCAGAGCCTGACCCCCACTTGGCTGCACCCTCCTGTCAGGGAGTTGTGAAGGGTAGTACTAATACTAATACTAATACTAATACTACTGCTACTAATGATAGAACAGTGAGTCAGGAACTGGGAGCATTTTCCATATTGGACATTGCATGGACAGTTTGTTTCAACACAGCTCCAACACCTAAGCTCAATAATTTCAAACCTTCTCATTCTAATGGAGTAAAAATGTTCTTGATATGATCCTAAACATTGTAATATGAAATGTGAAGGGTGAGACAATGTGAATTATGGGACAATAAAATTGATCCAGAGAAATGAAGCACAACAAGAACACAGGGGAAAAGAATTGCAGATTTACTGTCTTGATACAAGAGATTTAGGACAGCACTGAGATGAAACAATTCCACTTCCTACAGAAAATGTCAGGTAATTGGTGGATTTGCACAATCCTTCAGTCCTGCCATCCCTTTCCTCTCCAGTCCTCCCGAGCCAGCCCATCCCAGCTTAGTTTGGGAGCAGCTCAGGAGAGAAATGTCCTGTCCCCACCCAGTGCCACTCCCAGGCTGGTGGCACCACCTGAGTCCTTGGGGTGGCACCTTCAGTGCTCTGAAGGACAATGAGCAGCACCAGGGTCTCTGCTCATCCTCCCCCCTTGCAGGTCAAAGCCCTTGCTGGAGACTCCTCTCTCTATTTCAATAATTCCCAGACATCTGCTCTGGGAATGTCAGAATGTTGGGATCTCCTGGAACGAGGCGATAAACAGAACTGACATGAAATTAATCTCCGAATCACCTGGAGAGCTAATATCCCGTGTCTGAGCGTGTTACCATGGCTGCAGCCCTTCAGAGGCACCTTCAGCCCCTGCCTCCACCCAAAGCAGGAAATAAAAACCCAAATGGAAGGAAAAATTAACTGGAATCATGTCAGGAAGAGCGTGTGTCCTCTCCACTGCCACCGGGCTGTGCCTGGCATGGGCGGTGAGCTGATTCCAGCTAATTATTTTTGTGTTTATATTTATTGGCTGTGATTAGTTATGCAACAAAGACTGTGGGAGAACAAATCATATCAGCGCAGTTAATTGGAGATAACACAAGCGGCAGTGAAAGCCCTAATTTTGATATTTTCCGCATGAAAAGGAGACCTGATCCTGCTGGTTGTTAATCGATAAAGGGCTGGTGACGTCTCCATCAGAGGGAATGAGCCCAGGGCTGGAAAGCAGCACACTGGATGAGTTTCTCCTGATTCTTCCTTAGCTTTTTAAATAAATCTAGTGGAAGTCGTGGATTTTGGTGGAGCAAAGCTAGGGCTGGGGTAAGAACTGAGCTGATCCTGCAGAAAATGAAACATCTGGGCTTTGTTCCTTGGGAGTCAGGGCTGCTGTGAGGCCACCTGGCCATAAATTTTAGGACCTTTTAGGAATTGAATATGACCTTTTCCGCTCCTCTCTAGACCAACAGAAATGTCAATTTCCCCAGCCTTTCAAGCTCTGCTGAGCAGATCCCAACAGGAGCCCCAGCAAGGCAAGGGCAACAAATGAGCCTGTCAGGAAATCCATCTCCTGTTGGGAATGCATCTCCTGTTGGGAATCCCCCTCCTGCTGGGAATCCATCTCCTGTCAGGAATCCCTCTCCTACTGGGAGTCCACCTCCTGTCTGGGAATCCCTCTTCTGTCAGGAATGTCCCTCCTGTCTGGAATTTGCCTCCTGTCAGGAATCCATCTCCTGTGAGGAATGCCTCTCCTATCAGGAATCCACCTCCTATCAGGAATCCATCTCCTATCAGGAATCCACCTCCTGTTGGGAATCTATCTCCTGTCAGGAATCCATCTCCTGTCAGGAATGCCTCTCCTATCAGGAATCCACCTCCTATCAGGAATCCATCTCCTATCAGGAATCCACCTCCTGTTGGGAATCCATCTCCTGTTGGGAATGCCCCTCCTGTCACAGCTCCTGCCTCCTCCCCTTTCTCTGCAGAAATCCGCACTCTGCTGGTGCCGTTGTGGGGATCAGTCCCTGCTGTTCCCACCCCTACTCTCCAGCACCTCTCCAGCCCCAGGATGTGCTGCCAACACCTCCTGCTCCCTGCTTGCATCCACAGCTTCACTCTGGATCAGGGCACAGCTCCCATCTCCTGTTCCTGGTGTGGAATCAGCCCCTGGAGCATTGTCCAAGGTCTGGCAGGGTCTGAGGCAGCTGCAGGTGCCAGCAGATGCCTGGTGTCACACCAGGGATGTAATTCACCTGGCAGCCAGCAAGGGACAAGTGAAGTGTCACACCCCAGAGGCTCCGGGCTTTATTCCACCACGCCGAAGGAGCTGAGAGTGCCCAGCTCTGATTTAGAGCTCTTTGTTTGTGGCGTGAGGAATATGAGCTCTGCTGCTTCCCTCGTGCTCTGGGCTGGCCCAGGGAGCTCAGATCCATCATCCAGGCCCTCAGTGCCCCTGTCCTGTGAACCAGTGAGCCTCTGGAGGGGTTTGGAGGAAGATCCTGGGCTGGATGCAGCATCCCAGAATGGCAGGATGAGAGGAAAGGGCCTCGAGTCACAGCAGGGGAGGTTCAGGTGAGATAATGGAATATTGGTGGCCAGGCATTGGAGCAGTAGTGATGGTGGAGTCACCATTGCTGAGAGTGTGGCTGTGGCACTCAGGACCTGCCTTAGGGGTGACCATGGTGGTGCCGCTGGTCCATGGCTGGACTCGATGATCTCAAAGTGTAGAAAATAGATTTGTAGAAAATTCTCAAAGCCTTATAATATATTGTAATTAAAATTAGTTACCTTCTAATTGTAATAACATGAATTATAACATTTATATTATCTCATCCTTCACATAAGACTAAAAATAAAACAAAAGTTTTTAACACACCTCTCAGTTATCCCATCTCTGAGTCAAAAAAACATATAATCCAACATCAAAGGACTTTTCCAACCTGAAGCATTCCCTGGCTGTGATCCCCTCTGCTGCCCATTGAATTTGCAGCTTCCTGGCTCTAACACGGAATACGAAGCCCTCCAGCCCTGCCCTTCATCCCCCCAGTGCTCCTCCTTTGCCTGTTCCTGGAGCCCAGGCACAGCTAATTGATGTTAATTGGACTTGTACAGGTATTTTCCTCCCCTTCATGTGCCCTGCTCCTTCTGTGAGCTCCAGCTGGTTTGTAATCCTTGACAGCAGCCCCAGCCTGTGGAACAGGAGCCTGAGGAGGTGGAATGTATGGATGAGTTGCCTTTTTATTGCACTTGCTCTTAAGGAACTTTGTATATTTGGGTAATTTTGAAGGCTTGCTGAGCCAGGATCAGAATTCCCTTTGATTGATTGATTTATTTAGCAAGGAAAACCCACTTAGGAGCCTGGCTGTGGCACCATAACAATGGGATTTCCCCTCCCTTTTTCCACTTCCATGGGATGTTTGGGGAGCTAAAAAACAAGGGAAGGTTTTTGTCCTTGTGGCTCTGCTCTGGGTGACATTTGTGGTTCGGTCTGGGGGGTTTGAGCTGCCAGTCCAAGGTGGGGGAGCCAGGAGGGGCTTTGTCATTAGGGTCAGTTTGCCTTTGAGAGACTGAAAATGCTCTGCTCAAACTCTTCTTCTTTTTCCCTTAGAGCAGGTTTGGGGATGATGCTTTGAGAGGCTGCCTAGAACAGAGGCTGGACAGTGTTAAAGGAATAAAGTAGGGATTTATTAAAAGGCTTCTTCAAAGGATACACCTTGGGCAGTGCAAGAGCCCAGCTGAGGCTACACCCAAGATGGACGGTGGGTCACAAGTTTTCACACTTTTATAAGTTTTGGTCCATTTCCATATTGGGGTTAATTGTCCAATTACAGTCCCATCCTCCCAGTTTGCTCTCCTCAATTTGTTGTTGTTTGCACTTTTTGGGCCTGAAGCTGCAACAGTGTCCTTGTTTCTGGAGCTGGAAAAGGATTGTTTTGTCTGACTGAGCTGTGAGAACTTGCTGACACTTTATATGAAGTTCAGAGTTATATACTAATGCAGTACAGAATCTGGAAAATATGAAAGCTAAAACTTAAGGCATCAGGGAGAACACCCTCCTTTCCCACAGGGATGAGGAAATGGGATCCAGGAATTTCCCAATGTCCCAGGGAAGGTGAGGTCATCTGGGGAGGGGTGGCCTCTGCCCTGCAAGGTCACACCACCCCAATGCTGCTTTGACAGCTCAGGAAACACAGACCCCCAAGGGTTTGGGAGGCTTTGATTACTAAGGGGATTGTTAAGGACTGACTTCTGCCAAGGGAGAACTTGTTTTCTCCTGCAGGGACAGCAGGAGCTTTTATCTTGGAAGGGGATTAGCCCAGCTGGAGATTGCTGGACCAGAGATCAGAACCCTACCACACAAATTCCCTCACCTTGAAAAGTTCCCTGCTTTAGTTCTGTCCCAAGGATATTTCACTTGGGTGCTTCCATTTTTAAAACTAAACTCCTCCACAGCTGAGCTTTAATGCCATGTGGGAGTTTGCTTTCTTTGAGGAGTGGGAAATGCCACACACGGTGGCATATGCACAGCCCTGAGTCACCAGGGAGAAAATAAACATGGTTTGATCCATGTGGGTCTGTTTCCTGGGAGAGAGGTGCCAGGGGATGTTTGCTTGGGTAAGTGCTGCAAGCCAGGACCACCTGAGTGGGAAATAAATAAAAAATGATCTGAAAATTAACCTGGAGCTGGGCTTCCTATGAAAAGCTGGAGGTTTGGGGTATGGAATGCACAGAAGAGCTCCTGCCTGGCCTTGGACACTCCCAGGGACGGGGCAGCCACAGGTTCCCAGGGAGGAGCAGGATCCCTGTCGCATACTGTATGATTCCAGGAGCTGCCAGGCCCAGCATGCTCCCAGCAGAGATGGAGATGAACATTGCAAGAACTAAAGCAGGACATAAATGGCTGGGTTTGAGGCAGGCGGGGATCTCTCCCTGCAGGGCTCACAGGGATGAGGCTCTGCTCTGTCCTGGGTGTCTCTGAACCAAGGGGGGGTGTCTCCCTCAAAGGCTCCTCCTGCTTCAAACCCGGGCTCAGGAAAGGAATCGCTCGGGGACACTGGAGAGCAGGAAATCAGACTCGATGTTGGAATTGTGTTCCTCCCTGGCCCTAAAATCCATTAATCTGAGACAATAATTGCCAGAGTTTACTGATTTTCCTGACTCTTTGATGGCAGGTAAGTAATCTGTCTGTCTCCTGTGGCTCAGCTGCCCTGGAAGAGTTTCCTCTTTGCAGGAAATGTTAAAAACCAAAATCGATCCAGCAGAGCTAAAGACAATTCTAAAACACATCTCTGCTTAGTTGTTTGATGTTTTGTGTACTTGTTCAATGGATTCTGACTGTCAGCATCCTTCCAGGGCTGGACCTGGGAATGCTGGGATGTGGAGAAACACCAGCAATTATGTGACTTCATGGCAAGTCCTCACCTCCCTCTCACTCAGTGACTGCTGAAAATTCTGGACATACCCCAAGCTCTGTCTTAATCAAGGCTGGAGAGTAAAATGAGAAAGCTGATTTGACTCCACGTTCCCAGAAATGCCAGATCATGTAGAAGAGAAGGGATTTAATTTTTTTTTTCCAGGAAATCATCCTGCTCCTGCCAGGAATTGGCGCTGTCAGGCTCTGCTGTGGGAGCTTCCCAACACCTGGGTGCATTTCCTGGGTGTAAATGCTGCAGAAATGCTGCAGAAGCTCTGGAAGTACCAGGGAATTATTTCCCTCTCTAGCACAGAACCCTCCCACCACCCTGAGATGCCCCCTCTGTGTCTGGCAGATTTTAGAGGAGCTGTTCCCCTCCTGCTCCTTCCTCCTGCCAAGACCTGCGTGTTTTGTCTTCCCTGTTATCGCTGCAGAAACTCAAACATGATATTAGTTTAATTAGAGATCAGCTCCTTTTATGGCATGCAAATGCCCTGTCTGACTAAATCCCCTTCTGAAGTTGGCAGATGCAAATTAAATCCTGTGCACTGAAGTGTAATTTGGCTCAGAACACTCTTCAAGGCCCTCAGTGATTGAGGGGGTGGAGGGGAATTAGTCTTAAGCTGCATTTGTTGCTTTCTCCTCCCTTAATTTGTTTATCTGAACGCTACTGAAGCAATATGGGATGGAGACAAATTGCCAAGTGACACACGAGCAGGAGCCAAGGTTTCACTGCTGGGTTCTGGAGCTGGAAATAACCAAGGTCCAGTGTACCTGAAATAATGGTAAATACTGGGCCATCTGCCACTCCTGGCCCTCCTGCTCCCAGTGTCCAGCAGGCGGGGAATGGCCAGGCTGGCACTCAGGGCAGCAGGGCTGGCCTGGGGCCATTCCAGGCACTCACAGACCCCCGTTCCCAGGGAAAAATCTCCTCTTGAGCTGCTGCATTCCCATCGTGAGGAGTGACTCTGCAATCCCCATCCTCCTGGAGCTGGCCCTGCACTGAACTGGTTCCTCCACTCCGCCTCCTTCTCTGGGGGGTTCAGGAGAGCTGCAATCACTCTGCGATTACAGAGGAAGTGTCACTCTGAGGGTCTGCAGGAGACTGTCCCACAAGGAAAGGCTGAGACAACTGGGATTGTTCAGCCTGGAGAAGAAAAGGCTTTAGGGTCACCTAATTTTAGGCTTCCAGTACCTGAAGGAGCCACAGAAAAAATGGAGAGAGACTTTGGACAAGGGATGGAGGGACAGGACACAGGGAATGGCTCCCACTGCCAGAGGGCAGGGATGGATGGGATCTTGGGAATTGGGAATTGTTCCCTGGGAGGGTGGGGAGGGGCTGGGATGGAATTCCAGAGCAGCTGTGGCTGCCCCTGGATCCCTGGCAGTGCCCAAGGCCAGGTTGGACATTGGGGCTTGGAGCAGCCTGGGACAGTGGGAGGTGTCCCTGCCATGGCAGGGGTGGCACTGGATGGGATTTCACGTCCCTCCCACCCCAAACCCTTATGTCATTGTTTTAGTCTATGATCATTGCCACAGAGGTTTTCCCACAGTACAGTGAGCAGGTGCCCCTTGCAGAGTCCCCTGTTCCTTCATTCATTGGGAGCAGCTGTGTGGGACTTTGCAGGCCCATCCCATCAGGGGAATGTGCTCCCACTCCTTCAGCCCCATCCATCCTCTCACTCTACATGCTGCAATTGAAGCCAGAAGTGCTTTGGGGCAGCCCCAGCAGATTAATTACAGCTCATAATCAACGTTTTTCTTCATTGCTCTCAGCTCAGGCAGCCATGCAGCCCAAGTAGTTTTCCTCTCTGTGCCGTTTGCCCAGGTCTGTGTGCTGCCCCTCTCTCGCTGCCTCCAGGGTCCATTCTGCACTCAGAGCCGGTGTTCACCCTGCAGCAGCGTCTGATCACACCGGGGCTCCTGTGCCACGCTCCCCACACGCCTCTCAGCCACTACCTGCAGCTGCTTTCTTCACAAGGAGCGATTGTAGAGCCTCCCCTGTGCTATTCTGCAGGAATGAATCAAACGGGGGATCTGGAGGTAACAGCTCTCCAATCCCTGCGTTTGTGCTGAGCAGCTGAGCAAATAAGTGCCTTTCAATTACAGGCTCGTGCAGACACTCTCTGCTTATGTTTTATAACAATGACTTGGGATCAAGAGGTTTGCAGCTAAAGGGATAAACATTTAGCCCAGATAAGCAGATTTGTAGAAATTATTGTTATCCTGAGCTGGTTGGATTCATTAGGTCCCAGTCGCGGCCGGCTCTGAAATCTGACGGGGATAAATTTATCCCACCAAAGTGAAATCTGCTCAGGGATGAGGCTGAATTATTGTATATTCATAATAGCATTTCTTTCTGATGTTTAACGTGGCTAAAATAGCCAGGGAAGAGAAATTACTTTCTTCCCCAGCCTCCCTGCCCTCAAGAAAACATTGGCGGGGGATTTTTGCAGCAGCAGGAAGGAGGGAGGAAGGGTTTGGAACAGAAGTGAAGTGAGATCCTGGACATTTACCTGTGAGGAACAGCAGGAAAAGAGATGTATAAATCCATGGGTGATGCTGATCCCAAAGCACTTGGATTCCCAGGGCATTTTGGGAACAGTTTCAGCCCTTTGCTGCACCCTATGTTTGCACAGAGACCTCTCTGACCCTCCAGAGCTCCTGTCTCTTGTTTGAGACAAATTCCATTTGTCTTTGGAATTCTGACCTGGCAGCTTTTCTTGTTTACACTTCTTTATCTCTTCTTTATCTTCTCACTCCTCCTCTCCGCCTTCCTTCCTTCCTTCCTTCCTTCCTTCCTTCCTTCCTT
>WBNO01013953.1:33376-43657 GCA_013400575.1 Peucedramus taeniatus
CTTCCTTCCGCCACTTCCTTCCTTCTGCCACTTCCTTCCTTCCGCCACTTCCTTCCTTCTCTTTTCACAGTAATTTTTTTATTTAGAGGAGCATTATTTTGGGAGAGGGGTGTGATTTGCCCACTGTGGGGATGCCAGCTACCTGGGCAGAAAGTCACCTGGAAAATCGTCATCCATCACTCTGCTCCCATCCTTCAGTCAGGATGGGCCAGAGGAGCAGGCCTCTGGAATAAAGCAAAGCCAAAGGTGGGCAGCAAAGCACACACTTATGCCAGGATTAGTGCCAGGAACTGGGCAGATCCATCACGGTTATGGCGTGTTCTCCTCGTGCTTACTGGATGGATAATGCCCCAATCAATAACTGACGAGAGGGGAGAGGAGAAAGGCTTTGATTTAAGGTTTGCCCAGGCTCTGTAGAGAAGCAAGATTTATTGCAACATAAAAATCCCAAATTTAGCCTCCAGCTTAATAGGCATTGGTGCCTCTGCTAATATGGGCTGGTATTTACTGTGAATCCAAATCCAAGGACACGACATTGATGGGCCTGCCCAGCCATGGGGTGGAGTCAGCCAGGGAGGCACAGCCCAGTCCTGGCTGGGAATAACTTGATTTTCTTTATTGCAGCAAACATTTGGAATCCAGCAGGGGGTTGCAAACAACCCTCAGTGTCAGCGGGGACCCCAGGGCCTGCTCTGCATTCCTGGGAATTCAGGGAATTACATCCAGGGCTGCAAAACACCTCTGGGAAGATCCAGAGCTGGCAAGAACTTCTGGATATTTCTGTCTGCCCTCTGCTCTTGCTTTTATGGAACCACAAATTATGGAACCACACAGGACATTTCTGTCTCTCTTGCCTTCCTGGATCTATCAGATCCAAGCCCCTTCTATCCTGGAGAGCTCCAGGGAGCTCATGGGGACCTGCACAAAACTCACACCCAGGTCTCTTGTTTTGCCACAGCTCCTGTCCATGTGCTGCTGGAATGATGCCATGGTGAGAGAAGGAAATGCTCAGCTCACAATAAAACTGTTTTCCAGAGGCTGAGCAGAGCCTTGAAGATTTGGGCCTTTTTCTGCACAATCAACTAAAGCTGGAGAAAACCAAGCAGAGGCTTTTAAGTCCAGCTCCTGATCCCTGTTCTTGGCTGAAAAAGGGCAAAAACCTGGAAATGCTGGAGAATTCCAACCTCGGTTACAGCAAATCCTGACACAGGACACGGCACCAGGAGGTTTGGGGCTGATTTCAGCAGTCACGGGGATTTATCCAGAGATGGAACTGCCCCAGAGCCCCGTGTGCTCTCTGCTCAGGGGATCTCTGCTCCAGCCCTTTCCCATATTCCCAGTGGATCATCTGAACCTGCAGTTTGACCCAAATTTGCAGTTCTGAGCTTTCTGGTACTTTGAAGTTCTAGTCAGGTCAAAGAAAAGCAAAAGGTGACATCCCTAAGGGTATTGAGACACTCAGATTCCCAACATCCATCACAATTCCAGGAAAAACATGTGTAGAGACCAGCACTATGCATTCCCATTTTACAGGAAAATCACCAACCAGCTTGGCCTCAGCCCTCTGTCCTCCATGGACAATTCACATCCTCCTAAACTCCTGCAGGTCTGGCTCAGAGATAGGAATGGGCTCCAGCACAGAGGGAAATCCTTGGATTTATAACACTCAGATCACAGAAATATTCTGGCAAGATCCCAACATTTCCTCCCTCCTTGCACAGGACACAAGAGTGACGTGAATTTTGTCCTTCTGACCTAGCACACCTTGGCCAAGAGGAGACTGATGTGCTCCAGCCTAGGAATTGCTCCATGAGTGACCCCAGCCATGGAGGAAATATCTAAATAATCATCTGAATAATTCCTGGGACATCTTCTGGCCTTCAGCTCCACTGTCCTCAGCATTCATTGGCCTGGAATTTATGCCCCAAACTTGTGCAAGGTGAGCCCAGACCTTCAGGGCTGTCATTTAGCAGCTTTTGATACCAAATTTGTGAAAGTCCACTTGAAAATGCACAGAAAAAGTCTTGGACAAAATGGGAGACTTGGCTGGAATTTACTCCCATTCTACTGGCAAAACGAGATATATCCATAAAGGAAAATATTCTGTGTATCCCCATGGGCCACTGACAGATTCTTCACAACCACACAAATCATCTTGTTTTCAGATCCTTCACAAGACAGGTCAGCTCATTTCCCCTCCCAGAAAACGTCAGTTGTTTCAGAATGGGTTGTTCTGTTGATCATTTCTCTTAAATGAGTCCCATTCTAATTCCAGAGCTTGTTATCCAGAGTTAATCCCTGGCTCCAACCTCCCCAGGCTTGGAAAAAATGTTGATCTCAATCTTGGTGCTGAACCTTCGTGTTCAGCCTCCTAAAAATTCAGCTCAGGGCAGACAAAGCTCCACTGGTGTTGCTGAGGTCGGAAATTAATGAATATTTATGGCAACAATGGCTGCATTTCCAGCCTTTCACAGCTCCAAGGAGCAAAACATGAAGTTTTCTGGGAATTGAACCAACCAGATGTCCCCACTGGACACTGTTCTGGTACCGGCACGAGCGTCCTTTCAGATCTCCCTCCTAATTAATTTTCCTCTTATCACAGAAACCATTTCAGACATTGGGAAGAAAAAAACCCTTTTTCTTGGGATGTCAGCCTGTCTCATCCAAAGGCAGTTCCCAAAGGACAAGTCACCTGGGACACCTCTCCTGGGCTGTTCCCAGCAGCTCCCCGTGTCTTCCTGCAGGGACAGAGATAACCATGAGGGGTTTTCCCCAGAAACGCCAGTTCAGAGCAGCAATTCCCTGGAACAAGAGAAGCCAGCAGATAAACAGCAGCACAGTACATGTGGAGTTTGGGATAACACATGAGCTAAGGATTACAATTCATCCATTTCTATGGAAAACAGCATTAAAATGGCTGAGCCCTAAATGAGCCTGAATTAAAGGGATTTATCTCCTCACTCAATCCAGGCAGACCCTTTATCAGTGGGGATGCTTTGCTGGAGATATGTCCCTGCCTGAGCCCCTTCTGTTCTTCCAGCATCTTAAAGAAACTTTCTTACTGCTGCTGTTGGTGCCATGGGTGGTGGAGCTGCCTGAGGAAGGTGAACTGAGGGGTGGAGGGTCCCTGTAGAGCTTCTGCAGCTCCTGGAGCACCATGGTCCCACATGGAGAGAGCCTGACCTGGAGATGTGGAGCCCCAGCAGGGTGGTACCAATCCCCTGTGTCCTCCTCACCTCACCTGGCCGAGCCTTTGTGTTCCCACAGGACCTGTACCAGGAGAAAATCATCCCTTAAATCTGGGCCAGCACTGAAACAAACTCTTCTGGTCACAGAACCACAGAAATATTAAAGCTGGGAAGGTTTTCCAGGATCACTGAGTCCAAGCTGTGCCTGATCCCCACCTTGTCCCCATCCCAGAGTTCTGAGTGCCACATCCAGGAACTCCTTGGACACCTGCAGGGGTGGGCACTCCAAACCTCCCTGGGCAGCCCCTGACAAGCCCTGAGCACCCTTTCCATGAGGAAATTCCTGCTGGTGTCCACCCTGAGCCTCCCCTGGTCCAGCCTGAGGCCGTTCCCTCTCCTCCTGTCCCTGTTCCCTGGGAGCAGAGCCCGGCCCCCCTGGCTGTCCCCTCCTGTCAGGAGTTGTGCAGAGTCACAAGGTCCCCCCTGAGCCTCCTTTTCTCCAGGCTGAGCCCCTTCCCAGCTCCCTCAGCCTCTCCTGGGGTGGGTCACAAAGCCCTTGCAGAAAAGCCCAGATGGGGTTTATGGGATGCAAAGTCTGCTCAGGGACTGCCAATTTCCCCCTAGCACTTTGGGCTCCTCTGTTGCTTTACAAGGACAGAGGGATCACCCAGCTCGGGGGACGGACACAAACTGATGGGGCTGGGGAAGAGGAATCCAAACCAACCCCTCACTCTCCATCTCCCTTTGAACAGCAGCGTTTCAAACCTCGCTCCTGTCATGGCACCAGCACAAGACGCTGATAGGCTTTTCCAAGTGAGCTGAGAGCTCACAAAATGCTGGATGGAGCTGGAGAACACCCTCAGGTGTGGGGGATTGTCCTGGACACAGCCAGGGCTGAGGGCTCAAACCAGGCTCTGGCAATGCAGGGCTGTTTTCCCCATGCCACAGAAATGCCCTGATTTCCCTCATTTCCCAAGGGCACCCTGGGCTGCAATTTGACCATTCCATTTGTGGCACTTGATGAGTCTTTCTTTAATAACTGGGACCAAAAATGGCGAAAGAAAAAACAACAGGATTTTGCTTACAGAATTCAAAGACGCAAAGTAAATAAAACCCCAAGAATCGTGAAAAGGATCAATCAGTAATAATTACAGCCTGAGGTATGGAAACTTTGGGAAGCAGTGGAGGTGGGAAAGGAGGAGGTTGGAAAGAGTTCTCTGAGCTTGACATCTGGTCAGATAGAAACATTCTCACATTCATGGGATGAAGTTTTCTCTTTACAGGGGACAAGAATAAATTCCCTCAGTGTCCAACATGCACATCCATTCCCAGAGCTACACTCTGTCCTGTCAGAGGGTTTAAAATGGGATTTTAGTGAGGTTTTCCCACCTTATTTTAATCTCGTGCTATCTGTGTGGATGAAAGAGCTCCAGAACTGTGTTAATCTGTATAAATAGCTGTGATCTCACTGAACAGAACTGAGGTTCACCATTCTCCCCAGTAATAAACCTCCCCTCCAGCTCAGCCTGGCAAAGGGCACAGATGAGCCCTGGGAGCCCTGACCTGTGCTTCCAGCAGAAATGTTCACAAGCTCTTCATTTATTAAGCTCATTGCACAGAAATGCCTAAAATTGAGTTATGTGCTGAAAATCAGGAGTTCCACTTTGAAACAGGGCTATGGAGGTTGTACCTTCCCTGAATCCTTGAACAAAGCCCTTTTTTTTTTTGCTGGATTTGAACATGCAGATGTGGCATGTCCCTGTTATTTTCTCCAGCTGCAACAGGAAAATACCAGGAGGTAAATTTTTACTGTTTTTTAAAATTACTTTTTTATTGGCATTTTCATTTTTTTAAAAATAAACATCATCTGGTTTCCATTACTCAAGCATCCACACAGGAAATGGTAATCAGTTCTGTTGATATTATTTTCCTCCGAGGGATTCCCAAGGAAAATATTTATGTAGGAATTAAGGGATTGGTGCAGTGCCTTGGGCTGGGGCTCAGGGCAGGAGCAGAACAAGGGGCAGGAGGGTGGAACCTGCAGCACCCCAAGGGCAGGGACAGGGCATCACCCAGGGCATCACCCAGGGCATGGGGGGCTCTGAGCTGAACGCCCCGTGCAGGTCAGAAAGGGGATGTGTTCTGAGAGGGATTCCAGCAGAGTTATCCCTTGGGTCAGCTGGAGCTCACCGTGCTGAGGCCAGGAGGGGCAGCTGAGCTTTTCCTTCTCCCCCTGTGCCCCCTGGTCCCTGGGGGTGCTGCTGCAGGTGCGGGGGGGGGGGAACTGCCCTTGCCCAGGAATTCTCCTGGAAGCAGGAGGGACTTCAGGCCTTGGGTTCTGGCTGCTGGGTGAATCACCTTCATGGAAACCTCTGGGTCAAATAAGAGAGGACGAGCCCATGCTGCCTCTTGGCACTTTCCATCTTTGCAGTCATTCTCTCCTTCCTTCCCACGGAATCAGCTCCCTTTGGCCTGACCTTTCCAGTGACAGCTCTGCTCATCCTGGAGAAACTGAGATTATTTGTCCCCCTCCACGTCCCTGCCTCTGCTCTCCCCGTGCTCCTCAGATCTGTTTGCTCCCAGCCCAGGACTCCCTAATTGTATTCCAGCAGATACAAACCTCCCAATTCAAACTGCATCCCAAGCCTGCCCAGCCTGCACAGCACAGGTGTCAGGGCCCCTGGAACTGCAAACTCAATCTTCCTGATGGATTCCATTGGGGCTCTGCTCTGCCACCCCCACCCCGCCTGCCCCTCCTCCCCCTGCTCCCCCCGGCAATCTTCTCATTGCTTAAAAATATTCAGCGAGGCTACATCAAAGCGAATATTGTGTTATTGTTGCCAGGGGTGACATTAGATGAGAATTATATGAAACAATAAGGGCGCTGGAGTATAATCCATTTGACACTTGGAACATGTTCCCCGTGCTCCGTGCTCCTCGGAACGCTCACCAACAGAACCGTCTTCATTTTCAGCACGGTATTTGTGTGCGTGAGGAGATTTGTCTCTCTTTATTCTTCTGTCTGGTCATTCTCTGCAGGAATTTGGAGGCTGTGGCCCTGTTCAAGCACCAGTTTTGCTGTTTGTACCAACAGGAGGGGGGGAAGTGGATTGGTGTCAGCACAGGGCTGGTCCTGCCGTGGGCCCAGTGCTTGGTACCCTCAAGATCCCAGATGGGTTTGGTTGGGAAAGGACCTTAAGGGATACCTCCCACTGTCCCAAGCCCCAGTGTCCAGCCTGGCCTTGGGCACTTCCAGGGATCCAGGGGCAGCCACAGCTGCTCTGGGAATTCCATCCCAGCCCCTCCCCACCCTCCCAGGGAACAATTCCTTCTCAATATCCCATCCAGCCCTGGGGAAGCCATTCCCCTTTGTCCTGATCTCCATTCTAAACTTGCCCTTGGATATCCTTTGTGCCACCCAGGCCACAGCCACCAAACTCCTCTGAATTTCCAAAGGCTTCAGTAAAATGTTCAACTTTATAGCCAGAGCTCATCCAGGAGGAAGTGTTTTCTGGTTCCCATCTGCAGCCCTGTTACCCTGTTTGTACAGGAGGCAGAGCTCCTCCCCAGTGGGGGCTGGTGATGTGGGCACCGAGCCTTGCTCCCTCCTCAGTTTCACCTCAGTTGTGGCTCTATCCCAATACACAAAGCCTGGCAATTCCAGAGATCACAGCCTCCTTCAAACAACCTCCCCAAGTTCACCCCGGCAGTGACTCAGCTCCCATGTTCCTGTCTCCACACAAACAGAGCCACAGCACACACAGAGAAGCTGCTCCTCCCAGAAATAGCCATATTCCAATTATCTCAATTACTGATTCCACAGGATCAGCTCCTGTGTCTGCCAGATTCCCCACACACAACGTCCCTCCCTCACGTCCATCTGCTCAGCCCTGGCAGCTGACGTGGTTTTCCATTCAGCCCCAAAATCCCTGTGCAGCAGCAGATCACTTTTCACCTGGAAAGGGTGGAATATTGCACCTGGAAGAAGTAAATCCAGGACACAGAGCATAGGCTGGGATGTGCAGAGGGTTTGAAGCACTTGGGGTTAATTTTGGTGAGAGCTGGAGGCTTTTGGTAATGTGGGTTTGAGACAGAGAAAAATGCGGGGACTTTGATCAGAGAGGGCAAACTGACATTGCAAGGTTCCAAAAGCAAACTCTTCAGCACAACTGGATAAAAATCTGTTTATCCCACATAATCTCCCTGCTCTGTGTTATTTTCACTTCAGGAATCATTATCTTGCCCTCTGAGCTGCTTGCTAGGAATTATTTCCTATGAGAACTCTGCATCCATGCGGAAGCCCCAGCCTGGGTTTGTTTGAAGTTTCCTGAGGGTTTGTGAACTTGCTGGAGTGTCTGAGGTGATTTGTGGGGCTCACATGAGCACAGGTGAACTTGGCTGGGCTCTGCTTGAGATTCCGGGCTCGTTCCTGCTCCAGTCTCAAAGCAAAGCTGGTGGAACATAAACCTTCCCAAAGGGCCCCTGAATCAAACGTCTGCCAAAACTTTTGCAGAAAGAAGCAGTGAGAGATCTCTGCACTGGTGGTGTTCCCATCTTGCCAGGCAGTGATCCTGCTGCAGCTTCCCAGGGTGGGAAAAGGCAGCTTTGGTCATTTGGGACAGGCTTTCATTTCCTTCAGAGGCTGTGGGTGAACAGCAGGAGTTTGGGAACTGTGTGCCCTGCGTTCCTGGCTCAGCAGTTCTGGCTGCTCTGCTCCCTCTGGCCAGCTCTGGCCAGCAGCCCCACACCAAGGTAAACCCAACCTGAGTGAGTGACCCTACACAGGAAAATCAATGCTGCTCACTGGGAAAAGGGATGTAAAGAACAAAAAGGCAAAATAAAAAATCCTTTGGAACAAAGGATCAACAATTCATGGTTCCAGGGTAACTGGAAGATTGTAACATTTTCCTCCCAATTTGGAGATGTGTTAATGTGGCTCCTTCCCTGTCAACAGCCCCAGAACGACAAATCAGAGCTGGTCCAGGTAAGAGGGGTTGGAAGGGACCTTAAAGATCAGATCAGCTCAGCTCAGCTCAGTTCATGTTAAAGCCCACCCCAGCCATGGCAGGGACCCCTCCCACTGTCCCAGGCTGCTCCAAGCCCCAATGTCCAGCCTGGACTTGAACACTTCAAGGGATCCAGGGGCAGCCACAGCTGCTCTGGGAATTCCATCCCAGCCCCTCCCCACCCTCCCAGGGAACAATTCCCAATTCCCAAGATCCCATCCATCCCTGCCCTCTGGCAGTGGCAGCCATTCCCTGTGTCCTGTCCCTGCAGGCCTTGTCCCCAGTCCCTCTCCAGCTCTCCTGGAGCCCCTTTAGGCCCTGGGAGGGCTCTGAGCTCTCCCTGGAGCCTTCTCCTCTCCAGGTGAACCATGAGGTTAAAGATTTTCCTGTTAACAAGCGCCTGTGGAGTTCTTGGCACTCCTGGGAAGGATCTGGAAGCACAGGACAGGGCAGAGCTCAGCGCTCCAAGGTCGGAACAGCAGGAGCAGCTCCCAGCCCTGGCCCCTCCAGCTGTCCTGGGACTGAACCCTCTGTCCTGTCCTTTTAACTCAGCATGGAGATAATTAAATTTTGCACTCTGGTTACACCTCAGTAAATATTGTCTATAAAATCAATTGGCATTTACTGTACTTAAGGTATAATAACAATTCTTATAAATCTAAATTATCCCAATAAATCTAAATTAAATGCCTAGGTTTAAATGTATTTAGGACATTTAATTAATAAAGTGTTACCAAATAACCATTACTAATCTGTTTACTTCAAGCCTGATTTCCATTTCCAAGGGATTTATTTCTCAGCAGTGTGTGTGGGAGGGTGAAAGGATGTGAAAGGTTTTTAAACAGCTACTGCAGGTACCAGAAATATTGGGAAATTGCCCAGGAAATTCCCCCATCTTTTCCCCCCTGGAGAAATGCTGATGTGCTGGAGCCAGAAGTTTTCAAAGGAAAAAGTCCATTTTGATTTATCTGGAATTTTAAGTATTCAGAAAGTTCTGAAGTCTGAAACTTCCTCTTTCAACATTCTCTTGATTTAAAGCTCTGCTTTGCTGTTAAAGCTGATTTTCCAATTAAAAATATAATTGAACTTATTAAGACAGAAAACAAATAAGGATGAAAAGTTCAAAATCCAGAAGAACAGATCTAAATAAAGCCTCAGATTAGACACAAGCATTTCATGGATTATCCACCCACTGGTGAAAACCAGGGATTTCCACTTCTTTTTCCTTGGCACTCCTCTTGGAAAGGCCCTTCCTCGAGGTCTGGAGCCAAAGCAGCTCCTGAAGGAGCCTGGGACAGGCAAGGCCTGGAGGTGACCCCAGCCCAGCCCAGCTGGGCCCAGCTGCTCCTGCTGGAAAGCCCAAATTCCCTCTGTCCAGAAAATTAATCCACAAACATCAGAGGTTTATGTCCAAAAAGGAGACAGAGGAGTCCTTTTACTTTATTCAAATAAAGGGAGAGGCCATGGGGCATTTCCCAAGGACACAGCCTCCTTTTTATCCCAATTTCCCAGCCACATTTCCCTTTTCTCTTTCCCCACTCGCTGAGGTACTTGAGAGGTTCAGACTTCCCAGAATACCTGATACCAAAGATTTCCCTCTAACGTTTAACCCTCCTTTTAAATTTTAATTCTTATGGAATTTAGGGGTTTTCCCCATTGTTTCTTTCATCTTTCAATATCTGATTTCATTTATCAGCCAACCTACAGTTTGTTTTTAAAGGCAAATATCTTTTTCCATTCATCAATCAGTGAAATCCTTCCCATAGTTTCTTTTATCTCTCAGTGCTGGTTTTATCTACCAGCAGACCCACAGCTTGTTTGGAGAGACAAATTCATCATTCCTCTCACCTCATTCCAGGAAACCTCGGGAGCCAGAGCTGCTTTCTCCCCTCCAGCTTGGGGTTCCTCCCCCACTGCCAATTCCCTGATCACAGCACAGGGATATTTCCTCTGGAAATGGGATTTTATTGCTCAGTGTTTTCCTCAACAACTGCATAGCAGAGACTCCACAACTCCCCCCCAGCTAAGCAAATCTTCTGTCTGGGCTGGAACTGTTTGTTTTTGTTTTTTTTCTTTTTTTTTTTTTT
>WBNO01013953.1:43732-72298 GCA_013400575.1 Peucedramus taeniatus
TTTTTTTTTTGCTAAAAAGCTGCAGAGAACACAATTTTTGTCAAGCCAACCCCAAATATTTTTGCTGTTCTTCCAGCCAGCTCTGCTGCAGAGCTCCAGCCCCGTTAACCCCTGGATTATTCTTCCCACTCCCCATAATTAACATCATTAGGCTGAGCTCACGAAAAGCCAGAGGGTCAAACTCAGCCTGGTGCAGTTCTGTTGTACCAAACCCAGATCTACCCCAATGATTAATTTAGCTAGAAACACATAATCATAGGCAATAAAAAATGATTTCTTGTGCTGCTGGAAAGGGCCTGAGACTGTTCCCTGTGTGACAGCAGCACCTGGCACAGCCTGGCCGGGCACAGTCCAGCTGCAATTAAATTATTCATTTTAAATGTTTGCTGCTCCATAGCATGGGAGGGGAGGGTCCCAGCCCTACTGTGAGGGGAGGGATCAGGATCAGAGGGGGCTGGAGGTGCCACCTGAGGAGGGTTGGACTGAGGAGTCCAAGCAGAGGAAATTTACAGCTTTGTGCAGGGTTTGTGTGGGAAATGAGCCAGAGGTGAAGGTTAAATCAGGTATTTCCTGAGATAAGGCTGGGAGAGCTGGGGGTGCTCACCTGGAGCAGAGAAGGCTCCAGGGAGAGCTCAGAGCCCTTCCAGGGCCCAAAGGGCTCCAGGAGAGCTGGAGAGGGACTGGGGACAAGGCCTGCAGGGACAGGACACAGGGAATGGCTGCCACTGCCAGAGGACAGGGATGGATGGGATCTTGGGAATTGGGAATTGTTCCCTGGGAGGGTGGGGAGGGGCTGGGATGGAATTCCCAGAGCAGCTGTGGCTGCCCCTGGATCCCTGGAAGTGTTCAAGGCCAGGCTGGACATTGGGGCTTGGAGCAGCCTGGGACAGTGGGAGGTGTCCCTGCCATGGCAGGGGTGGCACTGGGTGGGATTTAAGGTCCTTCCCAACCCAAACCATTCCATGATTCTCTGATTCACCTGCAATTATAGGAGAACACTTTAATTAGTGAATCCCTCATCCAGGCTGGTTCCCACTCCCACTGGAGGCAGGGACCCATCCCAAGGGGCTCATCCCAGGCTCAGCCCAGGTTCCTGCCAGGAGAGCTGAGCTCTGGGTGCAGCACATCCAGCCCCAAAGGGCCTCAGCCTCTGTCCAGTCACTGAAGACAGCAGAGCATAGCAACCCCTTCCAGGGAGATGAAGTATTTTGGAGCCTGTCTGTCTCCTCCTGCTTGATTCAGACTGAGTTTGGCAGATGGAAACAAGCTCAGTCCTAAAGAGGTTGAGAAAATCATCCTTAAAGGGAGCCTGGCGAGTCTGCCGGAGCAATTGCTCAGCCCTGGGAGTGACATTTGACTTCATCTGTCTAACAAGTCTGATGGGCTCTCAGTGTCTCTTCTGATTGGGTTAATTTATTTGTTTTCATGCTAAGTTTTATTGTTTATTGATTTCCCAAGTCACCCTGATCTTGTGTCAGTTTTTATCTGCTCCCAGTAATAAAAATCGTTCTGTGGAAGATGCACCGTGTAAAATCTTATTGCAGCCAGCCCAGGACCCACAAACACCATTAATTACCATGATTACGGCCCTTGGAGATGACAAATCAAGGCCTCTTGTCCCTCCACTGCTCCACACAACTCCCAGTTTTCCCATCCTGAGTGCACAAATCCCACGCTGAGGTCACGGCGTGAACAGTATCCAAGCTGTCACTTCCCCAAGGTCTGGGGCTCTGGATTGCCCCAGCAATCCTTCCAGGCAGCCTGGGGGAACGTGACAGACTCCTCATGCCATGATCCTCATGCTCAGATTGCCCCAAGATGCTTTTTTAATGATTTCCCAGGATTTCAACCCGATTTGAGTCAGGAAAATAGGAGTAACAGCAAATCTCAGCAGGATGATGGTGACCGGGGCCTTTCTGGGCTGCTCTATGTCACCCTGGGTGCTCTTTCTGTGTGGGATGTGGAGACTGGCACGTGAGAAATTGCTCTTAATTACCCAACACTGCTCATAATAACTCAGTCCTGCTCCTGCAGCCCTGCACCCCTGGGCATGGCATCCCCTGGTTCCTCCTGGAGAGGTCTGAGCCCCCCAGGCTATCCTGCATGTGGGACATGTGACACCTGAAGAGCAGGAAAACCCTGGGGAACAAGGGACAGAACACGAGGAAATGCTCTCAAGTTGCACCAGGGTGGGTTAAATTGGATATTAGGGGAAATTTCTTCCCTGAGAGGCTGGTCAGGCACTGGGAAAGAGGTGGAGTCCCCAGCCCTGAGGGGAGCAGGGAAGCAGTTCCCAGTTCAGACAGAAATAACAAGATGTGACTGTCCCAGCAGTGCCAGGCAGCCAGGGGAGCCCTGCTGGTGGCCCTGGTAGCCTGGGGAGCCCTGCTGGCAGCTCCTGCCCTGCTCCAAAAAAGGGATAGGAGACAGGAGAAGGCTCCTTCAGCTACAAGGGAGTGGGACCGGGGCAGGGAGGCTCCTCCATCCAGTGCTGAGGTGGGTGGGATGGAGAGGGAGGCACACGAGGCTCAGGTGGGATTCCAGGGCACCTCCAGGGGGGTGGGACAGGAGAGGGCTCCATGTGCTCCTGAAGGGGAGCTCCTAAAGGGGGAAACAGGCATGGAGAAAGGGCCTGGCTGGGAATGGGGCCAGCGCGAACCGTATCAGGAAGGTGAGGGGTGGGTGGTGAAGGGCGACCCTCCAGCTACAGCCCAGTTTGAGGTTCCTGACTTTCCTGCAGCCCTCCCAGCTCCGGGCAGCTCCCCCTGCCCCCAGGCTGTGCCTCTGGCCCCAGAGGTGCCCAAGAGGTGCCCAGGTCACTTCTGGCTTCCTGGCAGGACCTGACCCCAGGGTTTTGGCCCAGCAGGGACCGATGCACAGTAGGAGAGCAGCTCTACCTCCCTTCCTGCTTCATCCCTTCCTGCTCATCCCTTCCTGCTCATCCCTTCCTGCCTCATCCCCTCCCAGCTCCCAGCTCTGGCTGGGGTGGGTTTATGGTATTTCCATAACAACTGAGCCTGATTTTCACTGGCACTGAGATCCCTTTCCACCACAGAGAGTGAGGAAAAGGCAGAAATAATTCACATCTGCCTTGAAACGCCTTCCTGCTGGCAGACGGATGTAAAAGATTCCCCACCTAAGTGCCCAGAAACCTCTTCCTTCCCTCACTGGTCCCTCGGCCTGTGATGCTGGAATCGCTGATGAGTTGACAGCCGACACTTAAATGCTCCAAGCCTTTATTATTTATTTCTTGGGCAGAGAATTACCACTCTGGGTTATTTTTATTTTACAGATCCAGCTTCTGAAACTACTTAAAAAGCTTTCGATCAAAGCTTGCAGTGGTGCTGACAGAACACCGAGGGTTTGCGCTGGGGAGAGCCATCATTAATTATCAGCCTGTGAGCAGCACTGATAGTGCAAGCATTTGATTTTGATTTAATGTCTAAATAAGCTTGCTTACAATGGCAAAGAGCTTCCTGTTTAATTGAAAAGCACTAAGTTTTCTATCTGCCCTTATTCTTTTTCATTCTGGCCACGATCCAGGTGTAGAAATAGAAAGAAACACGAACAGAATGCAAAACGTCGGTGTGAAAATGCATCAGAGGCATGGGAGCCTGCTGAGCCTTCTGCCAGCACTGCTGCTGGCCTGTCTGGGCCCGCTCCACTCTTGCAGGCTGTCCTTGTCCTTCAGCTCCCCTTCCGTCCCGGCCCAGGGCCAGCCCTGCTCTCTGTCCCCCCCCTCCCTTCATCCTCCACAGCACCAGGGCTTCCCCCACCTTCTCCAAAATGGCATTTTCATCTTGGAAAAGGCCTTTCCCGAAAGGCATCCAAGCTGCTGTCCGGGAACAGGGACATCGCTGTGCCAGGAGAGGGGACAGGCCCTGGGGGTGACCCCTGGCTGGCACCGGGGCTGCCCAGGGCTCCTCAGCCTGGCAGACACACCGCAGGTGTTTCAGTGCCGCCAGACACCCGACACTGCCTAGGTCACCACGAGGGGACAGAGAGGCTGAGCCAGCGTCGAACTGTGTACAAGCCCCGCCTGTGACCCAGGGTGGCACCGTGTGCCAGTCCCACCACTGCCCCTGACCCAGCGTGGCACCGTGTGCCAGCCCTGCCACCATCCCTGACCCAGCAGGGCACCGTGTGCCAGCCCTGTCACTGCCCAGCAGTGGCTCCAGCAGCCACTGGCCAAGGGACACACATATTGTGCCAGACACACGGACCGTGGGGACACACGGATTGTTCCCAACCCACAGCAGTGACCACCCCTGCTCTGTTGTCCCCTGCCCAGGGTGTCAGGTCCCCCAGACAGCAGACAGGAGCAGCAGGAGCTGCTGGACACCCTGTGGGGCAGCTCTGGGGCTCCCTGACATTGGAGTGAGGGCTGCCAGCCCCGTCCATGACCCCTCAGTCCTTCCACTCCTTCCAAGGGGCGGGACCATGGATGGGAACATGGAAAGCCTGGCTGGCTTTGCCCTGAGCCAGGTGTGGTAAACAGCACAGAGCTCAGGAGTGGGGTTGTTATAACTGGGAGGGAAAACAATTTCCCCCCCTTTTTATAAGGGAAAACCATTTCCCCTTATTTTTATAAGGGAAAATAATTTTCCCCTTTTTCTATAAGGGAAAACAATTTCCCCCTTTTCCCCAGTCCCCACGTGGGGCTCAGCTCCCAGCTGGGTTGAGGTGGACAGGTTTGTTGGAGTCAATGATTTACCTCAGTTCCTCCATGGACAGATCTCCTGCTGGGCACACAGGGATGTGTCTGCAGGCAGGTCTGGCCCGGGTGGCTCTGGGGGGAGCTCAGGCCCTGCTCAGAGCCGCCCTGGAGGTGACAGTTCCAGGGGAGCTCTGAGCTGCTGTGACAGCTCCTCCCCAGTGCCCAAACCGTGGGCTCATAAACGATTTTCCACTTCAGGTGCCTTCTACGAGTGTTAATGAACTCACCCTTCACAGAGCCCTGCACCCAGGGCATGGGAGGAGGGGAAGCCAGGGATGTCTGGATTCCCAGAAGGACTCTCCACCAGGACAGGGGTGCCAGGCAGCAGAGCCACCCACACTGCTGGGCCTGGGGACTGCTCTGGGTTTGCACACGTGGGTGTTGTGTTCATCTGTACAAGCTCAGACAGCTACCAAGAGTGGCACTGCTACTTGAAAAATTCGAATAAAATACAGCAAAATAAAATACAGCAGAAATGGGAATAAAAATCAGGTTCTTCCATGAAATGAGTAGGGAAGAAAGGTAAACTGAGGCACAGAATCATGACATGAAGATCTTACAGCCTGAGAGCTGAAAACAAGTGGCATAGACCAGACAGTTCCACCCAGCTGCAGACGAAATGTCTTTGCTAAGTGACTTTAAAGCTAATGACATGTGACATGCGGAGATCAGGCTGCTCAGCATGGCAGGGCACGCAGAGATAATGATCGTTTGTGAAAACCAAACCTCGGGAGGGGCCAGGGCCACCCAGCAGAAATGTGACTTTGGCTGGGAAGGGATGGGACAGCACTGGGAGGTCACGGCATTGCCACCGTGCCAAAGTTGGCCTGGATGCTCAGGAAGGAATAACAGAACCACTGTGTCTAGACAGGGGCTGGGCTGGCTCAGGAAAACAAGATTTAGACATTGAAAAAGTCATTTTTTCAAGATGAAAATACAGATTTCTATCTCAGCTCTCATTTTCTCCGGGTGTGTGACAAAGCTGTGGATTTCTGCAGGCCCTGGGAGCAATTTGCTGAATAAAAGAGTTTCGGTTTGGCTAAATAACAGCCCCTGAGCAGGGGCAGTGACTGCCCAGGCCTGCTCTGAACACACTGGGATGGGACTGGGAGCAGACAGGGCAGGCAGTGGAAGTGTAGCCCCTGCACTGATAAAGGATTGGGGAGAGCAGGGAAATCCTCCTGCATGGAGCCAAACTGAAGAGTTCCTGAGGGAACCAGAGGAGCCTGGGGAACATGGGGAGAGCTCAGAATCCCAGACTGGTCTGGGCTGGGAAGGCCCTTAAATCCCACCCAGTGCCACCCCTGCCATGGCAGGGACACCTCCCACTGTCCCAGGCTGCTCCAAGCCCCAGTGTCCAACCTGGCCTTGGGCACTGCCAGGGATCCAGGGGCAGCCACAGCTGCTCTGGGAATTCCATCCCAGCCCCTCCCCACCCTCCCAGGGAACAATTCCCAATTCCCAAGATCCCATCCATCCCTGCCCTCTGGCAGTGGCAGCCATTCCCTGTGTCCTGTCCCTGCAGGCCTTGTCCCCAGTCCCTCTGCAGCTCTCCTGGAGCCCCTCTGAGCTCTCCCTGGAGCATTCTCCTCTCCAGGCTGAGGGACCTGGAGTAGCCAGTGATGGAAGAACCATCCAACAGCTTTAAAGGCTGACCCACAAGGGCTCATTTGCTCCTCCAGGTTCTGGGGAGAAACAACGTTTGCAAAGCTCCCCTCCCTTCCTGGAGCTGCTCTTCCCTGCAAGGGCAGGATTTGTCCTTTAGTGTAGGAGAAAGCAGAGATCTGTTTGAATAATTGGTTTCAAGGCTCTTTGGTAATGCTACATAATTTAAAATACAAAATCAAGGATTCTGTTAAACCAGGTTTAAAAAAAAAAAAAATAAAAAATAAAAAAACAAAGCAACCAAAAAACCCCCAACTTTTTCTTTGGGAGATTGGAGGAAAAAATGTAATTGCAGACCCAAGGGAAAGTTTTACTTCCAGCCTGAGCACTTTCAGAAGTGATCATAAAAATAATGGTGAATTCTAAGCAAGGCCACTGCAGGCTGGAAAATGGAAAAGTTTCATTTTAGCACTTTCCAAGGGGACACATCAAACTCTTCCTGAGCACAGCCAGCAAGCACAAGCCACTTAGCAGGAGAGGGATGGGTTTGCTCAAGATTTCAATCAGGCACTCGGTGTTTTGCAGCAAAAAAAAAGGGAGTTTTTACTCCATCAAATCATCTCAGAAGTACCTGAGCCCGCCGGGCTGTGCCCAGGAACAGGCTCTGCCTCCACCGCCCGTCAGATCTCAGACCTGCGGTGGGGATGGAGCTCGCCTTTGCCAGCGGCATTCCCGAGCCCTTTCCCGCGGCCTGGGCAGAGAGACCCGGAGCTTCCTGGGGCATCTCTCCCCTCCCCCTCAATGGCACAAAACCACAGCGTCATTATTTTCATTTGACAAAGTGGAGCACACTTAAGGAGCTTAGGCGTCGCTGAGAGGCTTTGATGTGGGAGAGGGCGATTAGTGTCCTTCTGTCGGGGGCCGCTGATGCCGCATAATCCCCGCTAATTCCGTGTCACACTTCGTGTCACTGCGGGCGCACAGCGAGCCTTCCTCTGCCTCTGCTTCTGCCTCTGCCTCTGCCTCTTCCCCCTCCGGAACCGCTCCTGAGCCAGCGCTGCTGAGAGCCCGCCCCAGCCCTGCTGTCCCTGCCCTGCCCCGTGGAAGGAGGTGACAACCAAAGCGTGGCTGTGACACGCAGGGCTGAGCTCGACACCAAGTGACACAGAGGGGCAGGCACAGCTCCTCTGCAGCCTCTGGAAAAGCCTTTCGTGGCTCTGCAGGGCACAGGGAGAGCAAGCAGGGCTCAGCTCCATGAGGAGCTGGATGTGCCTCAGTTTCCCCACCTGCACAGCAAAGAAGCTCTTACCCAACACAGAATCCTAGAATGGTTTGGGCTGGAAGGGACCTTAAATCCCATCCCATGGGCAGGGATACCTCCCACTGTCCCAGGCTGCTCCAAGCCCCAATGTCCAGCCTGGCCTTGGGCACTGCCAGGGATCCAGGGGCAGCCACAGCTGCTCTGGGAATTCCATCCCAGCCCCTCCCCACCCTCCCAGGGAACAATTCCCAATTCCCAAGATCCCATCCATCCCTGCCCTCTGGCAGTGGAAACCATTCTTGTCCAAAGTCCCTTTCCAGCCTCTTTTCAAACAGCTTTCAGATCAGAACAGTTCATTTCTGCTTCCTAAGTTAAAAGGGAGTAGAAAGAAGCAGCCACAGTGAACTGTCCCTGCAGCTCTGAGGAGCAAAGGCAGCCAAGATGAACTCAGGGATTCACATCCCTGCAGCGCAGTCACTGCTGCAGAGCGAACATCTGGGTTTATTGTCTCACATCACATCATGGAAATCCATTCCCCATTAATTTCAGATGAATATTTGAAGAGGCATTTAGCAGAAAGCAAACCCTGCACTGGAACCTCTGGAGTTACAGGGCTGATGATCTTTGCTTTCTGTTGACAGCTCTAAAAAAAACATGGGAAAACTGAACCACAAAGGACTTATAGAACTTTTTGGCAAATAGAAAATGGAAAAAAAATCTGCTTCGAGTTTAATAAAAGCTGTCAGTGATGTGTGGCAGTAAATAAATGAAGTGGTCCTTCTCATGCACTGCCAGCTGTGATAGGGTTTAAGGAATTCCGAATTCTGCAAAGGAATTCCAAAGCCAGGAATTACTTCACTTTCCCACAGTGATCCCTGTTGCTTGGAAGCCCTTGCCAGGAAGCACCTCAGCTCAGAAGGAGGCTGCTGTCACTTTCCCCATGGCGAGCACAGACATACCAAGCCCAGAAACATTTTCACAGCACCAAATCTGCACTTTTCTCCCTCTCAGAAGGTCCCAGCTCAGAAATGTCCCCTGGTGCTCTGAGCAGGTCAGCTCCCCACTGCAAGTGCCTTTCCCTGGGCGAGGGGCCAGACCCCGAGTGGAGGCATCCAAAGTGCCAGGAAAGTGCCAGAGGAGGGGAAGGTGTGGGGTAACCTCTGTGGGGTCAGAGACATCAGATGTCTCTCAAAGGAACTCCCTGGAGCTCTACTGCAGCCCTGGCTGCCTGTCCCAGCTCATCCTGGGGGAGGGATACACCTCCAGCGTGAATTGCCCAGGTCTTCAGAGACTGATGGGGAGATTTTCCGTGATTGCCTCATTCCTGCTCTCCACTCCAGCACTAATGGGGGGAAGATTTAATGCTGTGATATCACTTTAATGTGGAGCCTATAAATAAAACTCTTATACCTCCCTCATTACGTCTGCATTGCACCCATTAACCATTCATTCCACACGACGCTCTGCACAGTGACAGCTCCATTCCAGAGTGTTTCCAATGCCACAAACCTGTGTGGGGAATTGGGGGAAAGAAGATAGGAAGGGAGGTCTGAGACTCTGGCTCCAGACCTGGGCATTTTGTAGGGATCCAATGCATAATCCAGGAGCTTCCCGGCACTTAAAACCAAAGGTGTCTGGCATTTTATTGTGGGAAATAAAAGGTTCCATCCATTCCCACTGTCTGTGGCACCACCTGAAAGCACAGCTGGTCTGGGCAGTGCTGTGCCTCAGCTCCAGAGCTCCCTGAGCCCCATAAGGATCTTTGCATCCTGACCAAAGTACAAGCAGCTCAGTCACTCGGAGCAGATAAAAGCAGCGTGTGCTGACTGGGTTTAACTCAGGGGCATTCCAGAGGAGGAGGATTCCTGGTCTCTGAGCCCCGAGCGCACCGGGTGGATCAGATGGAGTGCTGATAACAGTGATGGGAACGGGACTGTGCTGAAAGCTCCTCCGGAGCTCTTTATTGTTGGAGCTGAGTGGGGATTGCTGTGCCCAGAGGTCTCTGTTTTCACACTGGTTTCATTCAGTGTTGCAGAGAACACAAGCCCCACACTTTGGCTGCGGGGTGTCAGGCTGAGCCGGCCCCGGGCTGATGTAATCCGTTAGCACTTGCCAGGCAAAAATACCCTTTCCAAAGGAAAAGAGGTGTCGAAAGGAGCGAGTGAAAGGCTGAGTGTAAAAATACCAGTGCTCTGACTCTGCCTGAACTTTGCTCCAGTTCTCTGGAATGACAACATCCTGGGGAAATGGGGATGAATCCAGCCAATGCTTCCATGTCCACAAGGGCTCAGGGAACAGGATCTGTCCGATCACTGTGGGTTTGGAATCGCAGAATTTCCTGGGCTGGAAGGGACCCACCAGGACCATGGAGCTACTTCAGCCTCCCCTGGGCAGGGAGATGCTCCAGGCCCTCCCCATTCTCACAGCCTCCATTGGACCATCCTCACTGTGCCTTTCCCCAGCTGAGCTGTGAGATGAAAGTGAACCGTCAGAGGGATGAAGGAGAACCTTCAGAGATGAAGGAAAACCATCAGAGATGAAGGTGAGCCACCAGAGGGATGAGGTGATCCCTCAGAGATGAAGGCAAACCATCCGATGGATGAAGGTGAACCATCAATGGCATGAAGATGAATGGTCAGAGGGATGAAGATGAGCCATCAGAAAAACAAAGATGAACCATCAGAGATGAAAGGGAAGCATCAAAGATGAAGGTGAGCCATCAGAGGGAGGAGGTGAATTGTGCTCCTCACTCCGTGCAGGGTTTTTGACCAGTTCTAGACTCTTAGTTTAACTGGAGTAACTCAGGAGAAGTCCACAGGCTTCTCTACAGCCAGAGAGAGCCCAGGCTCAGAGAAGGACCCAGGGATCCATGGATGGAAGATATAGATGTTGATGTTCATAAATTTTAATGTTAAAACCTTGGGTTTGAATGGGAAGGCAGAACTAATGTGAGTCAACCCCCCAAAGCTTCAGCAAGTGGGGAATTACACCAAAGATTGGGATGGTTGTAAACAATTAGGGCCAATGTTCCTCCCTAAGCAGCATCACTGAAGCTGGATGCAGCTAATTTCCAGCTGGGAAAAGGGAGATGGAAAAGAACGGGATGCTAAGCACACAGCCAACAGAATTAAACTGAGAATTAATTTCATCCATTATAACTGATTGCTGTAAATTAAAACTAGAAGGAAATAATTGGTAGCATGTAGCTTTTAGTGTTTCCTCCAGATTAGGGGAATTAGATTTTTTTATTAGGAGCACTAAACTCCTCTGCTGTGCTCCCATGTCTCCAGCAATTCCTGATTCCAGCCTGGTGGCACACTGGGCTTTGGGAACAGCAGCATTTCCTTCATTGGAACCCAAATCCTGAGCCAGCCCTGCAGGGCTGAGCTGGGTTTGAGGGTTCCCAGGGCACAGGGAGGTGTTCTCTGATCCCAAGATCCTGCAGAGCAGGATCATCATTCGCACTGTGCTCCCTCCAGAAAGGCTCCTCTGCTCCTCTGCTGGAGAGGCTCTGCAGCTCCAGGGGTGGGCAAACACCCAGGACAGCAATCTCTTGTTCCTAGGGACAAGGAGCAGCTCCTTGGGTTCTGTTTGTACTGCAGAGGCTCCTGGCAGGTTGAGGTGATCGTGGTAGTCCCTTCAGCTCCTTGCTGGTCCCAAAGAGCAATCCCAGGAAAATCTTTGCTGTGCTGTCAGCCCACATGGAGCAGGCAGAGCTTGGGGTGAATCCTTCATGCTGATCCAACTTCCCTCTGCAAAATCACTTTGGGGCTTGTTCCTCCCTCCTTCATATTTCATCCCCTCATGTCCAGGAATTCAGAGTATGAAGCTGCCACCCGAGCAGCGCCTCAGGGGTTAAACCTCATCCCTCTCCCCTCTCTGGGGATGTTTCCTACAAGGCGTAAAGCCTTGGAAAGGCCCCACTTGGTGCTAGAGCCAATTTCAGGAAATTGAGATCTGGGCTGGCTATTCTGTTTTCCTCAGAGGATATTTTTGTGCATTTATTTAATTAATTCCTCCAGCTTACATAAGGGTAATAGGATTTTTTTTTTTTACATGTCTGCAGTGCTCCCTTCCTCGAGAAGCTCCAACCCCTTTGGCAGGAGCAGGAATAGCCCAGACAGAGCTCGGTGAGGCCACTTCCCACCCAAGCTGAGCATGTGGTGCCTTCCTGGGCCAGGATCCAAGGCCACCAGCTCCTGTTAAACCTGCAGGGAGCTCAGGTGACATCATTCCAGCCAGGAATGCGCTATACATTTGGGTTTTACACCTTGGACTTTTCTGAGGGTGCTGAGGGATGTTGGGCGAGCGCAGGAGTTCAAGGCATCACATTCCCAACGCTCCTGAGAGGCATCAGCTCCAGGAAGGCAAAACCCTGGTGGAGCTGAGGGAGAGGGAGGAGTGCCACCTACTGCAGTATCCCCGCTTGCTGCCTCCAACGCTCTGGCACGGCGGAAATAGAAACTTCTTGTTTTGTAGTTGGAAACATAAAGGAAAGGGAAAAAAGCAGTGGGGAGGGGGGTGTGGAGAGAAGCAACCTAAAAAAAGGAATTTGCTGAATGGCATTTTGTGCCAGCTCCGTGTTTATAAATAGCCCCAATGACACTGCTCTTTGCACGATGAATTTCGGAATATTTCTGATCAGCAAAGAGTTTGAGCTGCAAATAACAATAAATGGGGGAAATGTGTATAAATAAAAGGCATTAAAAACCCGCTCTGTGTGGGATCAGCAACACATCTTGAGGACTACATCAAAGGGACTCAATTAGTAGACACATTTTCTAATTACATGTTCTAATTTACAACAAATACGGGTTTCTAATGAAGTCTTGATTATTGGTGCAGATGGCGAGGACTGGACCCAGTGTTCCGCGCTCACTGCCACTGCCAAGGCAACCACCTGATGCTCCAGACCCAGCTCCTTCTCCTGCTCTGCCCAGACACCTCTGTTTTCCCAATTCCCCAGTGTCAGGAAAATTAATCCACAAACATCAGAGGTTTTTGTCCAAAAAGGAGACAGAGGAGTCCTTTTACTTACGAATAAAGGGAGAGGCCATGGGGCATTTCCCAAGGATGCAGCCTCCTTTTTATCCCAATTTCCCTCTCCCCATTGGCTGAGGTACTTGGGAGGTTCAGACTTCCCAGAACACCTGATGCCAAAGATTCCCCTCTAATGTATAACCCTCCTTTTTAATTTTTAATTCTTATGGAAGTTAGGGGTTTTCCCCATTGTTTCTTTCATCTTTCAATATCTGATTTCATTTATCAGCCAACCTACAGTTTGTTTGTAAAGGCAAATATCTTTTTCCATTCATCAATCAGTGAAATCCTTCCCATAGTTTCTTTTATCCCTCCGTGGAGGTTTTATTTACCAGTGGACCCACAGCTTGTTTGTAAAGACAAATCCAACATTCCTCTCACCAGGAATTTCCCTGAACCCAAAGGTACCTGAGTGAGCAGGTGTAAGCAGATGGAGGAAATTGTCATTGTGGGATGAAACAGCAGCCAAAGCACCTCTGCAAGCAGTCAATCCCTGGACTGGGCCTATTTGCCCTTTGCAATCCTGCCTGGCATGTGCAGAGACAGGGACAGGAAATTTTTCCAGCAGAGCCCTCAGGCACACGCCAAGGCATTATTTTTAATTACAGACAGGGTTCCTTCCCTGCTTCCCCTGGGCATTATTTGCAGTTTTGGGGCATTAATCACTCCAAATGAGATGAATGCTGTGCCCCAGGGTTGATTTCTGAGCTGGTGCCTGGGACAGCTCTGAGGGAAACAGGAGAATAGGGCTGGGAGCAGCACAGCTGAGATCAGGGAATCCCAGAGCGCTTTAGGTTGGAATGGACCCTAAAGCCCATCCCATCCCATCCCATCCCATCCCATCCCATCCCATCCCATCTCCCACTGTCCCAGGCTGCTCCAAGCCCCAATGTCCAGCCTGGCCTTGGGCACTGCCAGGGATCCAGGGGCAGCCACAGCTGCTCTGGGAATTCCATCCCAGCCCCTCCCCACCCTCCCAGGGAACAATTCCCAATTCCCAAGATCCAATCCATCCCTGCCCTCTGGCAGTGGCAGCCATTCCCTGTGTCCTGTCCCTCCATGCCTTGCCCCCAAGTCCCTATCCAGCTCTCCTGGAGTCTCCTCAGGCCCTGGAATTTGGATGGATTGAGTTTGGAGCCATTTCCATGCCCCCAGCCAGACCAGGGCACCACTGCCCCTTCCAGCCCCCTCTGTCTCTGCTCTGGAGATGTTTCAGTCTAAACAGACACAACAAAGTGCTGGAAAAAGGGGGAACTGAGGCTTGGAAAGAGCACAGCCAGCCTGGATCTTTGGGACATCAGCAGGAAAATCTGCTCCCCTACCCTTCCCTTCTGAAGCAAAGCAATGCAATTCTTTCCTTCCAGGCCTTAAAAAAAATTATTTAAGACACTGTTATGGCACTAAAAGAGCCTTGCTCCACTCTCCATGCCTGGATTGCTCTGTGTTATCCTGGATTCCATCCTGGATCTATCCTGGACCCCATTAGCTTTTAAAGCTGCTCAATCCAAAATTCATCCCAAGTTCAGCCTGCCCAGAACTTCACCAGAGCACAGACCCAGATTGGGTCTCCAGCCCAGGAGATGATCCCACCCAGCCAGGATGGAGCTTCTTAAAGTCCCAATACTACAGCTGTATTTATATTTTTTAATGCTCCACTGATCTGTCCCAAAGTCCCAAAGGAGCTGCAGGGAGGGAAGAGCTACACATTTACAGGTGAGAGTGGGAGGTCTGGATTGAGGCAAAAGAGAAAAAAACCCTGCAAGACCCCAATTCCAACATCCCAATCCCTCCAGGAGTCTAATGTAATAAGTCAGCCTGCAAGCCAGGTCATAAAATCACCGAAACCCAGGATAAACTTGAGTGGAATTGAAGTGGAAGTGAGAAATACCCAGGCAGGGGCAGCTGCTGAGTCCCATCCCTGCTGCTGCAGCCCTGCACTAACAGCTCACCCTGCAGGAACTCCTGGCCAATATTGCTGCCTGCCCAGAACGAGCTCCCAGGGAAATCTCTGTCCAGCACCAGCCCCAGCTGGACTGAGCTGATGCTAATAAAAACTAATGTCAGTGCAGGATTAATTCCTAACATGAGCAGGACTCCTCTGCCATCCCAGAGCCACCTCCCACCCCTCCCAGGCAGGATCCATTTCCAAGGAGTGGCTCCTGCTCCTTTCCACACTCCATAAAGGGCTCAGAGAAGATATTTCACTTGGGGAGGCTTCAGTTTAGCAGGATGAAGTGGCTGCTGCACAAAGCTCCACAAAATAAAGGTCAAGTTGGAAGAAGCTGCAAGTGCTGTTGAACACCGTGATTTCCCAACAAATCCTGGGACTTCCCAGGAACCTGGCTCTGACTTCTGCAGGCTGAGGGACATTTGTGTGCCTTTGCCAGCCACGAACCTCCCTTGTCCAAGGGATTTCCCCTGACCTGGCCATCACTCCCCCTTCTCCCCCAGCTGGAACCCAAGCCCTGCTGGGTGAGAGCTAAGATTCTGCCTCTCTGTAAATGAGGCAATTACTGAAGGAGCACTAACTGCAAATCCTGCAAGCCCTGGGTGGATTAAAGCAGATTAATGGAGAAAGAAGAGCTGGGACAATCTCCTTCACTAATGCAGAGCTGCTGGCCCTGAGTGGCTGCACTGCCCAGGCCTGAGCAGGGCAGTAGCTTCTAGAGAAGGCTTGGATGGATTGATTGATTAATTGATTGATTGATTGATTTTACAGATAATGATCACTGCTTACAGATAAAAGGCTCCAAGGAAGGGCAGCATTAGCACAGGGGTCAGAGTGCCCAGTTAGAGGATGCTCCTGCACTCTAAGCCTTTCCCAACACAACTGGGATCCCTTGGATACCTCTCTTGGTGCTAAGGGACTCTGGAGAGCTGGGAGCTCTGGCCCGGGAGTGCCCCAGGCTCTGCCTGCTCTGTTCCAGTAGAGCTGTGTGACAGAGCCCTGGGGACACAGAGGGACCCCCGATGGGAGGGCTGGAGCACCTGAGGGACCTCAGTGCTGCAGATCCATCCTGGTGTCCTTCCAGCTCTGCAGGGAGGAGCTGGAGCCTGGCCTGAGCCCAGCCACAGGGATTTGGGGATTCAGAGATTCAGGGCCACTGGCAAAAGAAACTCCCTGTACAAGACTGGACTTTATTTCTAATTTGAATTCTTTTTCACACCAGGAGGGAGTCACTGCTGGGAAATCTCTCAGAGCAGGATCCAGGACACCCCAGGGGATCCTCCAACTATTCCCGAGCACAGGAACAGCCCTTGCAGGGATTTCCAAGTGGGTGTGCAGCTGCTGGGGCACAGGTAGGACAGGAGAGAACAGGCTCAGGGGGTGAATCCTGCTCTGGCTCACTCACTGCTGTGCCCAGATTCCTTTTCCCACCATTTCCCAACCCACTGACAGCACCAGGGCAGCACTGCTTTGAGGAGGGGGTGACAGAGGGGACACAGCAAGGGATGCTGAGCACCGGGTGATGCCCAGGTGGGATGATGCTCAGGTGAGACCAGGATGATGCTCAGGTGAGAGCACAGCTGGGCAGACAGACCCACCCAGCAGAGCTGGAATTCCCTCCTTGGCCCCTCTGGCTCTGGAATTTCAGAGTTCAGCCCAGCCCTAATTAGTGCCAACTCTTGAGCAGCTTTTCATCTTCCAGGAGCTGGACTGAGAATATCAACTCCTTTTCCTGGGGTTTTTCTCCAGCTGCTGCCAGGGCCTGGATGTAAACCTGAGGAATTGGGCTGGAGAAGCTCTGTAGCTCATTAATAATCTGTGAAGCCATTAAGAGCACTCCACAGAGATTTCACCACCATCTTTTTGCCATTGCAGAGTGAATTACATGACCTTCTTCCCTGCTTTAGGGGAATGGCACAAGTGGCTTTTCCCGCACTTAGTTAAGGAAAGGATCCCATGCCAAGGACAGTGTTTAAATAACAATTATTAGAGAGTAGATGAGAAACCTCTTTTATCTTTGGCCTTGATAGCGTTTTAAAACTGATACCTTTCCCCCTTCTTATTTACATATCAAAATAATTGCTTCCTAAACTCCACAGCTTGCTGCAGTCCTGGAGATAATCTGCCTTTCAAAGGCTGCTCAGGCCCCTGATGAGCCCTGGGCACTGGGAGCTCCGTGATGAAGCACAGAAATCCTTCAGGAAGGATCGATATCTCTGAGTGGATGTGGATGTCATTACCACAGTGACACGAACCCCCACAATATCCTTTGCTTTTCATCGCCCCAGATCAATAGCAAAAAAAAACCCAAAAAACAAATAAAAACCCACCAAACCCAAATCAACCAGTTTTTCCCTTTATTCTGGAATGAAAGTCAATTTTGATGTGTTTCATTTTTCTTTGTCATGGGGAGAAGTTGGATCTCAGCCTTGCCTGCCCAGCTCATGAGAATTCTGGTCTGTGTGGCTGCATCCAGGTCACCATGGAGATGCCAGGGTGTCACCCAGCCTGCGAGGCACAGGGCATGAGAGGGGCTCAGATCCCACCCAGAAAATCGTTTGGGAGTTACAACCTGCACTTCAAATGCTTCCCACTCTGCTTTTTACTTCTGTTTAGTACAAAAATGGGAAATGTAGAAGGGCAGGGAGAGCAAGGCTCTGGAAGATGGTGCTGTGGTCTGAGGGATGGCTGGGATAGGTGGGGGTGCTCCCCTGGAGAGGAGAAGGCTCCAAGGAGAGCTCAGAGCCCTTCCAGGGGCCAAAGGGGCTCCAGGAGAGCTGGAGAGGGACTGGAGACAAGGCCTGGAGGGACAGGACACAGGGAATGGCTGCCACTGCCAGAGGGCAGGGATGGATGGGATCTTGGGAATTGGGAATTGCTCCCTGGGAGGGTGGGGAGGGGCTGGGATGGAATTCCCAGAGCAGCTGTGGCTGCCCCTGGATCCCTGGCAGTGCCCAAGGCCAGGCTGGACATTGGGGCTTGGAGCAGCCTGGGACAGTGGGAGGTGTCCCTGCCATGGCAGGGGTGAGATGTGGGATCTTTAAGGTCTCTCACAACCCAAAACCTCCTGGGATTTTGTGAGGATGAATAAAGTGAGGGAGAGCAAAAGGACACATGGACATTTCACAACACTTCCACATGATTCAAGCTTCATGTAAACAGAAATGTTTCCAACAGCTGGAAAAATGAACACAACAGCCTGAACCCCTCAAGGATGAACCTTCTCATTTCTTGTGCAATAGCGGGAAAAAAGAAAACAACCCTTTTTCTGTCTGGGGTTTTGGAGTCCTTGTTAAATCTTACCTTAAAAAAGTCAAAACAATCCAAAGAACCAGACCAAAGCCCAACAGGAGCCCTGGGCTGTCTCAGGTGGCTCAGGGACAGCCTGTCCCTGGGATCCACTGGGAAATGCCCAGCACTGGCACAGCAGGACAGTCCTGACTCCTTCCTGCCTCAATCCATCCCTTCTTCATAGTACAGAAATAATCTCCTCCTCTCTCACATCTAAGCTTTAAGCACCAGAAGGATTTACAAAGGTGGAAAGACCTTCCGAGGAGAAGGAGGGGAGGTCTAGGGGGTCTCAAAAGTTTCATCAAATGGCGTTTTCTCAGCTATAGTTTCTGTCCTTGGTTTTATCCCATTCCTGTCCTCTAAGGGAATCTGGACACTGAGTTCAGGCAGAAATCCACAGCACAGAGAGACACCTGCGGACAGCTCCCTCCAGCCACATCCTGGATTGACAGATCCACTTTAAACTCAGGATGAGCCCAAGTTTGGGCCCAACACAAACTACAGATGTAGATACAGATATAGATAAATAATCTGTGTAGCTCATTCCTGAAGGAAGAAAAAGGAACAAGTAACAAAAGTAACAAATATCTCCTCATGCTGCTGAGGAACCCCTGGACCTGAGGACAAACTGCCCCACTGAGTTATAGATCAGCTCCAGCAAAACCTGTGAGGAAAGGACTCTTCCCCATGAGGAAAGGACTCTTCCCCAGCCTCAGGAGTACCAAGAGCTCCTCCAGCTCAGGAATAAAATCCCCTTGCCCTGTCCTGCCTGTTGGGAAAATTGCTGCAGCACCAGATCTCCGTGGCATTCCAGGAGGATGGAGTGACAGAGAATGGAGTGACAGACCTTGCCCGAGTTACGTCATCTCCATCTGCAGAAATTCAAATAAAACATTTTATCTGGTTTCCCTTCCAGAAAAGAAGAACCAAACAAACTCAAACAAGCAAAACCCCCCTGCCCCTAAAAAAAAACCAAAAAAAACCAACAAAACCAACCAAAAAACAGGAGAGAGAGGAGTCCAAGGCCCAGGGCAGCCCTGAGCCTGCAGCAGCTCAGTCTGCACACTCAGCTGCCTCCTCTCCTCCCAGCCATGCCATGGGTGACAAGGAGAGGGATGGCCCAAGTGACAGATTCCCCTGATGGCACAAGTGACAGATTCCCCTGATGGCACAGGCTCGTGTAATAAAGTGAAGAAAAGAGAAATATCTCTCTCTATCAATTTTTAAAAGTGTTTCCCCTCCCTCTCCATAAACTGTGTGAGACAAATTGAAGCTGAAGCATCTCCCTCCCAGCTCCTGCTGCCATGTCACTGTTCCTGTTGCTGCCACTGCCACTGCAGCCCCGTGGGGAGGGGGGTGGACCTGTCACCACCCTGTGCTGGGACCCCCTGCGCTCCTACAGCCCCCAGGAAGGCTCAGCTGGTGAAAACCCAGCTTCTCCCTCAGCAGCAGAGCTCGTTTGTGGGACTGAGTATCTCGGGGGCAGCCCTGGAGGTTTTCCTGCACTCTGGATGCTCCTTGATGGCAGCAGAGATTTTCTACCTTGGACCCTCTAAAGATGCAGCAGCCCCAAAGCTGGGCCTGGAATGTACAACTACCACTAAAAAAGAGGTGAACTGAATGATCAGAGGGAGCCTGCTGCTCTGTGCCACTGCTGCAGGCGGCTGTGGGTGTTCTTGGTGGCACCAAAGGAAAACATTCCACGCTGTGGCCCAGGAGCCCTGCAGGGATGGGGCACGGGGGGACTTGTAGGGATGGGGAACAGGGGGGCTGTGCAGGGATTCACAGAATTCACAGAATCACTGGGTTGGAAGAGACCTTCAAGATCATCAAGTCCAACCCAGCCCCAACACCTCAACTCAACCCTGGCACCCAGGGCCACATCCAGGCTTTGTTAAACACATCCAGGGATGGTGACTCCATCACCTCCCCAGGCAGAACATTCCAGAACTTTATCACTTTTTCCATGAAAAACTTTTTCCTAATATCTAACCTGTATTTCCCTTGGTGCAGCTTGAGAATGTGTCCTCTGGTTCTGTCAGTTCCTGGAGAAAGAGCCCAACCCCACCTGACCACAGCCACCTTGCAGGAGCTGTGGAGAGTGATGAGGTCACCCCTGAGTCTCCTTTTCTCCAGGCTGAGCACCCCCAGCTCCCTCAGTCGTTCCTCACAGGGTTTGTGTTCCAAGCCCCAAGCCCAGGGATGTGGCACAGGGGGATTTGCAGGGAATGTCTCACCTGTCCAGCTGCAGTTCATTGGGATAGGAGCTGATTTTCTTCCTTTTCCTTCACTGCTCCCTTTCAGGAGTCGCCAATAAAAACTGAATGTGGTTTATGGCACAAATCACCTGTTGTGAAATAAATCAAATGCTGAATGCTTTCAGTCCTCTCATCAGAGAAATAAAACCTCCAGGTGCAACCTGAGTGTCAGAACCTGTTTCAGTGACCAGTACCACAAACTTTTCAACCCTGCCCATTTTCCTCGAAAGCCACTGCTAATGGTGCCTTGGGAAAGACAATCCCAGCACAATCCCAGCACTCGATGGCTTTGTTTTCTGGGGAAGCAAAGCAGCATCCACAGGGTTCTGCCACTGAAGAAGCAGAGTGAAGCTGCAGTGCTGAGCACAACCAGCCCTAGATGAGATCCAGGCAATCGCTCCCCTTCCAGCTGTCACCCGGCCAAGCCAATTGCCTCTGGAGAACCTGGGACTCCACACGGTGTAATTGAAGGAAAATAATACCATGACCTGCTCCAGACAGCAAAGCTGAAGGGCTCCAAGGCCAGCAGATAAATGTGAGGCAGAGCTATGGATATAATCATTTAAGACCCGAAAGCAAGAGTAATGAATGAACACTGGATTTCAATTATCCTGAGATAATTCAAATTACTTTAAATAGATAGCTGACCTACTAAAAACTGCCTGGGCTCTCATCCTGCATTTGCTGCCCAATTCAGCTAATGACAGTTTGATCCCATTCCTCCCTTTTCAAGGAGCAGCAGGATTGTTAATGGCAGTGCTGGATTCCCGTGGAGCTGAACCTGCAGGTACTCCTGCTCCCCAGCTCTCTGTGCTCAGCCCCATCCTTTCAGCTGTGGCATTTCCAGCTTGGGAAGTTCAGGCTGGGCTGGTGGCATTCCTGAGGATGAGCAGTTCATTTGTTGCAGAATTTGTTGCCTCACGACCAGCTGGGACACCCCTTTGCCATCACGGTGCTGGTGCCTCACTCAGCTGGGCTGAACCCTTCCACAGCAGCTGCCAAATCCCAAATTACAGCCTCTGAGCTCCTCCCTAGCCTGGCCTCAGTTCCCAGAGCAGTTCCATGATTGAATTCTCTGGAAGGTTCTTCAGCTGTCACACCAGGGGTGTTTGGGTGGCCACAAAATCAGAGCAACATCTAAACATCCTGAGATCCTCCCCACTCCACCAAATCTGGCATTCCTCATGCCTGGCGGGTTCTTAAGCTCCTGCTTTTCCCTGGATGTTGCCAGGGGCTCAAACACTGAGTTCTGAACAGGAAACTGCCCAAACACTGAGGGCAAACCTATTTTGGGGGTGTCACCATAGGGATCCCCCTATTTCAGCATCATCCTCATGCTCTAGGAAGAGTTATTGGTGCTGGAACCTGCACTTGGGAATGTTCCAGCTGCTTTCCGTGTATTTCCTGGGTGCACGGGGAGCCACAGCTGGGCTGGAGCTGCAGCATCACCATGGGGACATTCTGGGACATTCTGGGATGAGAACATGGGATACATGTGGTGATGACTCCTCCAGCTGCTCCTCTGCAAAATGTCCCAACAATCTGCTCCAGATGAGGGATTCCAGCAGCTTGCAGAGCCACAGGAGGTGTGTGGAGACAGGATGGGCCTATTCATCACTGCTAATTGCTGGGCAAATGAGTGGGGAATGGTCCTAAATATTCATCTTCATTTGTGAGCACCTGAAGGTGCAGGGTTTATTGGATGAGGGAGGGCAAGGTGGGCAGAGATGGAGAGCAGGTCTCAGGAAACACTGAGGCTGGGATGCTGCTCCAGCCTGTTGTTACTGCTGGAAAGGTGGCACTGTAGCTCACAGCCAGCCAGAGCTGGGCCTGGACCAAATCTACAGAATGGGCACAGAAAAGGCTTCTCAGAGTGAAATAAATTCTCTTATAATCACCAAAACCTCCCCAAATCTTGCTGTTTACATTAAGATGCAGATGAATAGAATGCATTGCTGCAGGTCCCAGTGCCTGCATGGCTGCTGAGGGACGGGACAGGCTCTGCCACCAGAGACTGCTCCAGCCCCAGGCTCTGCTCCAGCCCCAGCCCTGCTCGGGGAGATTTCCCACATTTTCAGGGGAACAGGCCTCCTATGGAACTGCTGGGTGTGGAAGTGTGCTCTGTCTGTGCCACACAGCCCACACCAGCCCTGAGGGGTTGAACTGCGGGTTATCCAGACCAGCCTGACAAGGTCCATCGGAGCCACAGACCAGACTCGAGTTACTGCATTAAATAAACCAGCACAGGAGGGGAAAACCCCATCCAAAGAAACATTGCAGCAGATCTTCCTTGAATTACCAGCAAAGGTGTGAAGATTTTTGCCCATTGGGGTTGTTGTTGGAACAAAACAGCATTGCCATTCCCAATAAAACAAGGAAAGCTCTTCCATGGATACACATGAGAGGGAGGAGTCATTGTACCACATTTTCTCCAGAAATTAAGTAGAATAATTAAATGCTGTCAAACCCCATTTTTGCAGCACAGCAGGTCCGAGTCGGGCCTTTCTGCCAGGGCTTGGTTTCACCCTGGCCACTGAAGGTGCCCATGGCCCCTGCAGAACAGCTCCTGGACTCAAGCCCCCCAGTAAGCACCAGATCCAAAGCACAAACCCAGTTTGACATCGAAAGCATGAATTAACTAGCCCTAATTGCACTGCAAATTGCTCTAAAATTGCATGCAATCATTTAAAAACTAAACCAGCAGTGCTGCTCAGGGTTTGGAAGCATCTGGTGCCCTTTGGAAGATGATGAACAGCACCGTTTGCTCCTGATAATCTCTGGGTAAGCAGAGGGGCCTGCCAGGCTCCTCCTGGTTCATATGAATGGGGTATTAATTGACTAAGAAAAAGTGGAATGAAACTAGTCCAAGAGAAAATGATTCTTGATGCCTCCATTGGGATACCTTCAGCTTGCCCACAGCCATTGAGTTACACAGAATTTTATTTAGCTCCCATCCCAGGAACCATTAAATCCACTGACTCCTGAACCCAGCTGAAAACATTCCTGGTTTTTCACCCGGGCTCTGCAGCATCCATCCTGCCACAGCTCCAGGTCATTGCGTGGACATTTTCTTTTGCCTCCGTGCCTGAGAAGCCGTGATGCTGAACGATTTTTTGCTGTTTTCCTTTTCTATATTCTCTGTATTCTTCACACGTGTTTGTAGCTCTGTAGCTATTGCTGTATCCGTGGCTCATTTTCCCAGTACTTTTCCCTAGGCAGGAAGACAAAACACATCCCAAAGCCTCCTGTCCTACTTTGGTTCATTCTGGGAGCCAAGGCCCAAAACCAGTGCTTCATAAACATTTTCCTAAACAAAGTTTGGTTCCTATCTGAGGGGGGAGGATTTAGAAGAGGTACCTCACCTCTTATGCCTCCAATGGGTGATTTTTGTCAATTATGCTATTTTGCTAAACTTATAAAACTGGGCTCACCCTGTTGGGGTGGGCATCTTGTGGACATTTTCCATGTCTGCCTCTGGAGGTCTCAAATAAAGAGCAGCCTTTGTATTACCTCCTACATCAATATCACCTCCAAAGTGAGCAGTTTAATTTCTAGTTTCTTTAGGGCATCAGCAGCAGTTCCTGGATTCTCCCTGCATTCCTGCTCCCAGGTTAAGACCCAGCTGTTCCTGACTCTGTGGCTCAGTGGTTGCGAGAAATGCTGCTCACTTCCAAAAAAATTTAAAAGGCTTATTAAAACCTTATCAAAAATACAACAGAAGACTAAATAGAGAAAATGTCACAGCACCCAGAGCAGAGCATTTTCCCAACCACGTGCTCATCCCCACCATGGAGGTTCCACCTTTTAACCCTTTGGCCCCTCCCAAAGTTCTGTCCATCAACTCCTCCTTCTCTGTCCAGGTGTGGAGATCACTGCCTTGACATCCTGATTGGAGCTCAGCTGTTGCCATGGTAATGAGTGACCCTCCCAAAAGTCCCAAACCCAGGGCACCCCTGATAACAACACAAGGGGGGTGAAACATAATTATAAATCTATAAAACTTCTCCTAACATATATACAGGATATTTGGCTTTTAATTGTGAGAGTCAACCATCATATTATTCATCTGTCACAGTGATGGAAACAGCACAAGAGGAGCAGCAGAGAAGGGACACAGCAGGGACTGAAAGAAGATTTTAGCTTTGTTCTTTGGGTTCTCCTTGCTCTCCTGGACCAGCCAGAGCAAACCTGCACATTCACCTCCCCTCGGATCCTCCTTCCCCAAGGCACAACCGACCAGGGGTAAAATCAATCAGCTCTGCAGTCATTAAAACCTGATATTTGTGCCCATAAATCACATGGTGGGGAACACCAGCAGCACAGAGGCACCGAGGGCTGCTCTGGCAGCAGGTCTGGGAGCAGCAGCAGGGAGATCAGGGACAGGCAGAGCCCAGGGCAGGTGTGTGCCCAGAAATCCCAGTTTGTGTCGCTTTTCCTGGCTTTGAGTGACCTTTGGAGAGGGAGCTGCTCGCTCCTTGCTTCTCCAGAGCAGCTAAATGGGAGCAAGCACGAGTCTTTCACAGCTCACTGCTCTCAAAAATGGTCCTGCCGGAGCTGTCAGGAGACACATCCTCCTCCCCGGCCCATTAAAGAGGATATTTAACAGCTTTTCTTACATCTCAGACGGGAGCTGTCTCAGAGCTGGTGTTTTCTTTCTTTCCAGATCGCAGCAGTCACCTACTCGCCATAAGTAAATTCACTTTTTGGGTTTTGATTTGGGGTATTGAAGCCCAGGCAGTAAACAGCACGATGCTCTCAAGGGTGGAGCATCGTCGTATTCCGGGGAAAAAATAACGTTTCGTGGGAACCTGGAGCCCTGTTCTGGACCTCCTCCTGCAGTGTGAGGGGTGAGGTGCCCCACAGATGCCCACATTCCATGACTGACTCCTCCTTGGGGTGGACAGAGACATACACAACTCCCAGAAGGATTTATCAAGCTGTCACCCAGCTCTGCCAGTGCCATCACCTGATAAACCTTCCCTTTGTACCAGGAAAGTCAGGAAAATCTGTGATTTTATATTGAAAAATCACGTCATCTTTGTGTGTTTTTATAGAAGGGATTTTAGGCATAAACTGGTTTTGCTTTCAGGCTTTTCACAGGGTTTGTTTTTTGGTTTTTTGGGTATTTTTTTTGAGGCCCACAAGCCAGAAGCCAGTTGACTGATTTCACTTTCAGGCCTCAGCTGAACTTGAGATGTAGGAAAAAGTCTCATCATCCCAACAACTCAGAATTGCAAAGTTACTGATCCCCCCACTTTCTCCAAAATCTCCCCTGAATGTGGAGGAATTCATGGGGATAAAGAACAGCCTTTCCCTGCAGCCAGAAAATCACTGCTCTATTCCAAGCTGGCAAAAGGCAAAGTAAAGACAAATCACTGCTCATTTAACCCTCATATCCATAAAGAGTGGTGAAGAGAGAAGAGGCTTTCAACCTTAAAAATGAGATTTAAGAGGTGAGTTTTACCCTCTCATAGCTCTGTGAAATATTCCCAGCAGAATCAGCAAACCTTGCAGAAGCAGCTTTTGCATCTCTCATTGCATTTTGTACTAAAAGCACTGAGAGCTTCCCCAGGTTTCCTTCCCTGCAGGAAGATCCTTCCCAAGCCAGGTCCTCCAGCCCTGCTGGAATTCCCTCTGACCCCAGCACCCTGAGCTGAGCCCTCGATCTGCCCTGGGCCTGCTGCTCTGGGTTGGAACTGAGCACAGAACCATGGAGTGGGTTGGGTTGGGAGGGACCTTAAATCACCTCCCCTCCCCTCCCCTCTCCTCCCCTCCCCTCCCCAGGGACACCTCCCACTGTCCCAGGCTGCTCCAAGCCCCAATGTCCAACCTGGCCTTGGGCACTGCCAGGGATCCAGGGGCAGCCACAGCTGCTCTGGGAATTCCATCTCAGCCCCTGCCCACCCTCCCAGGGAACAATTCCCAATTCCCAATATCCCATCCATCCCTGCCCTCCTTCAGCTTCAGGTCATTCCCTGTGTCCTGTCCCTTCGTGTCCTGTCCCTCCAGCCCCTCTCCTGCACACAGCCAATGCTCCATGGCAAAGAACTTCAGCTCCTTCCAGGACCTGGATCTGAAACTCCCACAGGATCCAAGTGCTCTGCAAAGCAGCTCCAGCTTTTCCTGAAGTCCTGCTCCTGCCCCTCAAACCTCTCCTGAGCTGGACACCTGTCTGCCCAGAGAAAAGTAGAACATCCCTGCCCTGGCAGCAGCTCCACCTGAGGCACACTGAGCTCTCCAGGCTCCTCTCTTGACTCTTTCTTAGTTGTCTTGGCTTTCCCTGTGATCAGCAGAACATGTCGAGTCTTCTGAGAAGATCTAATCTCCCTGCTGGCTGCCCTGACTCCTTTGCAGAACAATGTTTCTTCCCAGAAAAATGCAATTTTATTCAGGCTGCCGTATCAGGCCTCTGATATTAGTGATGAGCTTCTCAGGAACCTCCTCAGCCAGAACATTCCTGTGCTGGCAGATCCTATCAGGGAAGAGGGAGAATATGATGCCTCTGTGGCATGGCTGTTGAGAATAAAGAGAGAGATATGGAGAGAAAACACGAGATAGAGGCACAAATAAACAAACCTTGGAGCAATATCCTACTGTTTTTGTGGAGGAGCCTCCTGACTCCAGAGGGAACAGTCTCGTGTCCCAGCCTTCCACTCTTTTCTCCTTTTTTCCCTGAGCCAGGGATGTATTTTCCAGTCAGGCAGCGCTGCCTCTGCTTTGTGGGAAGGGATCTGATGGGCAGAGTGAATGTGGCACTAATGGGAAGGAGACAGGGCAGAGCCTGAGCCAAGTGTAGCAATGGTTTGGGAAGCTGAGGGGAGGGAAGGCAGGACAGGAATTCCTGCCTGTTACACACCACCAGCAGGCTCTGGTATCAATCACTGCTCAGCTCCATGTGCTGACTGATGATCCTGCCCTATCTGCAGCCAGAATTAATGGGAATAAGCAGGGAAAGGCTTGGCCGGGGCACGGCAGGCACAGGAAGGCTCCTGCAAGCTGTGAGGAACCCAAGCAGTGCTGCTTCAGGGGGGCTCGGGGGACTCAGACATCATTTATTAGCTACTTTCCTAATTAATTCTTCTAAAATAACCCAGCTGACTTCTGGAAAGAGACAACGGGGCCCTTTTGCGGGAACAGCCCCGTTTGAAGGCTCCGAGGATGTCCTGAGGGCTGGGAAGGGCTCCAGCTGCCCAGCAGCACATCCAGGTTCCCTCCAGCCCTGTCCTGGCTCCTGCCCCAGGAACAGGCATGATCCAGGCTGAAAACCTCTGATGTGTGTGGGAAAGAGCAAAGGGCACATCCCAGAGGCAGATCCCCCACCTGCCTTATCAGCCCTGTGCTGTTCGGGTGAAAAATGCAATTTCCTCAGCACGTGTCTGAACTTGGGCTGCAGGGCTGTGAGGGAGCACATCTGCTTGTTTACCCAAAAAAACCCAACCCAAGGATTGATCTCCGATTCACAAACATTAGAGAAAGCTTCAGAGGTCTTTGTTTGCCTAACAGAGCAAAACAAGGAAAAAATTCCTTCCCTCCGTGCTTTATTCACACTCTGATTTATCATAGCCCACGGTGACAGGAGACGTTCCCCCAGAGGTACCCACACCTCAAATGGATCAGAGCCTCGAGTCAGAGACATTTTTCTTGCTTTAAGTCTGTTGTGGGAACCTGGTTAAAACCCTTTCTTCCAGGCTGAATAAATTCCCAGTGCTTGAGCCCTAGGAACACAAATACCATCCCTTCCCCGCATTCCCCAACCCAACAGCTGAGATCTCGGGATCAGTCACAGCCCTGGCCTGGCTGAAGCTCTGGGCTCAGAGGATTTAGGGCCCAGAGGATTCCCAGGATTTAGGGCCCTGCTTAGTGCAGGCAGAGCTCATTTCTCTGCCTCAGATTTAAAGCCTTCAGTGATTTCTTGAAGGTGAATTTCTCACCTTCCTTGTCTAAGGGAAAATACTCCTTGAGACAAATGGCTGGAATGAGGTGGAGGAGCCTCTTTAAAATCAGACTTTGTCCCTTTATCAGTGCAAAATCTCTATGTGGCTCTCATTCTGTCACTTGAGGCCGTAATTCTGCCCCAGGGCTGACATCCCTGAAAAGCATCAGGGATAAATATCCACTAAGAGGCCAGGAGGATGGCTGGGGATGGAATCTGAATTCTCATCTCAACAGAGCTTTCAGCCAATTTCAGATTCCACCACCATGTCCTGTCTGCAGTTCAGATCAGTGGAAAGGACAGAGAAATACCGAGGGTTACAGAGCCGAACCAAACCGAGGGACGGTGATTCTTCCTGATCACTCTGGAGCCAGCACTCTGCTCTGATCCCAAGGGCGGCTCCAAGAAACAGATTCTCTGGATCTGCCTTCCTGGAGAGGGCTGGAGGGATGGATGGATGGATGGATGGATGGATGGATGGATGGATGGATGGATGGATGATGGATGGATGGA
>WBNO01013953.1:72494-122545 GCA_013400575.1 Peucedramus taeniatus
ATGGATGGATGGATGGATGGATGTGGATAAATGGAGGGATGGATGGATGGATGGATGGATGGATGGATGGATGGATTGGAAAAGGGACACACCATCTCACAGCACCTTTTGGAAAGGGATCCACCCTGTGCTAAATAAAATCTGCCTCACCCCAACACAGAGAAGAATGAACACAGTCTCTGTGGACAGAGGGGAATGTCCAGCTGGGACAGATTCCATGATTCCAGAAATTCCATGGCGTCAGCTTGGCCCCATCCCGCTGAGGGAATGTCCCATCCCATGCACCCAGTGAGGAAAAATCCCTTGGAATTTCTCCCTGTCCCACCCCACCAGCCACCACCACCTGTCCCCGGGGTCATGCTGTTCTGGGAATTCAGCCCTCAAGTGTAGCCCCTGCTCTTGCCAGAGCCCATCCCAGCCCTCTCCAAACTGCCCCTCTCGTGTGGCACCAGCCAAGAAAGGCTGACAGAGAGCAATTTCTTGTCCAAGGAGAATTGCTTGCTCCTCCCCAGTGTTATAGGTAAATTAGTGATTCAGCCAATTTATTTTTTAATAATAAAAAAAATTAAGATTTTTATTTTGCAATTAAGATACAATTTGGATAGCCACAATTAATAGAGACAACACCAAGCCTGGGATCGGCACTGGGTGAACTCTGGTCTGACCTCTATCGCATCAAACCCCCTCTGTTCACAAATGCTGCCTCCATCGGGTCGGTTTTTATTCATTTTTTTTCTGCCTGAGGCATAGGTTCTCCTATTCCTTTGTTGCTTCACGTATTCATGAGGTCTCCTTTTTCCATGCTGGACTGGACAAAGACGTTTCTGGGAAGTGATGAGATCAGATGCCCAGTTAGGGAACCTGGTATTCAGATGCGAGGGGCTAACGACCCTGGTTATCTCCTAACGACCCTGGTTATCTCCATCGTGGGCACTTGTCAGCCGATCATCACCAGGTGTTCCCCAATCAGTCCCAGGAAGGGGTTCATCTCTGTTGGAGCCACATCTTTTAGTTTGTAAATGAAGCTCTCCTCCGCTGCCATCCCTGGTTTCTCAATCCTGTGAAGCAATCCTCCCCAACCTCTGCTTGTGGGTTTTAAGCCTTTAGAGATTTTTCATACATGTACAACTTGTTTATGAACATAAGTTATTTCACAATCATTTCTATATTTCATAGGAGCATGAATTAATCCATACCATCTATTACACCAGGATGAACCAGCGATTTTTGCCGAGGCTGAGGCTGCACAATTCAGATGTTTCCATTCCCAGAACTGTTTGCTCTGTGGTGGAGAAGCAGAGTGTGGCAGGAGAGGCTCTGATCACACAATAATGCCCCTTTCCTGCAGAGGTTAGGCTTGGTTTTAATCAGTGTTTGCCCTCTTTTCTCTCCTTGTTTCAGTCTGAGTTGCCCAAGGTAAAAGCTGAAGTCAATTTGCTACCTGTGCAGAGCTCCCAGTGTTGGAGCTGCACCCCAGGGGAAGGTCCTGACAGGGGAGGAAAGAGGTGATGAAGAGATTACCAGCACCAGCCCCTCAAAGTGGGCCAGAGACTGCACAGAGAGCTGGGCTCACCTCTAGGGGGGAAGACTCAGGGCCAGCTCCGCACAAAGCTTTGGGGGTATTCAGACAAAATCTGGGACTGCACCAAAGCTCTTCCCTGAGCAATGGGAAACTGGGGAGCTGGGGCAGGGACTCACCCAGTACACACTGACCCAGGGCTGCTCCAAACCACAGGAGCGCCTGCAGCCTGGCAATCTGGTCATTTAAATATCTCAGCCTGGGCGAGTTTCCTTTCCCGCTCTCCCAGCACATCCCTATTTTATTTTCAGGGAGCTGGGAGCCAGCAGACACTGGAGCAGCAAAGTCAGAGGAAGGGAGCCAGGCTGCCCCCGTGATAGATTTGGCCTGGAACAAGGATCAGGTGCTCCAGCAGAGCATCGAGGGGTTGGGAGGAGGAGGAGGAGGAAGAAGCTCCGTAGCTGAATTCCCAATTTCCAGCTTTATCCGCAGTCTTCCCCAGCTTCTCCCTTCCTTGCAAATCCCGCACAGCTCCTGCCCCAACAGCCAGCCCTGCTTCCCACGGCTCGGGCTGTCCCTGCTGTCAGCCCCAGAACTCGGAGCAGGGTTGGAAGGAGCTGCTGATCCCGGGATTGGGGTTTGAGAGATGCTGCAGTGCCATCTTCAGACGGGAGGGCAGCACCCGCGGCGGGATGGGCTGGGACACAGATGGGAGGGGGAAAGGAAACCGACCCCAAAGCCCCCCCAGACCCAAAGACCTGGAAAACATTCCCGGCTGGAGTGGCTGGAACTGGACAGCCCAGGCCAGGGATGCAGCACAGGCCGGCACAGATCCATCCCCACACAGGCCTGGGAAGGGCTGGGATCCATCCCCCTGGGATCCATCCCCTCCAGCCCTTCTCTCTCCACTGCATCCCATAAATTGAGGGATCCAGCTGCATGAAACAGCTCAAGGGCTTTGTGGAAAGCAGATACAGCCTCTCCCTCGGCTCTGTGGCTGGGTTTGCCGAGGTGGAAATCACAATGTGTGTTTGAGCAGCCCCCTGCAAGCTGGATAACATTGTTCAATCCTGATGGCTCCTTCTCCAGGAGGACATAAAGCAGGACAAGGAGCTCTGTCCTCCCCTGCTCCCAGATCCTAGAGGCTTTGCCCACAGAGCTTCATTTCGCATGGAACAGCCTCTCCTGATCCCACCTCTGGCATTTCCTGGAGGGAATAAGTGATGGCAGTGACCCATAAGGGCTGGGAGCACTGGGAGCACTGGGAGCCCATTTAATTCCGTGCCACATTAACAACAGGCACCGACAGCCCCGTGGGCAAACAGGGCCTGCAGCTGGGGCTGGGTGCCCAGACAGCTTCAGATAGGGCCCTTCTGAAAATCAGCCCCCTTAAGAAACCTTTCTTTCCAGCAGCACTGGTTATTTGGGCCAATTTTTAGCAATTTTAGTCATTTTGGCCTCCTTCACAGGTCACTACTGCCATGAGTGTCCCTGGAGCCCAGAACAGCAGCAAAGCTTTAGAGGAGAAAAAGCAAACGTTCCTTGGGATTTCAATGGGATGAAATCACTGCGAGGCATGGGGGGAAAGGAAGGCCTTAAACTAACAGAGAGCAGGGTTGGGTTGGATATTGCAGAGAAATCCTTCCCTGGGAGGGGGGAAGTCCTGGCACAGGGTGCCCAGAGCAGCTGTGGCTGCCCCTGGATCCCTGGCAGTGCCCAAGGCCAGGCTGGACATTGGGGCTTGGAGCAGCCTGGGACAGTGGAAGGGGGTGAAATCAAACCATTCTCTGACACTAAAATTAATCCCATGTTTTCCCTTAAGCCTCCTCTTCCACACGGCCGCCCCCAGGCAAACCCAGGTGCTACAAAAGCTCTGGAGAAGGAGGATTTGGTGAGCTGGGGAAGGGATTCCTGCACTAGAGGTGAAAACAGCTATTTTTCAGGAACAGGGTCACAAAAGCTGTACCCTCCTGGAAAGGCACCCACCACCCACCCATCAGGAATTACAAATCTTAATTTTAAATGCGAGCTGGGGAATGGAGGGGGATGAGCCTGGCTGGAGGAGCTCTGGGTGCTGTCACCCATGCCTGCTCACAAGAGGAGCTCTCTGCAGAGCCCTGGCAGCACCGGGGCCAGCCCTGCAGCCCAGCTTGTCCCCAGATGTGTGACAGGAGCCTGCCAGCCCTGCACAAGGCCCTGCTCAGAGCTGGGTGACAGAACTGCCCCAGGAACCCCCAAATTCCTGATAAACCAGGGGCTGAGAGCTGCTGGGCGTGGAAGTGTGTGCCAGAACCCAGCACTGCCTCAGCTCAGCCTGCACAGGGACAGCCTCAGGAGCTGCAGAGCTCAGGGAACAATCCTGGATCAGCCACAAGCAGTTCCTGCCTCAGAAGTGACCTCCCTGCTCCCACTGCCCAGAAACACTCCGGGAGCTTCCAGGCAGGGTCAAGGCCAATTTGCTCAATTCCCAGCTTGGCAGGGAAGGGATTACACAGCAAAAACTGGATCTGAGGGTTACACAGCTCTCAAAGCCCTTCACTCCCTGTCCCCCGGGCCAGCTCAAAGCCTTGCTTCTTCAGAAGCTCCTTGGCAATTAGCTCGTTTTAATTAATACCAACTCCACCCAGTGGAACCAATGCCTTGAAAATGGCTGGGAGAGAGGAAAAAAGCAAAAAGGAGGAGAGCCAGGGTGCAGTTCTGTGCTCACCCACATGGAGGGGGGTGTTGGGAGCCCCAAGGGGAAGGAGCCTGAGCTGTCCCCACACCCATGGGGGGTGGTAGATGGAAAGGGACATCTCCCAACCCCCTCCACTGCTCCCACTCCTCATGTGTGACCCCACCATCCCCAAAACCCACTGCAGACACACAGAGCTCTCCCCAGCTATGCCACAAACCTGCCCCAGCCCTGGGAATGGAAGGATGGAAGCAGTGCTAGTAGCAGCCACCTCTCCTTACCCAGCACCTCCTTCCTGCCTCCACGGCAACTTTCAACAGCCTTAATTGCTTCTTATTTTAACACTAGGGGAACGAAAGCTCTGTGAGCTTCTATCACTGGATTATTAACGCTCCCCAGGACAGACCCCAAATGCAGCCAAGCACTATTTTATGTGGTTATATTTGCAACTTGAGTTTTCTGTATAATCCCTGGCTCTGGATCTCTGCTGTTCCTCCAGCCCCTCTCCAAAGGCTGTCAGAAATCCTGAACCTTTGCTTGCTCAGGGCTTTGCCCTCCCTGGGCTCTCTCCTCCCTGGTCAAAGTGGAATGAAACATCTCTGGAGGCTGCCAATGCCAGCACTGAGATCCCTCTCTCCTGACACAGCTTTTCCCCTGGGAATTCAGAATTGCTCCCAACCACACACACATTTCATGGACAGGGAGCAGCACAGCATGGAATGTGTCCCCATTTTCATCCTTCCCCTCGTGCTGTGGCCACCAAACCCTTCCCTTGGCAGCCAAAGGGCCAAACTGGGCTGGTCTGCCCCAAACTGGTGACACTGGGGAAAACTGGTTCTGTTCCGTGTCCCACCTGGGGGAGACATCAGGGGGTTGCAGGGGCTGAGTCCAGCCCAGAGCTTCATCCCACACCTGATGGGGACTGGAAAACCCTCTGGGATGGAGAAGCAGCAGCACAGCTCGGCTCAACAGCCCACAGAGCCACCTGGCGGAGGGGAAACTGGTTCAGAGTGACATGAAAGAGTCCAGGGGGCCACCCAGGGGGGTGAAACTTGGTCCAGGGTGACCTGAATGGGCTGAAATTGGTCCAAGGGAACCTGAAAGGTCCGTGGGGTCACCCAGGGGGGTAAAACTGGTCCAGNAAAGTGACCTGAAGGTCAAATTCCCCCCGTGGCCTCTCCCTGCAGGGACTGCCAGGCTGGAGCAGTCCTGCCTCTCCTCCTCCCCAGGGACAGCACCTCACTCCCCAGCCTTGGCGAGGCTCCTGCCTCCTCCCTGGGAGTGCAGAGCAGTCAAGGCAGTGACCTCCCTGCTGCACAGCTCTCACCTGCATGGATAGACATAAAAATACACAACATTTTACAATCTGCTCCCTATTCATTAGGCCCCGCTGAATACAATAAAGCTGCCACTAGACCAGCCCCTCCTGGAGCTCTCAGCTCATGCTGAAAAATGGAATTATATTGCAGTGAGGCTTGTAAACAGTGCCAGGCTTGCTTATTATTAGAAACCCTGCTCCAAAATCCAATCAGATTAATTTATGTGGGACTTAAACTGCTGCTGCTAATTGGAGGTAATGGGATGGACACAGCCCCTCGCTGCTCCTGCAGGTCCTCAATCCCTGCGGACCCTGGCCTCAGTCTGAGGGCTGGGAGGGAACTTGGAGCACCCAGAGCTCCCCATTGCTCAGGAGAAATCACATTTCCAACATCCTGGGCCTGTCCTGACCCTTAGGGATTCCTTCACGCTCCCCAGAAGCCCTTGCAGGTCCCTTTTCTTCAGGAAGGGTGCTCTGGACAGAGCAGGGGACTGATCCACAGGCTCCTTCCCAGGCAGGAAGGTTTGGTGGGACACATTTTGCTCTGATCCCAGCCCAGCATTTTTCCCAACCCTGCCCTTCCCTCCTAGCTCAGCCCCAGCTTGGGATCAGAAACAGCAAAGCCAAGGTGGGCACTGAGTACAGAAGTGGATTTAAAGTCCTCCTTAAGCACAAGAGCTTTTCTTTTTTAAAAAGGTGAGTGGGGCGAAAAGGAAGATGAAGTGAATTTATCCAGAAGTTGGTCAATCCCTTAATCCCAGGAGGTCAGAGACATCCCACCTGGAAATCAGCTGGATTTCATTCTCTCCTTGGTGGGCTGCTGCTTCCAAGAAAATCTCATTTCAAGACACAAAGAGCCAGCTCAGGGAAGTCTCAGCTCCTAATTCTGGGAAATGAAGTGGGACTGAGTGGATTTGAGGCAGTCCTGGCTGGGAGCATTTGGGGGAGGTTTCCAAAACCACGGTGGGCATGGGGCTGTGCCTGTCCTAAGGGGGCTGAGGGATGGCTGTTCCATGACACAGAAAATCCTTCTCTCCCTCCACCTCCCAGGGGACAGAACTGCTTCAGCTCTTCCGTGTTGGTCTCAGGATGCAGGATTTGAAGGCCCTCGTTCTGCAGCATCTTGTCACTGTGTGCCAGATTCCCAAAGGGCAGCATTCCCACAGTTTCCGACATAATTCCTGTGCCTTGTCTGCCTCCTTCCCCATCAGAGCCCGGCGATGCCAGATCTGATTGGGAAGATGGAAGAGCTCCCACAGGGAACCTTGCAGCAGGTGGATTTCTCCCTCCACCTTCCTGAATTATCCTTCCAAAGCAGATGCTCCTTCCCTTTCCAGACTCCAGGAGCTTTTTGTGTCCCTGGGTGCTGGGGAAAACACAGAAAATCTCCTCTCTGGCAGCTTCAGCTGCGGAGCCAAGGCGGGACAGGCTGGCAGTGCTCTGAGGAGTCCATGGAACCACATCCAGCTTCCACAGGGCCAGGCAGCAGCCACAGATCCTGCTGGGAGCATCGCCTGCAGAGAGCTGCACACCCCAGAATTCCAGCAGAATTCACATTCAATGGCTCTGCCCTGGCACAGGGAGGGAGCTGGGCAGGAAGGGCCCCCCCACCAGCAGGACACAAAGCCACAACATCCCCAGGACTAAAGGATTTGTGTCCATTTTGAAGCCAAATGGAGAGAGAAGGAAAAGGACAATTTGATGGAGCAGCTGGGAAACATCCCCTAAGGATGAATCCATGGGAACTGGAAGCACTGGGTACTGAGAGGCTCTGCCTAGGGAGCCAATGCTGCCCCTTCTGTTATAGATGGATAATGAGATGATTTGCTCTCGCAATTAAGGGATGACTATGGTGTGAATATTAAGAAAAGCTTTAGTGATGTATAGTTATGTTATTACAGTTTAAATACCCTTTACTCTCCCCATGGTTCCCTTTCCCCCCCTCTGTATTGTTGCCATCAGACAGCCTGGGTTGTCTAGGACAGGTAAAAGAAGGATGCACGTGTGTCCCTTGCATGGACAGCTGGGAATGAAGGGGCTTGTTGCTAAGGGGGCACGGCAGGATGACACCTGAGCTCCAATCAAGTTGCAGGAGAGCAATCTCCACAGATAAACGGCAGAGAAGAGCTGACTGACAGACTTTAGGAGGGGCCAGGGTTGGCTGATGCAACCCCCAGGGGTATAAAAAGACTGAACATCCATCTTGAAATCAAACCAGCCATGTGGTAGGCATGAGGTCATTCCCAGTGCTGTAACTTCTTCCTTATGTAGTCCTTTTTTTGTATTTTTTTGTCAAGGTTTAATAAACCTTTTAAATTTTCAAAGTGAGCAGTTGTTTCTCACACCTTCCAAAGCTCAAATCCACCAAACTGCTGGAGAATCAGTCCTAGGTCAGGCAAAAGGCTCCTCTGCTCCATTCCCTGGCTGGGTGATCACAGGGAAGAACAACTCCAGGCCAGGAGGCAGCAACAACCCTGGGGGCAGGAGCAGCTGCTCAGGGGAGTAAAGAGGAGTGGAGGCTTTAGGGAGAGGGAGAGATTTTCCACCAGACAGATTTTGGGCTTCCTTCTCTTCACATGTAACCTTTGTCCTTAGTGAGGTGGGTGAGGCAGGGTGAGGTGTCCTAACAAGGACATGGCTGCATAAATTTATTTTATAAATAATTTTTATTAATAAATGTTTAATAAGTGTTTAATATAGAAATTAAACAAATTAATAACCAACCCTCCTGAAAGGAGAAGGAAAGAGACAATCAGCTGGGTCTGACAGATTTGCCTGTGACATGGGAAGAGGAGGAAAAGCTCTGGAGCAGGCCTTGGATCATGCCCGGCTGCTGGCTCAGGGCAGACAGAAGCATTTTTGCAGCCTGGGGATCTTCAGCAGCAAACCAGAAGTTCCCCTCCCTGGGCTCTGCATTTTTTTCTTTACTTTTCCCTCCTCAGAAAAGCAGCTCAGGTGCAGCTCCTTGGGGTTCCCATCCCTGGGAACTGCTGCCATCCATGACTTCCTTTGATCTCCCCCCTTCCAGGAGTTACTCTCCTCCAGCACAGAGCAAACACAATTGAGAGAGCAGAGCCCACAGAGCATTTGCAGGTCCTGTGGGAAAGGTATTTCCAAACCTGTTCTTCATCCAATCACCTGGTAACTGCAGCTTTCTCAGGGATCAGGAGCAGCTTTTCCTTATCCCAGTACAGCCTCACATTCCCCAAGGTGCTCAATGGAGATATTGTAAACTCAGACAGGTTGAGAATATGTCACAGCTGCAATTCCAGCTGCAGGTGGAATTTTGTTGGGAAATGGGAACTTGCAGCCTCTGTGCTGCTGATTTGGGAGTGAGGTGGGACCTGTAATGCAGAAATTGTGGCTGTCCCTGGATCCTGGGAGGGCCCAAGGCCAGGCTGGATGGAACCTGGAGCTCACTGGGACAGGGGAAGGTGTCCCTGCCCATGGCTGGGGTGGGATGGGGTGAGATTTACCTCCCTTCCCATCCAAACCATCCCATGACTCCATGAAGTTCTCCCTCAGCCAGCTGCAGTTACCACTCGGTGTGGGCTGATCCTGACTTTCTGGTCCAGTGGAATGAATTCAGAAGATCCAGCTGTGTGGATCACATGGGAAGTTTTAGGGAAAACAGAAGCTTGTGAAAGGATTATGGAGAGTTTTTTAAAAAGTACTTTCTCAGCCCCTTCAGAACATGAAAATAGGAATTGCATCTTTGAGGCAGCTCAGAAGCCCCATTTGGGGTTGTGTGTCTGTGTTCACAAACCCTGGATTTGCTTCTCACAATCAAGAAATGAGCTTAGAATCAAACACTTCAAAAAAATTGTGCTCTCCTGCTTTTAGGGATTTCCAGCACTTTCATATGGATATGGATGCACACAGAGCTTTCCTCTGCATTGACCACAAACATTAACACTTCATTGGGCTTTAATGAGCAACTTGAAACTCCAAAAATCAAGAAAAGGCCCTAAAGCGATTGAAAATAAAACTTGACAGCAGCACAAAACCAACCAGGCTTTCTCCAGCCTCTCCCAGCCAACCTGTGGAAAATCTTTTCCTGCATCAGCATCCCAGATGAAAGAAGCAGCCACAAATGATGGGCAGCCAGGCTTTTAAGCACCTTAAAAATTTAAATGAGTTCCAGGTGTAAATTCAAAGTGGCTCCTCCAACTGCATTAAGGCACTTTCCGTTCACAATGAGAACAGCACTGATTTGATTTTGTGCATCTGTACTGAGTGTGGAGATCCAGGGAATTGGAGCCCTCTGCTGAGAGCCTGCACTGGGATTTGATGCATTCCAAGGTGATCCCAGGGCTGGGGTCAGGCCGTGGTCACGGATTTATCTTGGGTGCCAAAGCCTGGAGGATGCTGCAGCTAAGAGCAAAGAAACCTCTCTGAGGGCCTGGGAGCTGCTCCCTCCTCCAGCCTTGCCCTTGGAGCATGCTCTGAGCCACAGCCAGCAGCAAATTCCATCTGTGCTCACCCAGATTCCTCATTCCTGGGCACTTCTGTGCTGCCAAAACCTCATCAAAACAGAGGGGAATCTTTAAAGGTCACCCAGTGCCTGGGCAGGGACACCCCCACCAGTCCAGGGTGTTCCAAGCCCTGCCCAACTTGGCCTTGGGCACTTCCAGGGATGGAGCAGCCACAGAACCTTCCCGTGCTCCACTCCCTGTCCTGCTCCTCCAGCACAAACCTCCCTCAAAATCAGCAATTTGCAGAGAAACTGCCCAGAATTTCCCGTAGGAATAAATGGAACAGGACAGCTGGGGCTGCTCCACCCCTGGAGTATCCAAGGCCAAGCTGGATGGGGCTTGGAGCAGCCTAGGACAGTGGGAGGGGTCCTTGCCATGGCTGGGGTGGGATGGGATGACCCTTAATGCCTCCTCCAAACAATTCCTTGGATTTTTAGAGGGCAATCCCAAACCCTCTGGCAGGAGCTGCCTGGGAGCTGCATTTGAGCAGCACAGTGGGCTCAGAGCAGGCCCAGCAGCCGCTGACATGAGCAGCCCAGCTCAGGAAAAGCTTCACTCTCCTCTTCTTCCTAAATTCTTTTCCTTTTTAATTCCACTTGCTACAGCAAAGCACCGCAAAGCTGTATTTAAATTAAAACAATCCTCCAGCCTGCAGAGAAAACACACAGAGCCATCCATTTCCACAAGCAAACGGGGCAGGAAATCCAAGCAAGATTTATACAGTTATTCCTCTGTAATTATCCAGAAGAGAGAGAAAGCCCAGGGGTCAGCAGTATCTCATTCATTATCACACCCCAGCAGCTTCTTAGGCTTTAATTTTGGTTTATTTTTTTTTGCAATCCCCTGCCTACATCCAGATTAAGGGTGATGTGCTGGGAAAATAAAGCTCTTTGTTGATAATGGGGTGATATAAAGCTCCTCCCAGCAGAGTCCCTCCAGGGCCCAGGTGTGGCTGTCACCTGCTGCAGGGTGACCAGGCCATCATCTGATGGAAGGAAATAAAGAGTAAAATGAAAAGTAATTCAAAGGGAAGAGGGAAAATAAGGAGCCCTTTGAGAGCTGATATTTTAATTTGCCTTTTGCTGCAACAGCTCCATCCATTCTTTTTTTCAGCCCCTAAAAAGCTGTTGGTGCTGCTTTGGTTTATGGTGGGAGAAGACCCCTGGGATCCTGTGCTGGTGGCACATCCCTGTGGAACTTCAGCAGGGCCACATCCCTCCAGCTCCAGAAAAAAACTCTCCTGCCCACAGGAGGACCCCAGAAATGGAGCTAAGTGGGGTAGAAGAGCTCCAAACCTGCCAAATCTGCCAAGTTTGGGCTCTCCAGGCCTCCTTCCAGTCCCAGTCCAGGCTGGTCAGGCTGCCCCAGCTCCAGCATCACCCCCATGGTGGGACCTGCAGGTGCCCACACTGGGGGATTGTTCTCTCCTCCCACCCCGGTTTGGGATTTCTCCATTCCAGAGGGAGGGATTTTGCTCCAGCACCTCCCCAGACCCGGCTGAGAAACCCTGGAGGGGTTCAGTCCAGGCTGAGGAAGGGTTCCAGGGGAACCAGGAGGCAGCAAAGGCTGCTCTGGGGCAGAGAGGGACAATCCATGACAGGGGTCACCAGGAAAACACTCCTGAGAGCAGCCAGGGAACAGCGTCAGGGATTAACCCTGGAAGAAAAACATTTTCCACCTCTATGAGAGCCAGAGGTGCTGCAAAAGCTGCTGGGGCAGGAGAGGCTCATACCCCACCCCGAGGTGCCCAACCAGAGGCACTTTGAGAACAAAAGGTGCTGATTGGGGAAGGGTTTTTTGCAAGGGTGTTTAAAGCTCATTAGAAGAGCTAATGGGAGTTTTTAATTTAGGGCCTGGGACTTCCTGGGGCACCCTCACATGCTCAGACAGGGCTCAGATAAAAGAGGACTACAGGAACAGTTTTATGATCATGATTTTCTGCTTAATTAAAGATCCTCCTCTTCAATTACTGCAGCTTAATCTGGGTGTACAGGCCTCTAAGTGGCATCAGTTGAGGACACAGCCCCGAGCAGATTTCAGCACTGACACTGATTTAGGCCCTACTTGGCTTTTTCTGTCTTCTTTCCAAGGCAAGGAAAGTTTATTTATTTATTGAAGGAGTCAGAGCTGCTGTCCTTGTGCCTCCAGCTGGGTTTCACTGGCACCCTGGGGCTGATGGCTCCCAGGTTTCTTTTAAAACCTTCAAACATTGCAAAAAGCTGACTTTTTCCCCAAGTGCTGGACAAGAACAAGTCCCAGCACAGCCCCAAAGCTTCCAGGCTGAGTGGCCACAACCTGAGCAAAGTTCAGCTGAGAAGCCACAATAAATCACTATTTTTAATATTCTTCCATCTGGAGGCTCAAGCTTCAAGACTTATTCCCAAAGTCATTAATCACAGTGTAAAGTAAATCTACAAAACTTTGTGTTCTCCTGGATTTTGGAGATGGAATTCCAGGAGTTTCAAGGTGATACCTTTGGACCTGTGTGGTTTCTGTGTCCATAATGACATCTAATATCTTACAGGACATTTATGGCACAGCTCAGCTGGGACCACTCTGCTTCCTCTCCCATTCTCCAGGCAGGAATTTTAACAGAGGACTCTGGATATTTTATCTCTGATGGGGAGATTAAAGACTGGATTGGGAAAAATATTCCATCTTAAAGCTGTACAAGCTGCACAGTCCAAACGGCAACAAACAACAGGAACTTTGACTACAGTTCTCTCAGAGTGAAGCAATATTACAGAAACCATGCAGGTAATTAATGATCCCATCAGGAACTTCCATTCCCAGAGTGGGGTGTGGGAGCTTTGCTATAAATTAAGCCATCCAAGTTTTTATTGGATTTTTGTACCATAGTTCAAAGTCTTAAAAAGCTCCAAAAATTCGCTCTCCTTGTTTGCCATGATAGAGATGGAAATCTTATAAATTACATTATTCTAATTTCCCTATTATCTCATATACACCCTTACATTCTGATTCTGCACAATCTTCATAACTTCCTTCAGATCCCATAAATTGTGTCTTTAGTATGGAACAAAGCAGTGAGGAGAGAGATACCGGGGTGAAGCGGGAGGCAAAGGGAATCAGTCAGAGCTTTTATATTCATTAAAAGTGTTGCTGGAGCTGGATTTATTATTATGTTGTCAACTAAATTTTGTTGGCACCCAAAAGCACCTCGGAACACTTTTAACACTTGGGCAATAACTGCCTCAAGTGTCACTGCGAGCGTGTGAGCCCGTGACACTTTTATAAAAACAGTGACAAAACAGAACCATCCTCAGAGGGAAAAGCTGCAGCAGCACAGGGGGAGGGGGAGCAGCAGCCTCAGAAAATTCAGCAAGTTCCAGGTCTTGGGAAGGGCAGGGAGGGAAGGGGACACAGGGAGGGAAGGGGACACAGGTACCAGGCTGGCTCACCCCAGAGCTGAGTGACCACCAGGGCTTGAGTGCAAACAACAGTTGGGGTTTTTTTGTGGAGCAGGGATGCAGCTGGAATTTGGGCTGATTCAGGAGGGGGAGAAAAGGGTCCCCCTTCTCCCTGCCTGCTGCTGCAGAGTTCATTGGAATCTCAGCTCCAGAGGAAACAGGGTGGGAAAATCCACAGAGCACAAGGTACCTTTGGCACAGCCAGGGAGCCAAAGTTGCCCAGGGCAAAGTCCCAACACCTGGAAGGATTCTGGGCCTTCAAGCACCCCCTGCAGCTCAGGAGGAAGAGCTGGGAACACCAGACTGGGTCAGGTTGGAAGGGACCTTAAACTCATGCAGTTCCACCCCTGCCATGGCAGGGACACCTCCCACTGTCCCAGGCTGCTCCCAGGCCTGGACACTGCCAGGGATCCAGGAGGATCTACCTGGGAGCAGAGCAGTTGGATCCTACAGCCTGCAGAGCACTGGCCCTCAAGAGCAGTGAAGGTGCTCACTCACCTCCCACTGAAAATCATCATCATCATCATCTTCATCATCATCAGTAATTAACAGCTCCCTGACCTGCAGCCTCCTGCTCACCTCAGAACTTTGGGCAGACTCCAAACATCCCCACAGCCTCTGCAAAGGCGCCCCTGGCACAAGCACTCACTCCCAGGACTAAGTGACACTATCCTTTAAGGGACACCTGTGGGCTCCAGGCCCTCCAAGGAAGCCTTGGCTCCCTGGGGACCCATTTGCCCTCCCAGGGCTCATAATCTGCAGGTCGTGAGTTGCATCTTCACACGGGGCACCACCAAATGTCGATTCTTTGCTGCCAAGGTCGGGGTTAAATCATGAGATGGTATTTCTTGTTGGGACTCAGATGTTTGTTAGTTCTTATCTGTGTCACAGTCTCACAAACCCTGAGTTCTACAGCACTTCACTCTAACATACAAAAAATGGAGGCCCATCTCTCTCTCTTTTAAGAAGCCTTTTAAGGATAAACTGTCCAATTAAGAAATTACTCCTAAATTATTTTTACTTTTAACCCAATAACCAACCACCCGTGCCCTGCAATGCGGACTTTTTTACCCAATTACACAAAACCACCCAAACCCATTGAGGAGAAGGAGAAGGAGAAGGAGAAGGAGAAGGAGAAGGAGAAGGAGAAGGAGAAGGAGAAGGAGAAGGAGAAGGAGAAGGAGGAGAAGGAGAAGGAGAAGGAGAAGGAGAAGGAGAAGGAGAAGGAGAAGGAGAAGAACTGGCCTCCACCCCAAAACCTCCATCTTGCCCCATATATATTATTGTATTCTAAAGCCTTAAACTCTAAGTTTTCCACCCTGTGATATTCCACACTTCTATTCAAACTCCACACCCACACAATCCCAGTTCTGTCATTAATTTTGGAAGCCTTCTCCATGGCCTCAGGTCAATGCAGTGTTCTCCTGTGGGTCAGTGCCTGTCAGCACAGGAAGTCTCAAATTCTCAGTGATCAGGGTTTCAACAAGGAGCAGTTCCCCAGATGAATCCCTGGAGGCTCCAGATGCCTGCATGGAAATTCAGGCTCCCCCGACCCCCTGCGTGCTTCAGGAACAGGGGCACCCAAAGAATGGGGCCACGGCAGAGCATTCCTGTGGCCAAAAGCCACCCAGGGACTGGGTACAGGGAAGGTGACACAAATCCAGGCTCTGGCTAGCACCTGCAGCCTTGGCCACCTCTTTGTAACCACATTTGCCTCTGTGGGAACAGGGAGGAAAATAAAGCAGGGGAATAAATCCTGAGGAGTTCCCTGTGCCCGACAGCAGCAACTGCACAAACCCAAGCCCCCCCTGAGGGGGAAACTGCTTTTGGGAATAAAAGGGAAATCATTTCCCAGGGAAATCGTGTCCCCTAGAAATGTGTCCATTATCCTAAACAGACATTTTAAGGCAGGACTTGTGGCCTCTCCACACCCTGTTTTCAGAGCTTTTACACATCATTTTACTTAATAAAAACCTTTCCCACCTTGCTTTTACTGTTTAACATCTCAAATTTCTGCTTTGTTTTTTCCAGCTGATGCATTGCTACCAAAATTTTCCTCATTATCTCAGCCTGGAGCCCATTTGCAGCACAGAATAACACTTTCACCTTCAAAAGGAGCAAGTGAAAGGCAGAGAGGGCAGAAGTAACCTTTCCAAATGACCAAATGCAGCAGAGGCATCCAATTTGCTTGCCTTGCAAGTTGAAAATCTGGGGGGTTCAAAGTCCTTCTGTGCTGTAGAATGGGGGAAATTAGGCTTGACCTTCAGCTTTTCTATTCAGGAGGGGATTTGGGAGCCTCCAGCAGGTTCTGTCCTGCTGTGACACATCACAAATGGACCATCACAAATGTCCCAAACACCAATTTCCTTTTGGCCCCAGCCTGAAAAGACAAATGCTTCAAATTGCAGCATGTTAAGGAGCTGGAATTTGTATTTTGCTTCCCTCTAAGAGTAAAGGTCAGAATGTACAAAGTGGGTTTTTTTGAGAAATACAAACTGTCACTGACTCCTGCAGAACTCCACCTGTGAGGGTGTCCTCTGCAGGGACTGGGAGTCCTTAAATTCACATAACTTCAGGTTTGGCTCTTGAAGTGCTCAATAAATGCTCTGTAGAAGGATTCAAGTGGCTGAATTGGGAGTGGATTTTGTTGACTCCAGCACCTTCCATGCCTCAAATCCTTCGTGTTTAGGCCTGAACCAGCTCCCATTGCAGGCAGGCGATGGAGGAGAAGCTTCAGCTCCAGGGAATAAGATGGGAATTGTCCTCAGGAGGCACCTCCAGCATGGGAAGTTGGAACGCAACCTGGCAGGACTTACGACAGGCTTAGAGCAAAGAGCTTTCCCTGATTGTTGGGGAAAATCAGATTGTTGTTGTTGTTGTTGTTATTATTATTATTATTATTCAGCCTGAAGAAGAGAAGCTTTGGGGTCACTTCACTGCTGCCTTCCAGCTCCTGGAGCAGTTGCAAGAAAGGTGGAGAAAAGTTTTTTACAAGGGCCTGGAGTGGCAGAACGGGGGATTGGCCTTGCACGGAAAGGGAGGAGGTTCAGGTGGGATATTGAGAATTCCTGGTGGGGAGGCCCTGGCAGAGGTTGCCTGGGGAAGCTCTAAGGGGTCCGAGTGACTTCCTAAGATGGAGAGATGAATGCTCACAGAAATCTCAGCCAAGAGGAGCTCAACACCTAGATGGAGTCATTTAAATCCCAAATTCCAAGCTCCAAGGAAAAAGCCCTCCCAGCCCACCAAGTTTTAAAACAAGGTTTTATGGTCATCATCATCATCTGCCCTCCACTGAAATCATCTTTCCCCCCCAAACTGATGAGGCCTTCCCTGCTAATAAATCATCACATGTGAAAAAAGTCACAAAAATAGCAGAGGAAAAAGGCAGCTCAGTAAAAACGGAATAATTTCCTTCCAATCATGTAGCCTTGGGACATCTTCCATAATTCCTCTCTGTTTGCATTCTAACTACCTCGAGGATAACTTCCTATCATCCCCTTGAATTTTTGAGCTTTTAACCCTCTGATGGTGCCCAGTGATCGTTAAAGGGTTTAAGAACTCAGGTTTTTTTTAGGGGCACAAATCTGCCCCCACTCCTGTGAACTCCAGCAATGCAGTTTAACCACTCTGCTGAAACATTTTAGCTGTGGCTTTGCAAAGTGGTAAAAAATCCACTCTGAACTGCTCACAAGGCATCTTTAAATACCCTGAGCCTCCTGCCCCCGCTTCCCTTTATGCTTCCTCCACTTGCAAAAGAAACCCCACATTACCAGCACTCCCCTAGTGGATTTTTTGGCTGTTTCATGGCTGTAAAGCTCTAAATGTGAGTACATTTGGTCTCTAGAGCTGAGAGGCTGCTCCAGAGCTGCCTCTGGAGCTGGGTGCTGTGCACAGCTCGCAGCCAGCTCCTGTCCCTGGTGGGTTTCCTGCATTGTCAGTCCTGGTGCCCAAACACATCCAAACAAACCCTCACGACATTTCCTCAGCCTGTGTGGGGCAAACTCACAGCTCCTGTCGTCCCTGAGTGCAATTCCAGGGTCAAAGCTTGGTGAAACCACAATCCCAACCTCATCCCCTCTGCCAGGCCTCTCCCAGCTCCCCCCTCCAGGGAATTTTTCTACTTTTACATCAAGAGTCATCTTTGGACTGGTACTTTCCACTTATTTCCCTTGCTGTGCTACTGCAGAAGCAACATCCAGGGATAAAACCCCAATTCCCTCTCTCCCTCCTCCTCATCTCCCTCAGAAATTTGTGTTCCTGAGCCACAGCAGGCCCAGGCCGTGGTTCCTGAGCAGGAGGAGATGTTTGCTCACATCTCTACAAGCCTTTGCTGACATCTCCCTCCTTGTTCTCTCTAATTAGTGGTGCAGAGAATTAAACCTCAGCCTTCAAGGCCAGGAGCTCCCCAGGAGAGCAATCCAGTTCTAATACTGTTTAAATATGAAACAGCTCCTGTCCCGGCTGGAGCTGGGGAGGCAGAACCCACAGAAATTGTAATTACTGGGGGGGGGATTAACAATTTCAAGTTGTTGTCAGGGAGTCCAGAGCTGCTTTAGGAAATCCTTAGGGGGCAGAGAGAACAACTCCATGGTGGAAGTTGGTTCTGGAAAATGCTGTGGAACAGATTTGCCAGCACAGCTGCGGCCCAGGGGTGACAAAAGGGACAACACCCAGCAGGGGAACCATGGTCCCCGTTTATCCCTGCTGCATCCCTCAGGAAGGGTTGAGGGGATCCCAAATGGATCCTGCTCCAAAAACTGCCCAGGTGTGGGTTGCACAGCAAACACCTCCACACTGATCCCAAATGGATCCCACTCCAAGCCCTGCCCAGCTGTGCCCCAGCCTGGCTGCAGGGTGGTTCCCACAGCACCTTGTGGCCCCTCCACAGGCCTGGCTTTGTGTCCATTGTGAACTGGCTCCCACTAAGCCAGGTTTGAGAGCTCCCAGTTCAGTGCCAGGAGCAGCTCCTGCTGTGCAGCAGCCCCAGAGCACCCCAGCTCTGCCGGGACCTCCCTCATTCCTCCTTTTCCAAGCTGAATCCACACCCAGATGCTCTTGTAGGATGAAGCCACCACATGCCACCATCACCCCTCTTGTCCTTCCCTTCCTGAACTAAAGTTCCTTTTTAGGAAGGAATTTCAGGCCATGAAGAGGAAGTGCACCTGTCTGAGCAAACTCCAGATTTCCCAGCACCAGGAGGGTGAGTTGTGTTTGATTATTCATTCTCTCCTGTCCAGCATTCCATAACCTTCAGCGTACCCTGGACACAAAAAATTCTCCTTCACCTCAGATAGTTTAGGATCCAGGTTTCAGACATAAAAGTGAGCAGCAACCACACAATCCAACACCAGGAATCCAAAACCCATAAAACAAAGCTCATGGCCATTTTCAGGACTCTGAATCCCTTGTTCCCAGCTTTACCTGAGAGTCAGGGCTGCCCAGCCCTTATATGGACATAATCCAGACAGGTTGGGAGCTGCTGGATTCCACAAATCCCAGTCTCCAGGGGAACTGCCTGTTCCTTACGATTTTCTCTCCTCCACGCCAGCGATAGAGCCACCTGAGTGAGCATTAAACCAATAAACAATCCTGCAAAGCATCCAAGGACCCCCAGGAAAACTGCTGGCTGCTTTACTTCTAGATTTCCTCCTGAAAATCACAGCTAATCCTTGCAGATTTAATTAGATTACAGCCTCCTGAAGCTGAGGGCTGCTTACAGGGAGTATTTACAGACCAGCACAGCACATTCCCCTCCTGGGCACTGGGAAAAAGCAAAGGGACATCCCCAGCAAAGACTAGGGCATGGACAGGATTTATGGTAGGGATCCACTGCCCTGAAAATGCTGCAGATTTGGTCAAATTAAAAAAAAAAAAAAAAACACAAAAAAACCAAAAAAAAACAAAAAAAAACCACAAACAAACAAACAAACAAACAAAAAAACCAAACAAAAACAAACAAAAAAACCACACCAAAACCAAAAAACCCACAAAAAAACTGCTTTGGATGAGTTTTCATAGCTTGGTCAGAAGGGATTCAGTGGAGCTGGGAAAGAATCCATTTATATCCCACTCTCCTGCCTGGGAGCAGGCACAATCCCCCTGATTCCAGAGGATTTGCATCCTTTGGGTGACTCAGGCAGCAAATACAATTTAATGCAGACAAGTGTAAAACGCTGAGTCTGGAGGGACAAAGCAAGGAGCGAGTGCAGCTTAACGGGAGCAGGGATGCAGGAGGGGAATGATGAGGATGGTGAGGATGGGGATGAGGGGGATGATGGCCAGGAGAGGATTTATGGATCTGTGAGGAAAAATCCTGCAGTCACTGACACCCTCCTTATCAGCACAGAGCAGGAACTGAGCACTGTTACTGCAGCTCTCCTCCAAAAAAAGGACAGTATGATACAGGATCCCTGATCCCAGTGTGATACAGGATCATTGATCCCAGTATGATACAGGATCCCTGATCCCAATGTGATACAGAATCCCAGTGTGATACAGGATCCCTGATCCCAGTGTCCTACAGATCTGCAGGAAGTTTTCTCTGTAATTCCTGTCCCCTAACCATGAGTGTTTGCCCTGCAGGAAAGGCTTTGGGGTGACCTCCTTGTAGCTTCCAGGGGCCTAAAGGGGCTCCAGGAGAGCTGCAGAGGGACTGGGGACAAGGCCTGCAGGGACAGGACACAGGGAATGGCTGCCACTGCCAGAGGACAGGGATGGATGGGATCTTGGGAGTCGGGAATTGTTCCCTGGGAGGGTGAGGAGGGGCTGGGATGGAATTCCCAGAGCAGCTGTGGCTGCCCCTGGATCCCTGGCAGTGCCCAAGGCCAGGCTGGACACTGGGGCTTGGAGCAGCCTGGGACAGTGGGAGGTGTCTCTGCCATGGACCTGGATGAGATTTAAGATCCTTTCTAGCCCAAACCATTCCATGGTTCCCTGATTCTGTGACTCCATCCACACTCTCACCAAATTACATTTTTATGCCCCTTTCAGACAAACAACCCCATTACCACCACCCCCCCCACACCCCCCCCAGTCTGAAGTTCTCCCTTTCTTCAGAACCCTCTAGCACAGGTCTGGAGTATATCCTGATTGGGGCCAGCCCTAGCTGCTCCTCTGCTGTTAAAGACAAGTGGTTTCCATGATTTTGTGCTCTCTGAAGGAGGAGGATGAAATCAAATCAGAGACTGCAGCCTGAGCACTGAAACACTCCCTGCCAATCACTGCCAGAGCTGCTCCAGGAGCAGAAAGTGCTTTTTTTCTTTCTCCAAAGAGCCCTTGTAGAGCCTCCATATAAAAATCAGACCTGGAAAGGGAACAATACCAGGAAAAGGTTTGGGGAGATGAAGGCACAAACTGAAGAGCTCCAGTGCAGAGCTGATGTTGAGAAAAATGTGGATAAGGGGGGAAAATGGAGTTAAATGCGAGTTTTCTGGGGTTTGTTAAACCACAGCATCCAGAGGGTGAATTTCTACACAAGTTCACTCTCAGAACAATCCTGCCAGAGGTTTCAAAGCATTCCCAAATTAGAAGGGCAGCCAGGTCCTAACAGGAGCTTTCTGGACAGGTCACAGGTGGGGAAGGAGGTACAGGAATCACCTGGAGGGACAAGGAACCCTTGGAGATTCCCTCAGCAGAAATTTGACTCATCTGCACTTCAGCAATGATTCCCTTGTGGAAATCAGAGTTTCCAGCTGCCTTGAGCACACCCAGAGCTGCCTGAGCAGCTGTGGACTGGTCCTGAACTGTCTGAAACTTCCAGGGATTTGTGCTCCAATGTCACCCTGGCACCTCCCATCAGAATCTCCAGCTGCATCTTGGGTTAATGATTTGTAGCAGGCTTTTATCTGCCAATAGATCCATGCCACAGAGATGGAAAGTTTTATGGGCTTTCATTTTCATCCTGCTTTATGGAAGGGACAAAACAATAATGAAAAAGTGGAAAAATTATTGAAAAAGAGAGCAGCTGCTCTGAAAAGGGAGCAGGGGGTCCAGGAGTGAAGGGGAAAAGTTGCTGTTGTACTCAGAGCTACAGGAGAACCAGGGCTGCCTGATCTCTAATTTCTTCTCTAATTTGGCTCAGTGTGATGCAAACAAGGGTAAAAATAACACCCAAAGTGATGTTTCCCATGACTTCCCTCCAGAACAGTTCCAAGGAGTGGGAATAAATCCCTGTGTCCTCCCATGAAGCTGAGCCTGCCGGAACACATTTCCTCTGAGATTTACAGCCTCCCCAAAATCTGGCTTTGGGTGGGCCAAGAAAAGTCACGGGGTGCCAAAATGCCCATTTTAAGGAGTTATCTGGGAAGAGAAGGCAGGAAAAGGCTAGGACTGTTGGGGTTGTTCACCCTGGAAAAGGGAAGCTTCAGAGTGCCCTGATTGTGGCCTGAAGAAGCCTAAAGAAGGAGGGAAGAGGATAGTGGGGACAAGGCCTGGAGGTACAGGACACAGGGAATGGCTTCCACTGCCAGAGGGCAGGGATGGATGGGATCTTGGGAATTGGGAATTGTTCCCTGGGAGGGTGGGGAGGGGCTGGGATGGAATTCCCAGAGCAGTTGTGGCTGCCCCTGAGAGTGTCCAAGGCCAGGTTGGAGTCACCTGGGACAGTGGGAGGTGTCTCTGCCATGGCAGGACCCGTGGCACTGGGTGGGGTTTAAGGTCCCTCCCAAGACAAGCCATTTCATAATTCTGGGATTTCTGACTCTGCCATGACAGTTCATCCCAGCAAAAACCAGGATGAGAGGGAGTGCTCTGGCTGCTCCCAACTCACTGCATCCCACATCCCGGAGATCCTTTAGGAGATATCTTCTGCTGGGGACAGACAGGCCCTGCAGGTCCAGTTCAGATTTATTTCCCTGCTCAGTGGGACATTCACCCTCCTGCAGCTAGCTCAGTCTTGTTTTCCTGTTTCTGAGAGGTGACTCCACTCCCATGATCTGCCGCCATCACGGGGCTGAGAGAGGTCACATGGCAGCTCCTTCCCAGTCTGCCAGTGACAGCCAGTGACAGCTCCCAGGAAGGGCTGGCTGAGCAGGGAACACCCCCAGCAGTGTGGGATGGAGGGCAGGCTCAGCTCAGGCTGCACCAGCAGCACAAGGCAATGATTTCCTCCATCTGTAAGTTCCCAGCCCAGCTCTCCCTGTTGCTCCTCCCTGCACTGTTCCCATCACAGCCCTTTATCTGCCTGTCACACTGGCCATTTCTGAGGCAGGGAAATGGCTTTGCCTTCTGGCAGGCATTTCATTTATCCTTTCATTCGACTGGAGTTTTAAACGCATCAAACATGAGAACTCCTGAAACTTCATGGAGCCTGACTGCTCACAGCTCACATTAAACATTTAATGTGGAAGAGGGAGAAAGATAAAGAAAACAACAACAAACCTTGGATGGAGAATCAAACAGGAGGAGAAGAGTTCAAGGCAAACCCTGTTCAGGGGCAGATTCCATCCCCTGCTCAAGGATGAAGGAATGTTTGCTCTTCCATGCTCAGGGGTCCGTGGCGGCTCCACTCAGGGCTGATTTCAGTCACTGCCCTGCACAAAGGCACCTGAGGTGATCGAAAGCAAGGGAATAACAGAAACCATCCCTCAAGGAACCTCTGCCTTCCCCTGGAACTCCAGTGCCTGTCTCTGCCCTCTGGCAGAGGGGGCACAGCTCTGTTTGCTCCACATGGAGCTGGAGGGGCTGCACAGGAAGAGGGCATGGCAGGGAGGGCAGGGGACAGAGACAGAGCAGCTGGGAATGGTGGGAAGGTTGGCCTGGGACAGGGACACCCGAGGGTCCGAGGGACAGGGACACCTGAGGGTTCAAAGGGACAATGACCCTTGAGGGTGCAAAGGGACAGGGACACCCGAGGGTCACTTCTCATTAATCTCTGTGCTAACAGGAGAGGCAGGAGGGGATTTTTCCTGGAGCTGCTGTACGCAGGGGTTGCTTGGAGTGCATAAACACCCAGGTTCCCTAAATATCCGGAGTGACCCCGGGGTGTCCCCAGAGTTCAGCTGGGCCTGGCAGTGCTGGTGAAATCCTGGTGACATCCCTGGCACATGAGAGTTCTGGAATCAGTGAGAGCAGAGCATGGAATCTTGAGCACACCCCACCCTCCATCCCTGCACAGCTGCAAGTTAAACAGATGCCTGAAGCCAGAGGCTTCTCTGGGAAGAGGCAGAGGCTCTGGATCCAACCAGAGCAGGGCAATGTGGAAGAAGCTGATCTCTCCATGGCTATGGGTGGTTTTAATTGACTCTTTTTCATTAAAGGGAACCATGGGCACCAAATGGGGAGGAAAACTCCGGTTCAGGACAAATCTCCTGTTGCCATCCAGAATCTGAAGCCCCTGAGGATGGCTCTGTGGCGGTCCCTGTTCTCTGCAGGCTGCTCTGCTGGGCTCATCCCATAGTCCATCCCTGGGGATCTCAGCATGTGCAGAGCTGCTCCAGGGCTCCCACACAGGACAGCAGCTCAGTCTTTTGCTTCCCCATCCCATCTGGGCCCTTTTCATTCACCCTACAGTGGGATTTTCCCCCTGGCTTCAGCCCCATTGAGGATGCTGGGAACTCCATGATAATATCTGAGGCCCCTCAAGTATTTGACAGTCCTGACTGTCATGAAGGGTAAAGGATCTGAGAGTTCCCACTGGGATTTCCTAGACCTGTGGCAAGGACAGAGCTGTGCTGAAGTGCCCAATCCCTCATACTGTGGCTGTTGGATCCCTGCTGGAGCCCGTTCAGCAGGTGGGAACTCAACCCCAAAGGGCTCTGGAGCTGCTCTAAGGCACAGCTGTCAGCACGGGGATCCAGCTTCCTTCACACCCTAAACCTCCTGGAGTAACCCCCACCATGTGTCAGTGGCTCCAACACAGCCCTTGGACACCACTTGGAATCCAGACTAGTTTGGGTTGGAGGGACCTTAAATCCCACCCAGGGCCACCCCTGCCATTGCAGGGACACCTCCCACTGTCCCAGGCTGCTCCAAGCCCTGTCCAACCCAGCCTTGAGCACTGCCAGGGATCCAGGGGCAGCCACAGCTGCTCTGGGAATTCCATCCCAGCCCCTCCCCACCCTCCCAGAGAACAATTCTAATTCCCAATATCCCATCCATCCCTGCCCTCTGGCAGTGGGAAGCATTCCCTGTGTCGTGTCCCTCCAGGCCCTGGCACAGCCCCAACCATTCCCAGTCCCAAGACCCAGAAGTTTTGTCACATTTAAATCCTTTATTTTGCACCTGCCATGTTTCCCACCCTCATTTGTTTATCGAGACTGAGCTTCCTGGATTTGATGTTGATCCTTATTTTCAGCAAAGAATAAATTTCCAAGGAAGCCTTCCCTGTTCCACTCGCCAAAGTTACACCTGAATCCCTGGGATTTATTACCTGGAATCTGCTGCCACACAGCCCTAGGTATCCCTGAGCCAGGAAATTGGGATATGGGCAAGCCTGGAGCTCTCCCTGTGCTGGGAAGAGCTGTAATGCATTCCAGGGAGCTGCAGCCCAGCGTGGAATCACACAGAGCCCTGCAGTGAATAAACCATTCACTGCCATTGTGTCGCTGCAGCCTCCAGAAACCCCCAATTACCTGGAGAGGAGCAGAACAGCAAACTGTGCCCTGAAGCTCAGCACATGGCAGGGCTTCAAGTGGCCTCTTCTTTGGGAAGGAAAAATTCATTTTGTCCTGCAGTCTTTGTTAAATGGAGTCATTGGAGCTCTGAATTCCTGGAGCACAGGATCAGGATGGGCTCTGAGCAGTCTGGGTCACATCACTTAGCTCTTCTCTGTCAGAACTGGGTACAGAACAGGATCATCCCTGAGCAGCTTCCATGCCCCTCTCCTCCTCCTCTTCCTCACCCCTGTTTGTTCTGCCTTTACAGTCCCATGGGGCTCCCTGCTGTCCCCCAGAGCTGGACACTTGTCCATCAGAGTTGTCCCCCAGAGCTGGACACCCAGAGTTGTCCCTCACCATCACTTGTCACCCGTCCCTTCACCAAACTCAGGCAGGTGATGTCACAAAGTCCCGGGCTCATGGAATGTTTAGAAGGGATTAGAAGCCTCACCTTGTTCCACTCCCTGCCCTGGGAATGGAGGAGAGTGAGGGAGTTATGCAGAGCCAGAAGGTCCCCCTGAATCCCCCTTTTCTCCAGGCTGAGCCCCTTTCCCAGCTCCCTCAGCCTCTCCTGGGGCTTCGCCCCTTCCCTGGCCACGCTCCAGCCCTTCCATGTCCTTTTGTGAGCTGGACACATCCCCAGCACCACCCAGGACTTGTGGAGCCATTCCTGAGCAGTTCCTTGAAGTCCCTGATGACCACGAGCAGCTGAACCTCCTCCTCCTCACTGTCCCCCAGTTAATCCAGTGTCACCTGCTGGGCCACCCCAGTGTCCCTGGGCCACCCCAGCCCTGCTGCCCCAGCCAGGGCTGCCTGTCTTCGGGCAGGGCTGGGAATTTCCCCTTTCTGGAGCAGGTGGACACAGATCCTCTCCCATCCCATCTCTGCACCAGCCCCTTTTCCCAAACCCTGCTGGGTGTGGGCACAGGAAAGCTCTGGCCTGGGAGGTGATTCTGCTCCTCTGGGACAGCACAAATTCTTCCACAGTGTTTTTTTATGGAGCTGTCCTACTTTGCGAAGGAACTCAGTTACTGAGGTAGGAAGTGTGAAAATCTCCTCATTTTAGGGAGCTGCAGTGTCAGACTCCAACGTGTCCCATAGTGTGACCATTCGATGTAATTGATGTTCCATTTCTGGGAGCCACATGGTCTGAAAACTTCTGTTTTCACAAATAAATAAATAAATAAGCCCCAGCCTTCTGGATCTTTGGGAAGAGAAACTGGAAGGCTGACTTGGAAGCATTCATTTATGGTTGTTGTCAAGGTGACAGAGTTTATTAGAATAGCAGAAATCCAAGTATTTAAAATGTAGATTTAAATTCTCAGTGTGGTAGGGTAAGGCAAACACTAATTCTGTCAAACACTAGTTATCTTTCATTAGTACGGAATTGAATTCATTCTTAGAAGAAAAAAATATACAAATATTGCTCTGTCATGTAATAACAAACAGATTTCCTTTAAAGATAATAATAGACAAATATTGGGCAATTTAGCAAGTCTATTTACAATACTGTCTCTAAACTTGAGCTGTCCATTAAATCATATTCAAGATTCCTGCTCACTTAAAAAGGAAGAACACCCTTGAGTATAGTAGTGAGAAAAAAAAGGAAGAAATGCAAATATTTGTTTGTGTTCCCTGACTTTTAGCCTCATCTTAATTTTTTCAGTAAGGCCTGGCTCATGAATTTTGACTGCTTTTGACTGAAATTTCTGCTCTGTGCCATTCTAGAGGCTCAAGAAAGCCTCACAGTGAGCACCAAAAAATGAAACTTTTCCTTTAAAACAGCTTCATATTGTCAGAGTGATAAAACCCTGTCAATGATATATTTATATATATATATTTAAATAAGCAGCTGGTCAGCTGTACTTAAAATATTCAAAGTAATTCTCCATTTAGCACTTCTATCTTGAAGTTATAAAGCAAGGTTGGCTGGCTGCTGACATTATTGAATTTCAAATAAAGAGACTCTGGAAGGCTGCTAGGGTGGGTTTTTTTTCCTGCATTCTCTTAAAAATGCCTTGAAAAATTAAACCAAGTTGTCTTCAGGCTCTCAGCTCAACCCAGCAGAGACAAATCTGAGCAGCTCCTGCTGATGGGGTTACAAATAACACCGAGGTTCCTGGTTTGAGCTCAGACTTTGCACTCACCCACGCAGCTCAAGGAAACCAACATCAGATCCACGAATATTTGATTTCAAAAGCAAGTACAGATACAAGAAGAGGAGAGAGAAATTAATAACTGAGTGATATTTGTGATGAAATTGATGGATAACAAGTTTTCTCCCCGTGGGGAATGAAAGACTTTCATGTTGGTCATGTCAAGGAGTCAGAGAATTGTGGAATAATTTGTGTGGGAAGGGATTTGAAAACTCATCCCATCCCACCCCAGCCATGGCAGGGACACCTCCCACTGTCCCAGGCTGCTCCAAGCCCCAATGTCCAGCCTGGCCTTGGACACTGCCAGGGGATCCAGGGGCAGCCACAGCTGCTCTGGGAATTCCATCCCAGCCCCTCCCCATCCTCCCAGGGAAGGATTTATCCCAAAATCCCATCTAACCCTGCCCTACTTCAGTGGAAGCAGAGACTGTCCACGTGTCCCACTGTCCCCATCCCTGGGGACGATGCTGGGAGCAGGGCAGGGACAGATGGAGCTTTGTCCTGGCTCAGCTTCCAGCAACCCTCGGTGGCTGCTTGGGGTTGGAGGTTTCAGAACACTTGTGTTGTGTCAATAATGGTCATAAAGTTCTCCAGGCCTTTTATCCATCTCCCTGCAAGCTCTGACTGCAGCTGATAACAGATTCCAGAGCCTGGCTCTGCACCCACGGAGCACAAACAGCTTTTTATGAGTTTTACATTTCCCAGCCGTTAATTTCATGAGGCTGTGGGATGGAGTAAAACACCAGGAGGCCTCAGGTTTAGTCAGGCTCATCACAGCCATAAACTCCTCTAACAAGTCCATTGTGCAGCTCTTATCTCATTTGCCTGCTCCTCTGGGCATCCCTCCCTGCCTATTCCTTGTCCCCTAAAGGAGGAGAGGATTAAGAATTCCTCTTTCCACTGAGGTGCTGGATCTCACCATCCTCAATGTAACAAACCTCTTATTTTGACTGTTCTTTTAGTTTAAACCCATTGACCTTTGNCCCATTATCCTCTTATTGAAACCCGCAGGGTCCTCGGGACAAACCTGCCAGAGCCAGGGTGACAGATGGAGCCAAGGCCAGAGCCCCCAGGAGCTGCAGGGAGCAGATTTTGGGAGCAAAGTCCATTCACTGTCTGGGGATCCCACACATCCAAACTGACCATTTCTGCCTGGTTTTGTCCTTCCTTTCCCATTTGTTTTTGTTTCAATAAATGGCACAGCTGGCTCCCAGCCACTGCCTCCTGCCTTTCCCAGCCTGTAACCCCAACAGCTCCGCAAGAGGACTCAGGACAAGCAGCCCCTGACATTTTTGACTGATGTGCTCATCATCTGCTCTGTGAGGAACAAATTTGGGCTGGGAGGGTGGAGAATCCCTGTAAAGCAAGGTGGAACAAGTGGCTGTGAGGTTCAGCTTGCGCTTTAATGTCTATTTATTCCTTCCAGATGGGAATGAATAACTCCACATTAATGGCCCATGGCCCAGCCCTCATTGCCAGGTGATCCATGGAAAACTTCACTCCAGCTCAGCAGCTGGGCATGGATTAAAAGGGCTCATGCCACATAACAATAATATTTAATTACTAACAGCAAATGAACTCCCCAGCTGAGGCTGAGGAGTCTGCTGGGGGCAGACAGGAGTGGAGGTGAGCACAAACCTTCTCCTGGAATCAGCTCATACCAAGGAGAGAAGTGAAGATAAGGGAGAAGAGTCGTTGTGGGGGGCTGTGATGGATGTGAGGGGATCATGGGAGTGTCCAGCCACAGGCCAGGGCAGTCGGTCCTGACCTCTCCTACCCATGGCAACATCACTTGGACTAAAATGCTTGGGCAAAGCAGATTGAAGAGCAGCAGGAAGAGGGGAGAAACTGGCCTGTTCAGACATTGGGGGTGAGTGATGCCTCTGAAGGGACACCTTGGGGACAAACAGGGGAGCTGCTGCTCCTGGTGGCACTCCCAGCACACAGTGGGGAGCAGGGAACCAGCCACTCCCTGGGACTCCTGCCCTGGCAAATTCCAGGGGCAGCAGCTCCCAAAGCCACGGATCTTGGGCAGATCGTTGTACTGGGACAGACCTTTGTGTGCGGACAGACATCCCAGGAGCTCCACCGAGACCACTGCACCACTCCCCTGAGGATCACATCCCTCCCTCCCGTCCCTTTGAGGGGAGAAGCATTCCCAGTGTTTTCCAGGGACATTTTCCAGAGCTGTCCCCAGGGAGAGCCAGGGGCAGAACGTTTCTAGTTCATCAGCCACAGCCGGGGATGGGAACAGCAGGAGGGTGACCCAAGGCCACCATCTGTGCCTGCACTGGGGTCTGCAGCACCCCAGGGAGCCCCCGGGCTACTCCAGCTCGGCAGGGACAGCTTGGGATGGGAATCACAGAATCACTGGGTTGGAAGAGACCTTCAAGATCATCAAGTCCAACCCAGCCCTAACACCTCAACTAAACCCTGGCACCCAGGGCCACATCCAGGCTTTGTTAAACACACCCAGGGATGGTGACTCCACCACCTCCCTGGGAAGACCATTCCAGTACTTTATTACCCTTTCTGTGTAAAACTTTTTCCTAATATCTAACCTGTATTTCCCCTGATGCAGCTTGAGACTGTGTCCTCTGGTTCTGTCAGTTCCTGCCTGGATAAAGAGCCCAACCCCACGTGACTACAACTACCCTTCAGGAAGTTGTAGAGAATGATAAGGTCACCCCTGAGTCTCCTTTTCTCCATGCTGAACAACCCCAGCTTTTCTCCAGGCTAAACAAACGCCAGGGACAGTTTGGGATGGGAAGGGACAGTTTGGGATGGGAGGGAACGGCTTGGCCTCCCTGTGCCTGGGCTGGGGGCCCCGGGGCACTCCGAGGAACAGCCGAGCTACTCAGGGCAGGAATGGGGTGTTTGCCATGGGCACCCTGAGGGATGCGCTTGGCTGCAGCTGCACCTTCAGGAGGGGCAGCTCTGAGGTGAATGGAAGGGCTTCTCCAGGTGTGAGGAGTCCTGAGGGAGTTCAGTCCCACAGGATCCATCCATAAGGGCTGGATGTAAAAGCTCCCCAGTGATTCCTGTAAGGAATGATGGGTAACAATGCTCCAGATGGAGCGTGGGGGTCTGACCTTGCTGTTTATTCAGATTACTGGGGTTTTTCCCTTGGTTTCCTAAGCAAAGGAGGTTCTGTGGTGATTCTGGGTCCGCAGGTCATTGTCCCCAAGGCTGGCAGGTGACAAGGGGCTCAGAGACTGCCTGGTTCCTACAGCCCCTGGAACAGAGGTGAGAAGGAAGGGGGAGAGATCCTATGTATATCTTATTTCCTTTCTTTTCCTTAAATAAATAATTTCCCCTAGCTAACACACTGCCTCAAATGCCAAAATTTCCCCAAACTTTGGCAAGGGGACAGAAATTCAGGAAACAAAATCAATTTCTTCAGCAGTGACACATTTCCTGAGCTATGCCGAGCTGCATAGCTCCATTTTTCTATTGCTGATCCTAATTACAAACACAAAAGTCAACCCCTGACGTGTACAACAGCAGGAAACCGTGAAAATCCTCAAATCACAACAAAAATAATCAGCTCTGTTGCATAAATGTTTCAGAGTTGTTTTTTAAAGGAAAACCTTCAATTACAGGCTGATTATTGATTTTTTTCCATATAAAAATTAAATCCATGCAGGTCCTGTGAAGTGTCAGCATGTGATGGGAGATGTCCAAAGGTCCATCCTGAGAGTTTTTCTAGGATGGACCTTTTTTGCCCTGTTTTCTCTGCCAGGCAGAGCTCCTCTGAGCACAGCTCTGCTCTGCGGTCTCCTGGCCCTTCCAGCCTGGCTGTGTCTGCAGGGCTCTGCCTTTCGCTGCCCACGATCCAGAGGGGCAGAAGTGTCCTTGGGAAGGCCCAGCCAGTGCCTCTGATCCCAGGACATGAGGGAAGGCAGCAGAAAGAGCAATCCTGGCTCTTCCTCCCTCTTGTGCCACTGCCCTGGAGCTCTGGGGCTGCTGGGGGTGAGGAAGGATCCAGGTTTGCCTGGAGGAGTGGGATCCCTCCCCACAGCTGCTCCTGTGTCCTGGGGGAGTGAGCCCTGCTCTCTGAGGAGTCTCCCACCCTAAGTACCACCCTTGCTGTTGAATCACTGAATCAGGGAATGTTCTGAGCTGGGAGAGATACAGGATCATGGATCCAACCCTGGCCCTGCCCAGAACCCCCAACATCCCACCCTGTCCCTCCCTGCAGCGCTGTCCAAAGGCTCCTGGAGCTCTGGCAGCCTCGGGGCTGTGCCCATTCCCTGGGGAGCCTGGGCAGTGCCAGCACCCTCTGGGAGAAGAACCTTTCCCTGATCTCCAGCCTGACCTGCCCTGGCCCAGCAGAGCTGGAGGTTCTGGACATCCCAGCTATCAATGCCAGCTGCAGGGATGGACATTCTAATCAGGATCAGCCTTCCCACCACCTCAGCCACGCTCCTAGCAAGGGATCCAGCATTTCCCTGGAAGGCTGTGAAGTCTCTTTGCAGATGATTCCTCCAAAATCCGATGCCTGTGAAGCAACTTGAGCGCATCAACTGCTTGGAGCTGGCTCAGCTGAAGGGAACTCGCTTGCAGGGATAACTGAGGATGGCTCCCTGCCCAGTCCCAACAAAAGATGGATTTTGTAAAGCCAACTCGAATGATGCCATTCATTAGGAGAACTACAAAGCAGAACATTTTAAAGTTAATTGGTTTTGCAATTAAAAGATACACAGAACATGTGATACAATTAATTTTACATAAACATGGTCAGGAATTAAAAGCAGAAGAACTTGGTAACTTCTTCAGATGGAGCATCTGTTTGTTCCCTGCAGCAGCAGCAGCTCCTCTGCATTCCAAACGGGAGCCAAGGAATTGCTCCCACACCACTGCAGCTGGAATCACTCTGGGTTTTTCCAGAGGCTGAGCTGGTTTGGAAAGGATTCATTTGGAAGCAGGAAGGGTCAGTTTGGGAAGGCAGCAGGAGATGGAGCAGTTCTGGGCACTGGGAAGGAGGAACCAGCAGGGTCTGTGGTCAGTCTAGTGGGGTTTGTGATCAGTCCAGCAGGGTTGGTGGTCAGTGCAAAGGGGTTTGGTGGTCAGTCCAGCAGTGGGGTGGTCAGTCTAGCAAGGTTAGTGGTCAGTCAAATGGGGTTTGGTGGTCAGTCCAGCAGGGTTTGTGGTCAGTCCAGCAGGGTTGGTGGTCAGCCCAGCAGGGTTGGTGGTCAGTCCAGTGGTGGGGTTTGCAGGTGATACATGGGAGCAGTGGTGGGTGCTGAGCAGTCTTAGGGCTCCTGCAGATGTTCAGCTGCTGACAGAGCTTCAGGGCTACACTGGCACTGCACCAGGAGCTGCTTCTCACCAAGGTATAGCCAGGGGAGTTCTGGCTGAGGGATCCAGCTCAGAACACACCAAGGAATCTTCTGCAGGTTGGATAATGGGATCTGGAAAACTCCTGCCTGCAAGTTTGTCTTGCTTGAGCATCAGGTGTGGTCCTGGGCCCAGGGCAGTAGAACCAAGGGCCAAGGCTGAGTATCCTGCTGCAAACTAGTGGGGACTGTGTGATCCTTAATGTCCCAACCGAACCATCTGTGCTTGCATCATAGAATCAGAATATCCAGAATTGGAGGGGACCCACAGGGATTTACCCAGTCCAGCTCCTGGCCCTGCCCAGACCCCCCAACAACCCCACCCTGTCCATCCCTGCAGCGCTGTCCAAAGGCTCCTGGAGCTCTGGCAGCCTTGGGGCCGTGCCCATTCCCTGGGGAGCCTGGGCAGTGCCAGCACCCTCTGGGGGAAGAACCTTTCCCTGATTCTATGGAAACCTCTTGCAAGACTTTTTTTCATCCCTGTGTTCCTCTCTGTGGTAGGGATTGGGGTCTCTAGGGTTTGCACAGCATCACCAACTCCCTGGAGCTTGGTTTGATTATCAATTTAATAAAGTAAAAAAAATAAAGTCCTGGGAGGTTTTAGCAGGGCTGCTCTTTACCTGTAGTGAAACCTGTCCAAGGAGTCCAGGCCTGGACTGGGGATTAGATGTAGAACCCTAAAACCAGCCCGAAAATCAAGTATAAGCCTTTCCTTTGTGTGGATTAGAGCCCAGCAGCCATGGCCAGGCTGGCAATGGCCACACCTGCCCAGGCTGGAGGTGACGCCTCATTAATCACTCAGTCAAATTAAAAATTCAATCCTGACAGGTTCTGAAACCCCTCTGAAACTCCTGCAGCTACTTCTGCCTTCATTCTCCAGGCATTCCAGCAAATAGCAGAATTAGGTCTAATATTACGGATATTGTGTGGACAAATTGGAGGTTTTCTATGAAATCTGTGCCAGAATTGGTCTTCCATGAAGATAGAATTTCAGGGAATACTTTCAGGTCTGCAGGGTAGGAATTGGAATGGAAACATCCACATCATCATTTCTCATGCTCTCTGTGGGAAGTGCTGGAGAATGCAAACATAGGAAAATCTGCCTTATTTAAAGGGTGTTAAATAGGAACACAGCCAGGTTAATGATTTCTGTGACACAGAATCTTGCTGTAGTTTCAGGGGAGTCCTGAGTATGCACATTATGGATCAAGTGAAGAATCCAGGCAGGAGAACCTCAGGTGGCAGCTGGATTTCTGCTCAGTTTAAATTGCTGCTCCCACCCCCTCAGGAGAAAAGCTGCCTTTGAAACCAGACCTGACAACACCTCAGACATTCCCAAAAAGGGCTGAAATCCAAAGACAATATTCCATTTTGCACTGAAACGAACCTTCTGGGATCTATTTGAGTTTCAAACAAAACTTTAACTGGTTCACTTTGGAAATGATGATTTCTGTGGAAGTTCAGACCAGATATTAGGGAAAATTTCTTTGGAAAATTTTATCCTACGTTGTGGCTGCAGCTCTCTTCACAGAGAACAGCAGGCAAAACCTTCCCAGGACTTCTCCTGAGAAAGGCAGTGAGAAAGCTTAGAGAAGGGAATGAAAACAATTCTTATCTCTATTTGCTTCACCTGTTGTTGTGCACATGTGGAATGTGTTATGGAGATTATTTACCCAAAGGGATTTCTTAATTGGACACTGGTGATGGTTGTTTTGAGTGATTGACCAATTAGGTCAAAACTGTGTTGGGACTGTCTGAAAGAGTCACGGGTTTCCTTTTAGTTTAGTATGATATAATATAGTATAGTATTAGTGTAGTAAGTAATAGAATATAATATAGCTTAATAAAGCAATTGTTCAGCCTTCTGAAATCATTGACTCAATGCTAATTATTCCTGTGATGGGGGTTTGCTACTACGTAAGGAAGGAAAGCTGAGGGAGGGAATGTGGCATGGCGGGGTGAGAAGGTGATAGAGCGTTTGGCCCTTGGTGTGACCAGAGCATCTCCAAACCCTCCAGTGCAGCATTCCAAGGCTATTCCCAGCCTGCTGAAAGCCCTGGAAAGTCCTGGAAAAGAGAGAATATTCCCTTCCCAAAAGGCACCTCTCATGTCCCCAGTGACTGCTCTTCCATCAACCTCATTAGGAGCAATCTGCATAAATTAGCGGCAGCTGCCTGTGCCATCCCCCCCTGCTCTCCCAGGCTGGATCTGGGCTGTTGGTGCCCGAAGGAAGCAGAGCCTTGGTTTCATTTTTTCCATTTGGCTCCCTCCAAGATGTTTTTATCTCCTTGGGAGGTTACAGCAGCTGACAGGGAGGCTTTTGTCTCCTTTGTGTCGGTGCCATCTGCCCATCACCGTCCTTTAGGGCGCTCCTGCTCATCCCTCCCTTCCTTTGGAGCACAGCAGAGCAGGGAAAGGGGAAAAGCTGGAGGAAAAAAAAACAAAAAAACAAAAAAACAAACAGCCGCAGGAAATGGCCAGGCTTGGATAAAATTGGGGTTAAGGCCCACCTGGGGAAAGGGCTGGTGCTGCAGGAGAGAGAATTGCAGGAGCTGAGAAACCACGGCACCCAGAGCTGATCTGCTCAGGTTTCCAAGAGGGATTTCCAGGGGCAATTCCTGAAAATGTTCCAGCCACAGGATCCTTTGGGTTGGAAAAGACCTTTAGGATCCCCAGGGTGAGCCATGAACCAGCACTGTGTTCTGCACCAACCCAAGCCCTGGAGTGCCACATCCACTCATTTTTGGAACATTTCCAGGGATGGGGAGTCCACCACCACCCTGGGCAGCCTTTTCCAGGCTTGGAAAAAGCTCCTTCCATGAGGAAATTTTCCCAAATACCAATCTGAATGAAGACCAGGAGCAAAGAGACAAGGAGAGAAATGAAACCCAAAATCTGGAATGGAGGCTCAGTTCCCTCAGGCTCAGGGCAGGTCCCACTGTGCTGCTGGATTTGTCTCAAGGCTTTCCCACCTCCCAGTATCCCAGTCTGGCTGTTTGGATCTCCCTGCCAGGATCCTCCCACACTGAGGACAGGCCCAGAGCTGCTGTTGCTGCCCCTCAAATCAGTGACTGCCACAAAATCCCCTCTTTTGTCCCAGATGCAGCAGCTCAGCCCATTCCAGGCCACATTCCCAGTGGGTTTTCCATCCTCTCTGGGTCTGAGGCAGTTTCAGGAGCAGTAGGAGAAGAAAGGCAGGACCTGCTGTGGAGGAAATTGTTAAAACTCCCCTGAGCTGTCAGTGAGAGCTGGATTTTACCAGTAGCCACTGGGGCTCCTGTTGTGCCTCCCAGATTTGTCAGGCTGGAGCACCAGGAGCAGGAATGCACAAGGAGCAGGAATGCTGCAGTCCCAGGGACTCTGGAGCTTTAAAACATAACAAAGAGATTAAAAATATTAAAAAATAATCAGGCCAAGCAGCACTTGCCAGCTGTGGTCTCTGAAACTCTCAGTTATTGACCCAGGCTGTGTTCATCTCTCAGAGCTTGTGAGCCTTTTTAATGTCTTTTTTTCTTTTTTTTTTTGCCTTTCCCTTCAGTGAAATAGAAGAAAATATTAATTTTTTAATATTTCATTCTGCATTCAGTGGGGTGTCAAGGAAAGCTTCACAAAGAGGTGATACAAAAATCAATCCATGCAAGGAAAGCAGGGAGGAGATGGAGCCAAAGGGCTGGAATGGTGTAAGAACTCCTCTCTGCTCCCTCTGGATGTGCCAGGCAGGGATCAGGAATCCACAGGCTCCTTCTCCCTCTGTGTAGGAAGGATCTGAGCACCCCAACTCCATCCCTGGGCGCTGAGGGAACCATGGAATGGGCTGGGTTGGAAGGGACCTTAATTCCCATGGGCATGAAATTCCACTGTCCCAATTTGCCCCAAGCCCTGCCCAACCTAACCTCGAACAATTATTTTTTTAATACAAAAGAGTTTATTTTTTCTGCTGGATCTTTCAAGTTTTATCATTTAGGGAAAGATCGCAAAGTCACTCAGGATTGTTGTTTCTTGGGCTTTTGTAACTGAAAATAACATCTCTTTTCAGAGAAAAATCTGGTTTTATATTTTTTTTAACAGAGAAAAATCGCATTTTTCACTGATTTGGGTAGAAAGTTATTGCTTTGCAGCAGTGCCAGTGCCTTGATTCACTCCAGTGACAGGAGCTCCTCAGTTGGATCCCAAAACTCCTGGTTCCAAATGAAACCTCCAGATGCTTTCCTCAGAGTGAAAAATAAATTCTCTGAGTTAAAAAATACCACCACCCCCATCCAGGGCACCAATTGGAAAAGATGTCATGATGGATTTGCTGGAAACTTCTTTCCTTGCAGAACAAGAGGGTCTGAAGGAGACAACTTCAGCTCTGCTGAGCCCATCTGCAGCTGTGGGGCCAGTGGAAATGAGAATATGAAAGATTTATGCACTCAGAAAGTGCTGCACAAGGAGAAAATGAACTTTTAAGAGGGTGGCAAAACTCCTTAAATGCACCTGACTGAAAATGAAGGTGCTAATGAAGAGTTCTTGCCTGTGGTCGTGTTATAGCTCCAAGCAGTTTTCCCTTTCTTCTTCTCCCCCTCCTCCTTCCCCTCTTTCCCCCTCCCTGCTCTTGCTTTTATTTAAGAGGCTTCCCTTGAAGGAACATAAATCTGTCCGTTTTTGCTCTGAATTCACAGGACAGAAAAGAATTAATTCTTCAGTCATTGTCTCTTTTACTCAGTCTTTAATTTCTCTTCCACTACGAGGGTGCCTGATGAAATTTCCTTTTCTGTGCTCCAAGGGGAAGAGGGAATCCTTGGTGGGTGAATTCTAGATTCTTTCAAAGCCATTTGGGGTTCTGCTGGGGGTTCCAGCAGGTGAGGAGAGCTTGGGTCCCCAAATTCCATGGAATTAGATGTTTTCCTTCCCTCCAGCTCCACATGGGAAGGGCTCCCTGGCTGGGGTGTGGAAGCTTCAGCTCCTTCAGGGAAATGATTCCAGGAGAATTTTCTCTTTTCATCTTCCTAAAAGAGAGAGAAGAGCACCCAGACAGAGCCCAGGCTGCTCTAGGACCAGCCTGGCTCAATACTTCCAGGAAGAGGATTAAAAAATCCAGGAAAAAAGAGGTCTAATTCCAAACCCCAAGGATTTCAACATAAAAATCCAACCCAAAAATCCTAAATCTGGCTGAGAGAAAGAACAACCCACTCCTTGCCTAGCCAGTCAATGCTGTTCCTAATTCGAACTACATATGAAATTTAATTAGAATGAAATACAGAATTTAACATATGTAATAAATATCTGAAATGTCACTGTTGTCCCCTTGCTTTTGTAAGCAGCTTTCTTTGGGTTTGGGCTCCTTCCTGCTTTTTCACCTCACACATTCCAAGCAGAGGGAAGCAAACCCCCAGGAAGTGCCTGACCCTGCAGTTCAGCTCAGCTCTGGTTTCTGGCCTCCTGAATCCCCTAAATAACCAGGTAAACTGGCAAACCCCAGGGCTGGGGTTCAGTCCTGGCAAAGTCTGGGATTTCCTGCAGCCGAGGCAGGAGCAGGACCACTTCGTGCACAGTGAGTTCTCTTCGCACTGAATCAGCCCCTTGGATTAATTAACTGTGAATTGATTGTGCAGGACATTAATTGAGATTTAAAACACATCCATTGAGGTGCCCGTGTGATTAACTCCGAATAACAGAGGCAATAAACCTGGAGTTAATCCAAGAACTTTGTGGGGGGTTTGGAGCTTTCCCCCACCCCTGCACAATCCAAATCAATTAATACCCCCTGAGATGATCACCCTGGGTTCCAGGAGTTGCTCTGTCCCTGCTGGCTCTGCCTTGGAGAGGCTTCACCCTTTCCCTCCACATCCTCAGCTCCCTGCATCTCATGCTCCCACTGCCACTCCTTTAATCTCCAGAATTTGGGAATCTTCAGCTCTTTCATCACAGAGAGCACCAGGCTAGGAGCAGGCACAGTTTGATTATCACACCCAGGCCTGGCCTTCAAACAAATCAATTCTGTTTCTCAGCCTGTCTAGAGACAATAAATGAGTTTTAATAAATAAACCTGAGGTTTTTCTGTTTGCCAGGTGGCCCCATGTGGGCAGGGCTGGGAAGGGAAGCTCCTGGCACACAGAGTACTCTGAGGCTGCTTTTTGATGAAAAGGCCACTTTTATTTTTTTTTTTTAATCAATATCTAACATGAAAGTCCCCCTTTGAAATCAAATTGTACATGTGGCCCTTCGGGGCTAATTATCAGCTGCTCATCTGGATGTTATCTTTTGGAGAGGCTGAGAAAGGAGAAAATGCTAAGTCAAGGCAGTGGATTAAAAATATCCACATCATTTATCTGCCAGAGAGACGAGGGTTTGAAGTCTGGTTAATGAACATAAACCTTCCTACCTCTCTGTTAAGGACCACTGCTTTCAGCAGAGTCAGGTGCACTTATTGCTGATCAGAAAAATGGGTTTCCCAGCCCAAAATAGTTCTAAGAATCTTCAAGGTGCTCCTACTTTGAAGGAGAAAAAAGCTAAAATCTTTCCATTTTTATGGCTCCATCCTCCAGAATCACAGTGTGGATGGAGAACATGGAGTGTTCCCTAAATACATAATTCCAACATTTGTTAATGGAAATGAGTATTTCCAGCAATCAGTTGTATTGAAATAAGGAATATAAAATATCCCCACTGTCAGCACTGCACTCCCAGGCAGCACTTGGATTTCAGGTAAGTGATGATGCCTGGGCTCTTTTCTAAAAAACACAGAATATTTCATGGGGTTAATTAACTGTAATTGTGTTCAGGTGCTGCTGGAGAACTGGTGAAACACTGCACACATAAAAAATACCAAAAGGAAACTGGATTTTGGAAAGGAACCTTAAACCAGGGATGTGTCCTTTATCTTGTGGGAAGTTCTGGGACTCCAAAAGATCCCTCCAAGGGGAGAGGCTGCAGGTGGGAGCTTGGTGCTGTGGGATGTGCCCAGACTGTGAAATCCTCATCTGATGGGGTGGGGCTGTGATCCTGCTTCTGGAAGGACTCTGGCTGGCCAGAATTCCATGGGTTCATCCATGGAAATGGACCTGTTCACAACCCTTCCTTAGCTCAGTTTGAAAGCTCCCCTTTAGCAGACACAAACTAACCCAAAGCACACAAACACAGGGATTTCCTCCCACTGAGTTACACATCTGTTTTCTGACCTCTCCCAGGTGCCAGGTTGGTCTTTGAGCAGAAACAATTCCAAGTCCTGCTGTTCTCCTGGTCCATCTCCCTGTTTTAATCCTTCCCAGCCTCCCTGCTCTATCCCTGGCTTGCTGTGGGCACTGTCTTCTAAAACCCCCAGCTCCACTGAGCGCAGCCATCCTCAGCTGGGAGCAGCCAGGAACAGCTCTGCCCACACAAACTGGACATTTACAAAGCCAGCAACAAGGCCTGAACTGGCTGAAACCTCTGGGCTCTTAAATCCTTGGTCTCCAGTTAAAATCAATATGGGATCATCTCAATATATCAACCAAGATGATCAATTAACACCTCCTGAGATGATCATCCAGGGTGATCATCTCAGTGTGTGTTAATTGATCATCTCAGGGGATATTAATTGGTCTTGGATCGTGCAGGGGTGAGGGAAAGCTCCAAATCTCCCCACAAGGTTTTTGGATTAACTCCAGGTTTATTGCCTCTGTTATTCGGAGTTAATTACACAGGGACCTCAATGGATGCGTTTTAAATCTCAATTAATGTCCTTCACAATCAATTCACAGTTAATTAATTATTTTGGATTTTGGGTTCCCCATCCCAGCATTGTCTTGACACCTGATTCCCCCACTGGCAGGAGCTTTTCCTAAAGTAGGGGACACAAACCAGAGCAGATTCCCTTCAGGAACTGTAGCCATATTTTTGTGACACAGTTCTTGCTTTCCAACCTTTCTGCATCTTCCTGTATTGTTTCTCCCTACCCAATGTTTTATTTATTCTACTTATCCATGAAAATGAAACCTCTTAAAAAATGGGGGCTGGGGAGTGGTGCTCACAGCAGAACAGCCCAGGTTTGTGGCATTTGAGCCCAGTCTGGGGAATTTTTCTGGTTCTGTGGGAGCTGTTCCCAGATCCCTGGAGCTGGGGAGCTTTCCTGGTGGAAGTGGGGCAGCCATGTGAGGGAGCACTCATCCCAAAACATTTGGTGCTGAAACTTGAGGAGATTGGAGATGGAGCTTGAGGAGGTCTGTTGGGAATCCTCTGATTACTCCAGAACAGCACGGAAGTCTCTGCTCGTATTCTTTCCAAGATGGTGTAAAAGGAATGAGAATCCTTCAATCCCTTACTCCTGAGCCAGGGAAAAGGGGGAAATCAGGCAAATCTCTCTCCAGGAATGGTTTGGAGTTGGTGACTTGGATTTGCAGATTTATTTCTCGCTCTCCTTGGCTGCTTTGAGATTTGCTGGATTTGCATATCAGGGGAGATTATTTTTCCTGCCTCAGCCTCGGAGGAGCGGGCAGGTGTGGAGCAATCAAACCCCATTGAGCTGGAAATGCTCAGGAAGCTGCTCTGGCCCGGCAGCTTCCTCCTCTTCCTTCCCAGCTATTTTTATTTCTCTGCAAATCCCTGCCACTGCACTGAGGACTCGCTTGTCCAACTCTGCAGCTGGGCAAGGGTGGCCTTTTGCTTTTCAGAGCGCTTGGACACCCTCAGGAGGGACTTCAGCCCCTTGGCTTGGCTTTATTGCTCCTCTGGAGTGCAAGGCCAGGCCTAGAGGCCTTCAGGATCAATGGGAAGAGCATTCTATAGCAGGTTTTAAATAACTGGGAGCAGTCTTTGTCTGTACTCCTGGGAGGATCAACACCAACAGCAAACACTGCATGAAAATAGAGTGGGAAAGGCAAGGACAGACTGGCAGAGACAAGGGAGTCACTCCTGCCTTCCCTGACATTGTCAAGAGGGGATATCAATCACTTCATAATTGGTTAAAAAGAAGGGCTCTTCAGCTTTTAAAAACCTCTCTTCATGATTGTTGATTTCCACAGGTAAAAAAGGCCAAATTAAAAGAGGCAGCAAGAACAGGGTCCCAGTCCAGGGGAGCTTGTGGCTGCTCCAGCCCTGAGGCCACCAGGAGCACCAGGAGAAACCCCTGGAGCTGGCAAAGGACCTCATTAGGGGGTGATGGATGGGGAAGGATTGAACACAAGTGGTTTTGTGCAGCACCGAGGTCCCTGGGCTGAGCTCTGCTCATCCAGAGACAGACATTGATGGCCAGGAGGGAGGGAGAGCAGGGGCAGGTGAATGGACTCCAATCCAGAGCCCCATTCCTGCCTGCAGCATTGCTGTGGTGGGAGCTGGGGCAGCAGAGCTGGCCAGGCCTGGCTCGGAGCTTTCAGAGAGGAGATAAAGGGAGCAGCACCTCACGCTGGGAGTGCTGGTGAGCAGAAATGGCTCAGAGTGTGGAGAGTCCTAGCAGAGACTTGGAAAACTTCCCTCAAGGACTCCAGGGAAAGTCAACTCCCTTGGGAAAGTGAGGCAGGTCCTGATGGAGGAGGAGGGAGGGGAGGAAGGTAACACATCCCTGAGTTCAGGCTTGCAGACCCCCCTCAGAGAGGACTGGGTCATGCAGAGTTCCCTGGGATGTGCAGAGCCCCCCGTGGCAGAGTGAGGGAGCAGAGAGGGGGTCAGCACAAGGCCCAGCAGGTCCCTGCTGACCTGGCAGGATCCAGCAAAGCCTTTCCTGCAGAAACATTTTGGTCCCCAGGATACCAAATCACCCCCAGTTACAGCCCCTGTGCCTCATCCCTGAGGGAGGGACCTCGTGCACTGAAATTCCCATGAAATCTTGAGGGAATTGGAATTTTGTTGTTGGAATAAAGCTCCCTTTTGCCTTATTACAAAGCTCTCTGGGTTTGCAGCAGGTCATGAAATTGAATTTTGCTCTTTCCACCTGTTTAAAACCAGAGGACTGGGTGGCACCACTGCAGGAACTCATCTTACCTTTCCAGTCTCAGCACCTTTTCCTTCAATTCTGTCAGCAGGGCATGGGATAAACCAGTCCATCTCCAAGCCCTGACAGCAGCACTCCTCTCCCTGGATAAAAGCTCATCCAGAGCTCCTCTCTGTGAGTGTTTCTGCTCCAAAAGCTCATCCTGAGCACTATCATCTCCCTGTGGTAGTTAAAAGCCAAACAATGATGTCCCCAGCCTGTCCATCTATCATCCAGCTCTCCCCAGAGAAACCAGAGCTAAACAATCCATTAGTATCCATGGAATGTTTCCTTTCCCTCTGCCAACAGTGGCTCTGGTTAAGTGACAACATCCCCAAGGGGCTCAGCCCCAGGTTTTAGGGATCCCAGCAGGATTCCCCAGCACTTGGTGCTGCTTTGTGTCCTCCCAGCAGCCAGGTGCTTGCACAGGAGATGCTCTGGAGCTGTTCCAGCTCTGGATAAGCACTGCAGGAGGATTCCAGGAGCTCTGCTGAGGCCGTGGATGTTCTCTATCACTGCATCCTATGGGATGTGCCCCCAAGCTGGGAGATAACCTACACCTCATTGCTCCTTATTTCCATGCAAATCCATCCCCCTGAGTTCCCTCAGTGTCCCAGAGCTGTCAGGAAAAATAAAACCAGGCCCTGTTTGCCCTTCCCATCGCTGGGGTGACAGGGAGGCGACAGCTCCTTTTCCAAATGAGCTCATCAGTGTAAAACAGCAGTGGGGAGATGGCACAGCACTCAGAAACTGAGCTCATCTGCCAGGATTTGATATTTTTTTGCTTGTGCCACCTCAGCCCAGAGCTGCTGGTGGATGGTGCCAACCACACGGGGCTGCACTCAGAGCTCACCCGGCTGTAGAAAGCCCTGGAATGGCACAGGAGAGGCTCTGATGGGATCCCGTGTGCAGGTTCAGCACTGCCAGGGTGGAACCTGCCCGGGACCCTTCATTCTGCTGGGATTGCTCAGGTGCTGGGATTGAAGGGGTGCCTGCAGCACCTGGAAAGCAGGGGACAAACCCGGAGCCTGCCTCTGGCTGGGTGTGAATAAAAGGCTCCATTAAAGAGCCCTCTCTGCCCTTTAGCTTACACAAACCCACACTTGCCCCTCAGTGGAAGTGGAATTCTCTTTTAGCTCCGACAAACCCACACTTTCCCTTCAATGAGGATTGAATCGATTGAATTTAGGTGTCCCCTGGCAATTCCTGGCTGCCCATGGGGATGGGGACAAAGCTGTGGCTGCTCTAGGCTCCCCCCAGCCCCTGTGACCCACCTGGATCGGGAGGACACAGCTGAGCTTGCTGGGGCAGGGAACAGCAGAATTTTGATTATCCTGGCTGAGGCTTTGGGGTCAGGAGTCTTGCAAGAGGTTTCCATAGAATCAGGGAAAGGTTCTTCCCCCAGAGGGTGCTGGCACTGCCCAGGCTCCCCAGGGAATGGGCACGGCCCCGAGGCTGCCAGAGCTCCAGCAGCCTTTGGACAGCGCTGCAGGGATGGACAGGGTGGGATTGTTGGGGGGTGACTTGCAAGGCTTATTTTCATCCCTGTGTTCCTGTCTGTGGTAGGAACTGGGGTCTTTAGGGTTTGCACAGCATCACCCACTCCCTGGAGCTTGGTTTGATTATCAATTTCATAAAGTTAAAAAAAAAAAAGTCCTGGGAGGTTTTAGCAGGGCAACTGTTTACCTGTAGTAAAACAGGTCAGGAGTTCCAGGAGAGTTTTGTAGAGGAAGAGAAGCAGCTCCAGGAGCAGGAACAGCCCTGGCTGTGCTGGGTTCTGGCCCTGCCCTGGGGCTGGCTGAGGATAGGGCACAGACCTGGAGCCAGAGCTCAGCCTGGGCAGGGTGAGGGGCTCCAGAAGTTGCATTTTCTCAGGTAAATGAGTTCCTGCACTCATGGGCTCCCTATTGATACCCAGAGCCCCCTCAGACCCCCCAAGCCCTCTTAGAGAACCTACAGCTCAAACCCCACTCACAGAACACACAGACATATTAATTTTTTCCTCTGCCTCTCTTCAGCTTCAGACCTGTGAGAACAGAAACAACCCCAGGTCTGGCTGAAGTGCTGGATTTATAAATCCTCTTCCCTCCTTTCCCCCATGAGTTGCCCTTCACAGCCTTTAGACCCTCACAGCACATTATGGATACTGGGATACACAAGACAGATGATGGACTTTGGACCTGGTTAGCATAAGAGATTTGATAGATAAAATGCCTTGGCAAGAGCAAATGGAACTTTGAGGATTAAATCAAGATTGCAAGAAGATTGGATCAGACTGGGACAGGGAAGAAGACTGAATCAACTTCTGCAAGCAAGAGATGTTTAAAATGTATAAGTTTGTTTATGTGATATTTAACCCAATCATTAAAACATTACTAGTCTTCCTAGAATAAGTATATAAGCAGTTCTACTTCACAATAAATTTGGATTCTTTGACCATCTCACCAAGTCCCTGGTGACTCTCTTCATGGCCAATAATTGGTGCCCTGATAATAGACACTAAAATCACATTAAACTCTGTGTGTGGGGTCCACAGAGCACAACCCCAACCCTGCAGAGCCCTCAGGGACCACGAGAAGCAGCAAGTGTGAGTCCCATCACTTTGTCACCATCAACACTGGCTCTGGGCATGACTGAGCTCTGTCCTCAGCCCCATGTCCCTTGGGATCTGTGCAGAGAGATGAAGGTTCCATCCCCAGGAGCCCACCCCTCCCAGGCAGCACAGCTCAGGTGTTTGACTCTGGCTGGGTTTTATAGGATGGCCATAAAGGCAATAAAACAAAAGGTTAACATGGCCAAGTTCATAAATCCAGCAGTCAGGGATTAGAATGTTCCTGTTCATCTCCTCTTTATGGAAAATAGTGATCCAAAGATTTGGGTTTGCCCTTGCATGGAGTCTCTGAGGTGGGAGGGGAAGGGTTGAGCCTCAGCAGTCAGGGTGGCTGTAGAAAGCTCTGGGCCAGGCTGGGCTGGCAGGGGCTTTAGAACAATTCCTGATTTCTGTATTTCACAGCAGAGTCTGTTCCCAGCAGCCTGAAATGGCCCCTCCTGAACCAGGTGCCAGGGCTCTGTCCCTTCATCAGGATAATGACCCCTTACCTTACAATGCCACCTTTACCTGCTGAGACTGGGGCAGCAGAGCCTGGCTGGGGTCACCCAGAGCAGTCGGGCAGGGTTCAGGGGGATCTCAGGCTGTGCAGGAGCCTGATTTGGGGCTAAACAGAGCCATTCTCCTGCTCAGGCCAGGGCAGCACTCTTCTGCCTGCAGAATTCAGGATTTTGCTGCAGTTCTGGGGCCATTTGTCACTCCTTTGTTGTCCCTGTGCTCCTGAACCAGTTCCAGCTGTTTGCAGCTATTTTAGCAGTTATTAGCTATTTTACTTTTATTAGTTATTAGTTTTTAATTATTGTTTTATTATTATTATTATTTTAATTATATAATATAGTTTATTTGTTAGTTTTTAGTTATTTTATTTTTATTAGTAATCAGTTAATTTTATTAGTTATTAGCTATTTTATGAGCTATTTCCTGCAGTTCTCTCCAGAGCAGAGCACCTGAGTGGTCCCATAACAGTGCAAAATTCCCAGCAGGGATTGCACAACTTCCCTAAATTGAGAAATTCCATCCTGCAGGTCCCAGGTCCACATCCAGGACTGTTCCTGGTGCTCATCATGGACAAAGCACCCAAATTCTGAGGAGGAAAAGCTTCTGGGCCCCATGGCAGGTGTCAGCTGTCTCCCTTCCTGCCATCCCAGGTGTCCCAGGTGTTATCCACCATGAGGGACTGGCTTCCTGCTCCCCTCCCACCCCCAGGACCCCTCAGAATTACAGCAGATTTACACTAAAAAGAAATGCCTGTCAAAAGTTATTTAGATTATTTGAGAAAAGAAATAATTTATCCCACTTTCCAGGCACGTTGGTGTCCCTCTGCCCTCTCTGCCCGCTGCCATTGTTTTTATTTCCTACCGTCACTGTAAATATTTTATCTGGAGCCCAGATTAGTTCAGTGCCATTTACTGCTGCCGTTCCCATCTCCAGGAGAACAAACCCCGCTGGGTTTAATGCCACCTGGAGCCGGTGACGGATGGCTCTGTCCCCTGATCTCGGGTGTTTGGTGTTTTTATGGGGCTGCCTGCTCTGTTTTCTCTCCGTTTACAGCCTTGCTAACGTGGGAAGGAGCAGAGTGGGCATCCATCACCTGCCAAGGGCAGAGCTGGGTGCAGAGCTGGCCTGGCAGGAGGGATGAGCTCCCAGGGGACAGCAGGGACAGCCAGGGGATGGCAGCTGCCCCTGGAAACCGTGTCCTGTGCATGGCACTCGGTGGCACTCAGGGTCATTCCCCAGGGTTTGACTGTCTCCCCGTGTCAGATCTCTCCTGACAGCACTGGTTAAGTCAAGGAGAAGACTAAAGCCTGCCTTAAAGACTTGTTTCAACAAGTATGGGGCCCAAAGGGCAGCTCTGTGCCAGGGCTCTGTCCCTTCATCAGGATAATGACCCCTTACCTTACAATGCCACCTTTACCTGCTGAGACTGGGGCAGCAGAGCCTGGCTGGGGTCACCCAGAGCAGTCGGGCAGGGTTCAGGGGGATCTCAGGCTATGCAGGAGCCTGATTTGGGGCTAAACAGAGCCATTCTCCTGCTCAGGCCAGGGCAGCACTCTTCTGCCTGCAGAATTCAGGATCTTGCTGCAGTTCTGGGGCCATTTGTTGCTCGTTTGTGCTCCCTGTGTGTCACAGACTCTGTGCCACACAGTGAGCTTGGGAGTGATCTCAGCAGTGCTGGAAAGGTGCAGAGCTCCTGTTTGAGCTCCTTTATCCTACACAAGACCAGAGGGTTTAAAGTCCTGCAGGCTCTCCTTGCCCATCACACCCAGAGCAGGTTTTATGTGAAGAAATCAGCTACGAAACCTCAGCTTACAAAGTTCTTCCTGTGCTCCAAACAAAGCCAAACATTAACCTGGCTAAAATGACAGCCATGTGAGGCACAAAATAGCCTGAGGTGGTCCAGGACATTAGGAGCAGGATAGGCTGGGAGGGATGTCCTCAGGAGTCAGCCCTGAAACAGCAGAGCACAAAGACTTCTGGTTGGAAAAATAAATGTTCCTGGGAAGGACTGATTTAGAATGAGTGAGGTGGCTGGGCAGATGGGTCAGTAATTTTAGAACTAAAATTGTGATTAAAAGCACTTTGGCACCCAAAGCTGGGAAGCAACTCCCTGATGGTGATTAATTCACACCGTGGGGCTTGGGCTAGCTGCAGGGACTGAACTCCTGCTCAATTCTTATCAAGTGAAATGTATCCAGAGTAATCTGATAGGTCCTGAAAGGTTAATGTAAGCTAAATCAATGCTGTCTCCATCCCGATAAGGCGTGGGGAATTGTCCTTGAGTGTGAGTGTGCAGGAGGCTGGGGCTGAGGGTGATAAAGGGCTTTCATCTCCTGCTGAGCCCTGCCAAGTCCATTGTGGTGCAGCAGGGGTTGATAAGGGCACTGATTTATCAGCCAGCAGACAGAACACCGAGTCTGCTGCTAAAACATTCCATCTCCCTGCTTTAGTACTCTCCTAATAAACATTTTAAACACCCAAACACCTTTCAGACAGCCAAAGGAGGGGAATACAAAAGGCTGGAGTGGCACTGGCCTGGTCAAGTGTCCAGGTTCTGAGCACCAAGACTGCCTCAGGGGTGGGGGAGGATATGGAAACCTCAGTTGGTGAGATGATGTTAAAAACCGGTTCTGTTGGAATAAGGAGTGGAGTGGAAGCTGAGTTCTGGTGTGAGTTTAAACTTACAGCGCTTGGTTAAATCCCAGGGATCAGGGAGACTTCCAAGCTCTCTCAAAGTCATGGGACATAAAGGGCTGTTTAGCGTCCACTCATATCTTTAAAAATACCTTTTGAAATTAATGGCTAAACTTAAAGCCTTGGCTTGAACACTCTTCTGGTGAGCTGAGAGGGGCTGAGAGCAGGAGAGATGGGAGGAAACTCCAAGTCTGCCCTGTCCCCAGCACAAATAAATAATTGATGGCTCTAATTCACCCTGGCTGTGCACTGCCAGACATCCTCTGTGATATTCATCTCCTGCAACATGGAATATGTCAGGATCAGGCTGGAAGCAGGCAGGAGGGCTCGGGATCACACAGGCTCAAATCCCAGCTCTGCCAGCCCTCAGGCACATAGGATTTTCCTATGTTGCCTTTCCCAGGCTTGTCCAGCTCCAGCTCCCTCCAGAGCCCAGTCCCAGCAGCAGACACTCTGATGCCACCATGATCTGGTGAGAAGCACAAAATGTGCACATTTGACTGAGTTTGTGGCTAATTCTGAGCCTTACAAAGCCCAGCTCGTGCTCAATGCCAGACCAGCCCTCTGCCAGCTTCTGAGGTGGATTTTCCTCCATCCAGGCAGGTGGGGCTCGGAGCTGCACTCAGCACTGACTCAGAGCATTATTGTTACAGTTGATTAATACCTGAGCACTCTGTAAAGAGATAAATTATGATTATGCACACACAGGCACTCTATCCACGGACAGCAGACCCATTTTCCTCCAACGAGCTGCCAATTACTGGGTATTCCTCCATTATGTTTACACAGCCTTTTATAATCAACACTCCAATAATTTTAGGTATTAAGTGCTTCAAACTATTGATTTAATTAATTCAGTGTATTCAGAAAATCCTCCTACTCTGCTTTTCTTGCCCTTCTGATGTGCAGTATCTCCCCTCCATCTGCTGGGATCTTCCCTTGCTTGAGCACACAGATCCAGGAGGATTCCCAGGCACCCCAGAGGAGCAGGGCTCACCTCCTTCAAACTGTCTGCAGGACAAGACCCTGAAAACAAGGAGGGCAGGGATAGATGGGATATTGGGAAGGAATTGTTCCCTTGGAGGGTGTGGAGGGGTTGGGATGGAATTCCCAGACCAGGTGTGGCTGCCCCTGTGTGGAGGCTTGTGAGCCTATTGGGAAAAGGGCAGTGGCAATGTCCTGGAGGGACGTACCATAAGCTCTGGGCATCCCCCATAGGTTAGGGCCAGACAGAAGGCTTCCCACATGGTTCTCTGCAGCACTATGCTAATTTATCCCAGTTCTGTATTCCTCATTGGCCCGTTGGCCGTCCCTACCCCTTTTACCCCTGTATGGTCTTGTTCTAGAATATTCCCCACTCCGTTTCCCTATTGGTTAATGTAACCCTGCCTGTCCGCCCTGATACTCCCTATTGGCTCCTGCCCATTGTGCCGCCCCTATGCCCTCAGCTGATTGGCCATGATGCTTTGCTCCACCCCCTCTTTTGCATATTTATACCCTGGACCCTCCACTGTCTGTTGTCTTCTGTCCCTGGTCCCCTTCAGTGCTGGACCCCAATAAACCCTTGCTGGAACCCCATAGAGAAGATCCTCCTGTGTCCCACCTGCCTGCTGGCTGTGGTGTGCTCAAGTGTGTGATTGTTGTATGCCTGCCCAAACATTCTCCCTCTGAGGATGCTGAAGGGAAGGGAGCAGCACTGACCCCCTCACCTTGCTGCTACACCCCTGGATCTCTGGAAGTGTCCAAGGCCAGGATGGATGGGGTTTGGAGCAGCCTGGGACAGTGGAAGGTGTCCCTGGGGTGTAACTCGATAAGCTTTAATG
>WBNO01013953.1:138881-165998 GCA_013400575.1 Peucedramus taeniatus
TCCCCCTCCCCCTCCCCCATCCCCTTCCCTGAACTTCCCTGAACTTCCCTTCTCTGAAATTCCCTTCCCTGAACTTTCCTGAACTTCCTTTCTCTGAAATTCCCTTCCCTGAACTTTCCTGAACTTCCCTTCCCTGATCTTCCCTCCCAATCCACTGATTGGGAATTGTGACTGTAGTCAAAGGGCTTTTGAGGTCAAGCCATTGGGTTCCAGGTCTTCTGCCAGTTTTTAACCATTCTGTGTCCTGTTTCTCTGTTATCAGTCAAGGATGAGCTTGGCTTTCCAGGTTTATGGCAGAATTCTGAGTGATGTGTTCTCCACATCCAGTACAGCCCATTTTCCATGGACAGCTCCAGCACTGCTCATCCTGCTGGGAATGATGAGCCTGTGGAGCCTCAATCCCTCACTCCAGGCTTTGCTCCCAGCAGGGCTGAGGGAACAGTCCCTCCCTGAGAGACCTCTGGAGGTGTCACTCTGTCATTCCTCACTGGAAAAGGGGCACAGGGAGGGACAGGCTCCCCTTGAGGGGCCAAACGTAAGGAGCAGACACTGCTCAGCTCCGAGCTGCTCTGCCATGATTTATTCAGGATCCACGGCTCTGCCCAGGCTGGAGATGGAGAGGAGGCCGTTCAGTAATTGCAGGGAATATTCATCCAGGGCTAAGCAGATGCTGTGCAAACGAGGCCGCTGCTAATGAGCCAGCAAGAGACGCCAGATCCTCAAAGGCAGAACAGCAGCGAGAACAGAGAGAGGCTTTAGTGCCAACCTGAGCGTGGAAAACTTTTTCCAACATCCTCTCCTGAGCGTGGAAAACATCTCACACCCTCCCTTCCTGAGGGTGGAAAACCTCTCACAAACTCCTCTCCTGAATGTGGAAAACCTCTCTGTCTTGGTTTGAACAGACAGGTGTCTGCTAAGGAAGGCAGGAGCCTCCCCTGAAATGGAAAATGTAAACCCCCTCCCTCTGAATTATTATCATTTTGAAATTAAGGGGATCTCAGGCAAAGATATGGGAAGAGGAATAACAGCTCTTTACTAGGGAAATTAAAAATACAAATGCAATAGTACAAACCAAACCCCTGCCAGAGTCAGGAGAGGAGCTGAGCCCCTGTGGGTCAGGGTGTTGCACAGTCCCATTCCATGGTGGCTGCTCCTCCTGCAGTGCCAGGGGTGGCTCTGGTGGAGCAGGGATCCTGCAGAAGGGTGGAGTTTTCCTCTGAAGCTCCAGGGCTGCTGGAGATGGGCCTGCTCTTGCTCTGGGAATGCAGTGCAGAAGAAAGCTGCTCCTCTGGGAATGCAGTGGGCAAAGGCTGCTGAGGTGTTGCCAGGCTCAGATTGGATCCAGGTAGGAATGCTTGGCTCCTGCCCCTGGGCGGAGCATCTCCCAATGGCAGGATGGAATTTTCTCAGCTATGCAGGGACACTCAGTGGCCATGGACAGAAGAGATCTCCTGGAGGGAGGACTGGCTGTGGGAGAGATAAAGAAAACTGCCCAGTGAACAGCAGAGAACTGCCCCAGCTCTGACAGATGGGGAACACACACCCCCAGCCATACCTTCCAACCCAGGACACTCTCCCAACCTCCTCTCCTCAGCACAGAAAGCCTCTCCCAACCTTTCCTCCTGCTGCCAGATGGATTTCCAAGGTGACCTCAGGATCCCCATCCCTGCCCTGGGCCTGTCCTGACAAACTAGGCAGCTCCAAGGATGTGCTCCTGCCCTAGCAGAGGATGCCCCAGCAGAGCCTACACTAATTTCTGCCCGGCTGAGGAGCCAAATCTTCCTGTTTTGTTCAACTCAAATCTCTCACATCCACCATTTCTTGGGAATATTATGAGACCTCCTATTTTTTTTCCTGTTTCTCAAATGTCAAGTAGATCTTTTACAGCAGCTCTTAAGAAGATAAAGGGGATTAAAGGATCATTTTATCCTATTTAAAGTTAGCTCTGAGACGATAGGAGTAAACAGGAACATTTTAAAGGATGTTAATCTCGGCTCTTTTTTATCCCCCCTCTCTTTTTCTTCTTCGCCAGCAAAATTTCACTTTGCTGGATGTGTTCCCTTTTGAGGGTGAAATGATTGCGAAGAGGCAAATGCTGCCACCCTTTCTCCTCACTTCAAAAAGCAAACACAAAATATCGCTCCTGATTGCAATATTAAACATTAAGTTTAAATTGGGCTGTCAATCATGGGCTTAGAGTTTATGGAAAGAGATGGTGGGGATCAGAGGGGAACAAAAAGGTTTTGGGGAAGGGAGGGAGCCTGTCCCTGCTTGTGCCACCCCAGAAAGTGAGGCCACAGCTTTTTAGCAGCAGAATAATGAAGATAACATTATTTAAAAAAAAAAACCAAGCAGCATAAATTTGAGCTTCAGAAGGTGCAGGGGGATTTCAGGATAAGCTGTCAGCAGACAGAGCCAGACGTGGTAACATCTCTCACTGGTGGTTCTCTCACACCTCACTTCTCCACTCAGCTCCTCTGGCAGAGTTTGTAACCCAGCACAGCCCACAAGGACATCAGTCCATCAGAGCAACCAGCACCTCTGATATCAAACCTTGGCAGCTTTGATAAACTCGGGATCAGGGGCTGCCTCAGGTGCTCCAGAGCCTGCCTGTGAGCTTGGGTTGCCCTTGGGGCTGGCAGGGAGGGCACCCCCTCACTGCTGTGAGGCAGTGCTGCTCACAGCAGCCCCCGCACTGCTCCTGCCCCTTCCAGGCTCCAGCACATCCAGCAGACAATTGCGAGCTTCCAAAAATCACCAAGCATCAGCTCCTCTAAAGCAACTCTCCTTTTCCTGGAGATTTTATAGACCCCAGTGGATCCAGGACGTTTGGGATCAGTCAAAGGGTGGTGCAAATGGACCCGTGTGCTCATGGTTTCCTGAGATGTCTTCCCAAGCAAGGCCTTGCCGTGGCTTCCAGAACAACCCCCTGGTTTTGGGACACATCTGGAGATGTGGGATCCAGCCCCATCATGAGGGATGACAACAGGATGGGTTCACAGCAAAGGAGCCCTGTGGGGTCTCAGCAGGCTCTGAATATTCAGGAGGAGCAAAGTTACCTCTGAGGTTTCATTTTTGGCTGGCTGTGAAAGCAGCACGAGTTTTTGCTGTAGCAGCTTTTGGCTCAGGTACCGATCAGAGCTTCCTGTCCCAGAGTGTTGAAGATTTGTTCATTCTTTGTTTATTTCCCTTAATCTAAAATAAAAGTCACAGAGCCTTCAAGTGCATGTTTTACTCTTTGTTTGAGCAACATAACAAAGAAAAACAATTGCAAAGGCAGGCAGTGCATTCCACTTCCAGGCTTTCAAGGGATTATTACCAATGACAGGAGAGAAGGGAATTACAGCTTTGGAAACTCAGGGGGAAATACTGGGACAGCAGCTGCATTAAGAGCTTCCCTCATTTTTAAGCTGCACTAATTATGTTCATTTAATACCAGACAGGAAAAATATTGACAAACAACACAGGAATTAAATGGAATTTCCAGCCATGGAGCAGCTGAACCTCTGCTGGAGCCTCTGGAGAGGAGCTGAGCACTGGGGCTGGGTTGGGATGTCCTGCACCAAAGGCAGAGACCTGCCAGGGAAAGGGCAGTTATTCCAGTGGTGAACATGCCAGGGGAAAGTGTCTGGGTTCAGGCAGAGGGTGCCCTGTGGACCTGGCGTGGCTCCACCACAGCCCCTTGTCTTGCAGTGAGAGCCCTCCCTCCTTCCCAACATTTCCTTCCCAGCACAGCCCAGCTCCCTCTCTCCCCACTGTGTGGCTGTCCCAGGGCTCCAGGTGCTCCATCCAGGAGTTTTAGGGACATCAGGCTAAGCCTCTCCTCTCCCTCTCCCTCTCCCTCTCCCTCTCCCCTCAGTCCCCACCTGGCTCAAAGCACCCCAGTCCAGGAGAATCCAATCCTCTGACTTTTCTCTGCCAGAGGAAGATTAATCAAATCCATCTTCACTAATTGGTTCCCTCAAAAAGGACAGCCTGGATTGGTACCAGGTGTGGGGTCATTAATAGGGATCATCAGCTGCATGAGAGAGACCCTCCATTAATAAGAAAATATCCTGGTTTTATGAGGGAGTCCAAACTTTGATGGCCATAAAAGCAACACAGGATGTTCTGGAGGGCTGTCAAAGAACAGAACCTGGCTCATCAGGGCCTGTCACCAGCAAAGGCCAGCCCAGCCTCTCCCAGAGAAGAGCCGAGATGGAAAGCGAGCGAGCTCCCAGCAGCACATTGATCCCACAGCCTGGGCCTGCCAGATAAACACTTCAGGAAAAGCTTCCAAAAAAATAATTTGGACATCCATTATCTGAGCCAGCCCAGCAGAGCACACAGCCCTGCATTCCTGTGGTGCTTCCAGAGGGGTTTGGGCCCAAGAGGCAGCGCTGCAAAGTCCAGATATGGGATTCGGAAAAGATAAAACAATAGGGCAGGGAGAGAAGGCAGCCTGTGGCTGCAGAGGGTTGGCTGTGAGGCTGAGGCACAATCAGAGTGGTTCTCCCCTTTCCTTCTTCTCAGGGTTGTGTTTATCAGCCCTGTGGAGATCTGAGCTCTCTTCTGGCTCCTCTGCACAGACACGGTGGTTTTATCTTTTTTACAGAAAATAAACCCAAGCACAAGTCAGGGGATAATTCCTGGCAGTGCCCACTGCTCCTCCCAGTGTGTCCACAGCCAGGCTGGTCCCTCAGGCTGGGGAGGCAGCTCCGGTCCTTCCCTGGGGACTTAATCCCAGCCCCTGTGGGCTCAGCTCTGGGGACACAGGTCCCTTTCTCCTGGCATCCCAGAATTTTACCCACACAGGGGCCAAAGGCTGCTCAGAAATCTCACCCCAGTGGGGTTTTGCTGCCTCTCTAAGATGGGGTGGGGTTGTTGGTCACTGCTGCAGGAAGGGAGGACAGACAGAGGGACAAACCAGTGACAAGGGGGTTGAGGGAAGGAAGTTGGAGATTTTGGAGGGATTCTCCGGTTCCTGTTTCCTGGGATTGAGCAGCACAACTGGGGGGCACCAAGGGCAGCCCCAGCAGCTGTTCCAGCTGTGCTGAAACTGGTCTGGCCCTCCCAGGTGTGTGGTGGAGGCACGGAGAAGAAGGATTATGAAGGATGGAAGCACCCAGGCACAAGGGGCCATGGAAATAATTTCATTCCACCCTTGCCATGGCAGGGACACCTTCCGCTGTCCCAAGTGGCTCCAAATGCTGTCCAGCCTGGCCTGGGACACTTCCAGGGATCCAGGGGCAGCCACAGCTGCTCTGGGAGAGCACCCAGAGATGCCTGAGGGCTGTGTCTCAGCCTGGCTGAGCAGGGAGCAGCACAGCCTGGATGCAGCTGTGCCCAGAGAGCTGCAATTCAGACAGAAACTGAAAAATGGGGCTGGAAAGCACCTCTGGAGCATTTTGGTGTCCCTTCACTGTCCCAGCCCTGCTGTGCCCTGCCCTCATCAGCACAGCCCTGCAGTCTCTGTGTCTAAGCCCTGTCCCAGGCACAAGAGCAAATAATTCAGTGACTCTGATGTTTAACTCTGATGAGCCAGAGCTAAACTGAACTCAAATGCATAAAGGCCATTTTCACTGGGAATGAGCTGCTAATATGGTTTAACCATCCTCTGGAGAAGTTAATTTGGATTAATTTCCCTGAAAACTCCTGAGTAGGGGAGTCCTGCATCACCAGAGGCCTGGGGAGCGTTGGCAAAGTGACCTCCCCATTACCCCAGTGTCGCCATGTCCTGCACTGCTCCTTCTCCAGCAGTTCTCCCATTCTGTGGGACAGCAGAACACCACGAACATTAAACAGCTCTGCTCCAGCCATGCAGATGGGTTTGAAATCACCACACCAGGCTAAAGAGCTCTGGTGCAACAAGTACCTTGCCCATAATGGGAAATTCCTTTAATTGACTGATTTCTTTATTGCCCTTTGATGAGGTTTAACACAAAACCACCATCGGCCCGGAGGCCCCTGGGCCCGGGGCTTTGTGCCTGCTGAGAGGGGCTGGATTCTCCAATTGAATTACAGTTATTGTTCTGCTTGTCACATTTCTCACGTCTCCTGGTGACAGATGGCTCTGCAAATGACAGCAGATTTGTGTTTCATTAGGACACTTAGCCAGGAGATCGATATTGCTGCACGCACCTCTCGGAGTGCGCCGAGCCCGCCCGGTTGCCGGGGCTCAGTGGGATTTGGGGAGCATGAGCTCCCCGGCAGACAGATGCTGTGTTTGGAATAAAACCTCACTGATTGCCAAACAGCCCTTCTGGACACCGAGCAGCTCTGACTGGCACACTGCACCTCCTCCTCTGCGTGGTGGCGCTTTTGGGTTCTGTCAGGACAGAGCACCAAGGCACCTCCTGCTTCCCTCACAGCCCGGGCACGGCCCTGGCTCCATTCTCCATTGCCCTCTTGTGGTTCTGGAGCAACAGCTCAGCTGAAAACCTCCCCAGACCCTGACAATCCCTCCGAAATCACAGCCTAACACACTGAAGGAGACTGTCGGTGTCTTAGAGGAAACGCAAAACATTTCCAAAAGGCTTTGTTTCTTTTAACCCCTTCCCCCTCCCTCTCATTGTTCCATCCTTCCCCTGCTCTGTTGGCATCGTTGATTCCATCCAGGAGTTTCTCTAGAGTTCAGTCTGTATTGATGATTTGGGTGTTGAGTCCTTCCAGTGTAGGCAGCAATGCATAAAAAATGTGTTTTAAACCTCCTCCTTATGGAGCATTGATTCTAAGTGATTAAAAGTGGGTATCAGGCTTTAGTTACTCACTGCTGGGTGCTCAGACATCACCACAGGAACCACTGGGAATGAAGTTCCCAAAAGTGCTGGCTGTGCTTGGAGGGTGCAGATGAGCACAGGGTTGGTGTCAGGCTCTGGGTTCACTGGGAGGAAGATTCCTGCAGCAGATACTGGGAAAAAATCCTTCCCTGGGAGGATGGGGAGGCCCTGGCACAGGTTCTCAGAGAAGCTGTGGCTGCCTCTGGATCCCTGGAAGTGTCCAAGGCCAGGCTGGAATCCCTGGGACAGTGGAAGGTGTCCCTGCCCATGGCAGGCGTGGAATGAAATGATTTTTCAAATCCTTTTCAACCCAACCACTGAGATTCCATGAACCCAACCATTGTGATTCCATGAACCCAGCCATTGTGATTCCATGAACCCAGCCATTGTGATTCCATGGTCTCTGGGGAGGCGGGATGGGAACTTCAGGAAGGAGTTCCTGCCCTGCTGGAAGTGCTCTCCAGGGTATGGAGCAGCACTTTTGAGGTGGAATTTGTACTCAGCCGACCCTGTGTCTGTCTCAGCTGCCACTCAGGACATCCTCAGACAGGGGCTTCACCCCAGTGCCACTATCACCAACCTTAACCCCTCCCTGACCTCACTGCTGTTATTCCTGAATCACAGCAGGGCCACTGGTGCCAGTCCCAGGCCCACCCTGCTCTGTGTATGCTCAGCTTCAGGAGCACTCAGAGAGGGGAAAAATCTTATAAACCCCATTTGATGTTGAGCAGCAGCTTCATGAATTGCAAAACTGCTTTAAAATCTGGGTATTACAGGAAGATCTGTTCTGGTTCAGTGCCTCTGTCACTAAAGATCCCCACATGTCCCTTGCCAAAGCAATTAAAGAGTGAGAACCTGAAATCATCAGGTCTGGGCCAGTCCCCACCCCTTTGACTTAATATTTTATCTTCCAGTGCAATTTGGGAAGTTGGAGGGAGAGTCAGAAGCGGGAGGAGTGTTTGTCAGGAGAAAAAGCCAGAAGAAGCCCAAGGAGTATCTCCTTTATGGCATAAATCTCCTCAGTTTCATTTCCTCTGCTGAGAACATGGAGTGGAAGGAAAAACAGCAGCAAAGCCTTGAGGGCACAGAACTCCTGACCAATCCCTGCCTCATCATCATAAAGTCCCCTGGCCCCTAAGTCCCCATTAGAGGCTGGACTTTGAGGAGCAATAGAGAATGTCAGGCTGACAAATCTATGCTATCAGCAGAGATCTCCTCTGTAGTGTCCAGGATGATTGCCCAGCTTTATTGCCCCTCTCTGGGATGGCAGCTGGGATTTCTCTGCTCCAGCTCAGAGACAGGAACCAGCAGCTCCAGAGTAGCTCTGTGCCCAGCTCAGCTGTCACTCCAGGATTACAAATTTGGTTGGATAAATCTTCAAAGGTCAGTGACTGACAAAATCAAAGCAGATTGCTAAGAAGGGAGGAAAATATAAATGATGGCATTGACTCAGGGTAATAGAGACACAAATGGATATCAAATCCTGGATGTCAGACTTCAGATTCTGCCTCAAACCGATTTCAGGGTGTGGAGATGCACAGCAGCTGCTCCAAACACATCCCGGACTGTGGCAAGGAAGCATTTCATCCAGGAAAATGACATGTATTTATTTCTATGTGTTTCTAGCTATATATATATATATTGTATTGTATTTCTATGATCACTCAGAATTTTTGATGTTTCTAGAAATGCAGAATTCTGCAGGAAAAGTCTCGTTCTACCTCATGGTGAGAATTATGGGATAATTACCACTCCTATTTGTTCTTGAAGTCCCCAGACATTAACCAGGACAATCCAATAGACAGGGTTCCTTTCTTCCTCCTGGCCTTTAACTCACATAAACCCAGCATGCATTAATGTGGGGTGAGAAATCAGATTGATGTGATAAGGGGGGGACTTTCTGGCTTCCCACAATGCCCTGACTGTTGGATTAAGCCATTTTCTGACCCAGAGATGGGGCAACTGAGAGGTGTTTTAAAAACCTTTATTCTATTTTTAGTCTCATGTGGAGGGTGAGACAATACAGATGTTAAAATTTATGCCATTACAATCAGAAGCCAACTATTTCCTAAGTACAATACACTATAAGTGTTTCTTTAAAATGCTTTACTTTAAAAACATCCTTTAAAACTTATTTCTAATTCCATTTCTCTCTTAACAATATCTGTCTTATTTCATAACAATTCTAAATCAACATTTCCAATCTCAAAGTTTACATACAAATACATACTATGTAAACCTTCTGTCAAGCTTTAAACATTTTCTACAAATCCATTTCCCACACCTGACAGAAGTTCTGGTGAGGTGAAGGTCGGGCTCTGCTCCTAGGGAACAGGGCCAGGAGGAGAGGGAATGGCCTCAGGCTGTGCCAGGGGAAGTGTGGGTTTGATATGGGAACATTTCTCCACAAAGAACTTGTCCAGGCCTGGCACAGATGCCAGGGCAGTGATGGAGTCACCATCTCTCCAGGGATGTAAAAACCTGTGGATGTGGCACTGGGGACACGGGCAGTGCTGGGAATGGCTGGACTTGATGATCCCAGAGGGCTTTCCCAACCCGGTTAATTCCAGGATAAGATTCCTGCTGGGTGTCCCTGCAGCTGGGACAGCACTGCCCTGAAGGAATTCTCTGCTCTCCTCACACGTATGGGAAAGTGGCCTCAAAATGTGAATAAAATGCCTGGAAATGCCCAGGACTTGTGTTTGTTTTGGTGCCTCCAGCTGTGCCCACACCTAGAGCTGCTTCTGCAAACCCTGGGCAGGGCCTGGCTGTGCCCAGGGCACAGAAAGTGCCTGGGATGTGCCCAAGGTGCCAGAGCCAGGCTGGGCAGTGCCAGGGCTCAGGGCTGGCTCCAGCAGCACCTTTGGGATCTGGATCAGGAGCTCTTCCCTCTTCCCAAGGCTTCTCCACAGCATCACAGCCCTGCCCTGCCCTGCCCTGCCCTGCCCTGCCCGGGTTATTTCAGAGGCAGGTTTTTGTGTTTGTGCATGCACAGAGCCCACAGCAGCCCCTCAATATTCCTTATTCACTTTCCCCAGTGCAATTCCAAGCAGTCATTGCTTCATCCAAAGGACAGTGACAGATTTGTCCCCAAATTACCCCATTTCTGCTCCACACTTGGGCCTGGCCATGCTGGGGACTCCACTTGTGGTTCACATCTTATATATTTATAAAATAAACTGTGTTTTAGGTATATTTTTATGTATTATACTTCAGAAATATGGATGCACTACAAATCCAGGCCTTGTGGAGAGCCTGAAAAGCATTTTTGCGCTGTTCTGAGAGATAGTTAAGCAAAACCAGCTCTGAATCAATTGCCTGCAGCCCCCCAGGAGAGAAGAGCTTCCAGAAAAATCAGACTGGCAAGAATTTGGTGGAAAAGGTTGGATTTTGGGTCCTGTTCCCCATGAGAGCACAGCCCATGGCTGTGGGAGAGGAGAGGCCCAATTAGGTGAGTTAAGTACAATAACAGTGAAATGCTGCACACATTCCACTGCAATAAAAATGATAATGATTCTACTGAAAAATATCATTACTTCACACTCATTTAATTCTGGAAATCTAAATTCACAAAGGAAACAAGAAGCCCTTTAATCTCAGGGTAGATAAATAGCCCAATTTTATTCCTACTATTATTTTTTATCCGTTTCCAAGACATTTTATAAGACTTCAGAACACAAGAGCTTGGTTTAATTAACATTATCACATTAAAAAGCACAGCCAAAAATTTCATGGCATTTTAATTGAAATATAATACTGTCTCACTTCATTTTTATTCTTTTTTTCTGCATCGAGCACCAAGATGAAAAACAGAGTCTGCACTGATTGCTGGCCTGGATGTGGTGGATTAGCAGCAAGGGGTTATAAAAGTGGCCATTTGCTCGGCCTGAGCAGGAAGGAATATTCCCATTTCCTTTGTTCCCACCCCAAAACGATGGCTCTGCCTCCACAGGTGATGCCAATTCCACACTAATATTTTTTGGATGGAGGTTTATGCACCTGCTGCCCGGGATAAAGCGGCAGCTCTGTGCTCCAGCAACCCCTTCCAGCAGATCACCTTGGCACCTGTCACATCCTGGCCTTTGGCAGCAGGGATCCAGCTGGGAGCTTGTGCTGGAAAATGCCAAAATTCCCCTTTTTCAGAGCTCTGGGAATGTAGCTGGCATCTCACAGGGAAGGAGCAGAGTTGGAAGGGCAGGGAAACCATGGAGTGGGGCCTGTCCCAGCTTCTGGGCTGTGGCAGGAGGATGTCTGGCATGGGATTTGGGAAGGAGCAGAGCTCAGAGGGTCCCTGGCAGTCCCTGTGCCCAGAGCTTCCCTCTCCCATGCCAGCCCCGGGAATCAGAGCTGCCATTCCCGTTTGCACAGATGAGGGAATTGCTGGGATGAGATTTTCCAGGCTGCTCCTGGGGTTTGGCACCACAATCTTCTCAAGCTGAGCAGGAGCTGTGTGTCCCTCTCCCTCAGGCAGGAAAAACAGGAGTTACCCTTCAGGGTTTGCTCAGGTCCTACGTGAGGCACCTTCCCAGGGAAGGGAACAGAGCTGGGAAGGGTCTGGAGCACCAGGAGAGGATGAGGGAGCTGGGAAGGGGCTCAGCCTGGAGAAAAGGAGGCTTTTTCAGCTTTCCCAAAACCCTCTGATTTTAAGGATTCCCACACGGGGGGCCCTTCTGGCTCTGCACAACTCCCTGACAGGAGGCAACAGTTATTTTCCCAGCTTTAGTTCTGTACTCAATCTTGGGAAGCAGAATTCCAAAGAGAGTTTCACTCCGAGGTTTACCAGCTGGCAGAATTTCTCCACTGGACTTCTCTGAGGCTGTGGGCAGCATTTGGAGTTTGAAGTTTGGAATTTGCAGTGAGATCCCGGATGGCCAGAACGTTTCTGCTCTGCTCCTGTCACCAAAAGCTGCTGTGCTGCTGTAGCCAGCTTCTCCTACGGAATCACACTGGGCTTGAACATGGGGGGTTTTTTGTGACTGGAGAGGGAGAAAGTGCTGGAAAGAGAGAGAGAGATGGCGGAAAAAAACAAATTTCAAAATTATGTGTCAAGAAAATATCCTGAACTAGTTTTTCAGTGGAGAGAAGAGAGAATTTGAAACCTCTGTGGAACAAAGGCAGGGTTCATTTCTTTCCTCTGCGCAGAACCTGGAGAGCTCCACTGAGGGCAGTTTCCCACCTGACGCTTTAATCCATCCTTACCCTTGACACAATTTCTTTTCCTAGCCATCCATAGCAGAAATCTGCCAGCAAAAAATAACATTTTCTATACTGGATCAATACATTGGCTTGTGTTCATTGATCTGAATAAATAAACTGCCTTACGGGAGCACCGGGACTTTGATTGGAATCTAATCACAAGAGTTTTGTGTATATATATATATTAAAAGTCCATATTTTTCTGTATTCGTGAGTGGTCATACAATTCCTGAAGAACTGAGGGCCTTCAAGAGGCACATTTGGGAGGCCTGTGCTGCTCTCCAGATCTGCTCATGGACAGGGTGACCTCACCCACATCAGGCTGGCACAGGGACAGTCTGTGTCCTCTCCTTGGGATACAAAATCATCTGTAATGAATTGCTTGGGAGTGTTCTGCACCGTGCATTAGCCATGCCACCCTGATAACTGCACTTATAAATTTATATTTCTCCCTCAGAGCTCTCAAGCTTTTGGCAAACACAAGAAAGGACAGATCTGAAGGCCTAGCTTCAACTCTCCTTTTTGTTCCCACCCGTCCTAAATCAATAGAGATATAAAAGTTGGAGATGAAAACAAATCATGGCCGTGCTGCAGCTTTCAGGGGGAAGCACCGGCTACAAGCAAACAAATCAATAAAACTTCGTATTCTTGGACCTGGGCTTGGGTTTGCTCAATAAATGCTCAGTGCTCTGCAGTATTTCACAGCAGTCTGCAGGTCTGTGCCAGGGCCTGAGCTGGGAATTTGGGCAGGGGATGAGATGGGAGCACCACTTTTAAATGTATTTCTCAAATTCAGTGTGCTTTGCTTCTGACTGGAGAGTTTTTGCCTCCCCAGCAGGCAGGAACAGCCAGAGCCCAACTCCAGCACAGCCTCCTGCAGCTTCCTTTGTGCAGTTTGTTCCTCTAAAACAGAAGGACTTCCCTGTTAAATGTTTCCTGCACAGTTTCAGCTGGGAAAGGGCATTGATTTCAGCAGGCAAACAGAAAACAAAAGAGGGTTTGAAGGCACAAATGCAAGCAGGTGGATTTGGTTCAATCCCATTGAATCCTGTCCTTAATGCTCAGACCCCAGTGAAGAAAAACAAATCTTTCTAAATGCCCAGCAAAACCTCACTTCAGCATTCAGACCTAGGATGGGAGAGGCTGCTCTAGTAAGAAGGAGGCAGAGCTGGTTGGAATCCAGGCATGATTCAGAGGGAATTTCCTTAAAGAATAATAAAGGAAATAGCACAGCTGGGGCTGCTGTAGGTGCAGGAGGTGTTAAAGGTTGGTGTGCCCTGATGTTGGAAAAATTTATATTAAGAGGAGAAAAAGGTGTTTTTCTAGCGTTCCCCTGTGGTGCTTTGTACAGCTCCTGGAGGGTCTGGGGGAGGCTGGGCTCTGTGCTCATTAAGGCAAGGCCAGCCCAGGTCACTCATTAACCCAACCCCACCACGGACTGGCGATCACGGCTTAATGAGCAAGGAGTTTAATCAGTGGATTTCACTCTGGAGCTGTGATGGTCTGAGTGGGAATTCACTAAGACAGAGTGGGAACTCAGCTGGGTTTGATCAGCTCCTGCCACTGTCACCATCACCACAATTCCAAGGACCTGGAGCCCCCTGGTTGTCCCCAGTCCTGCCCTGGGCTGGGCCAGCACCGAGGGGTGCTGCAGATCGCCCTCCCTCCCTTGGGTGCCTCCCCTAAAACCGCTGCCCTCATGAAACCTGTCCCAGTTTCTCCGAGTAAGGCTCTTCATTCTGCTGGCCCACAGCAGCATGAGGAACCTGTCTGTCACACCAGGGGTCACAGGCAGGGGAACCCTCCCTGCTGCCACAAACTGCACACAGAGCCCTCTGTGCCATTGATTTCCCTTCCAGGTAGAATATTAATACCTGTCTGGGAGGGCAGAGGCAGAGATTATCTTGGAGGAGGATGCATGGACACAATCTGTCCAGCTGTCCTCTGCTGCTCCTGAGTGTCCTGATAGGCCAGCGAGTGATTCCATGGAGGCAGGAATGGCATGAGGGGATTCCCCCATGCCAAATTTCCCTGCCAGGGTTGTGTTGGAGCTCTCCTAAGCTCCAGGGGTGCCTTAAAGCTGTGCCACAGAGGGTGGGAGAACCACTGAGCTCAGCTGGTATTTGGGTTATTTCAGTGCTGAGACTGGACGTGATCCCTCTGCAGCCAGGGAGGCAGAGCTGGGGGTGCTCCCCTGGAGAGAAGGCTCCAGGGAGAGCTCAGAGCCCTTGCAGGACCTAAAGGGCTCCAGGAGAGCTGGAGAGGGACTGGGGACAAGGCCTGGAGGGACAGGACACAGGGAATGGCTTCAAACTGGAAAAGGGGAGATTTGGGTGGGAAGGAATTGTTCCCTGGGAGGGTGGGGAGGGGCTGGGATGGAATTCCCAGAGCAGCTGTGGCTGCCCCTGGATCCCTGGCAGTGTCCAAGGCCAGGTTGGAGACTGGGGCTTGGAGCAGCCTGGGACAGTGGGAGGTGTCCCTGCCATGGCAGGGGGTGACACAAACACAAATCGGAGCCAGTCCTGCTGCTCCTCAGCTGCTCCGGGCCCTGTTACCCCTCCTGCCAGCCCCAGCACAGTTTGAGGCACAGCACAAATCCTGATGTTTTGGGGTCTTCCCAGCCAGAGAGAGGCAGAACAGACAGCAAGGAATGCCTGGGCAAATCTGAAAGGATGAACTCCTTCCCCACCTCCCCTCCACCTCCTGTGTGCCTGTGAGACCTCAAATAACCTCTCAGGAGCCTTTGTCCCTGTCACTGCCCCCTCAGCCACATGCATCAAGCTCCGTGCTTGTTCCTGCAGTTGTTTATGATTTTTATGATCTGCAAATTTGCAGCTCATCACTCAAACTGCCCAAATTCCCTCAGTCAGACAAACACTTTGGATTTATTGTGCTGCACATTTTCAAATGATTATTTGATTCATATTTCCCCTAATGTTTTCAAAGCTTCATTTTTATTTGTCAAATTAATGGGAGCTGACAAGAATCCCCCCACCCGTGGTGATTGATGCGTTTGTTGAAGGCACAACCCTTCCATGGCCCTTGGAAAATTCCAGAGTCTGTGCAGCAACAGTTGGATTTTCTTCTGGGAGGGTCACTGCTGAGAGACCTGAATATGTGAATCCACTGAAACATGAGGAATATCTAGTTCCTAGGGACTAAGCCAAGGCACACACATCTCTCTGAGTGTCCTTTCCCCTTTATTAATTGGGAAGCCAAAGGAGACAGCTGGGAGCTCCTTCCAGGGCTGCCCCCAAGACCAGGAATTGATCCCTCTCCCACCTTCAGCAGGTGGGAGCTCCTTGGGAGAGTTTTTATTATTCCTGACTGTTCTGGTTTGAGAAAACGAGACCAGTGGGGCACCCCAAGTCAGAAATACAATTTATTAGAAAAAGGGAAAAAATGAAATAAAAAGGAAACAAAATACATGCAATAAGAAAAAAAACACTGACAAAGTCAGAATACAACCTGACACCCTATGGTGATAGCAGTCTGAGCAGAGTGGTCCTGTTGAAGCAGTGATCCTATAGCAGAATGGGTCTGACGATCCAGCAGTAGCTCTTACCCTCTGGAAGTCCAGTAGGCAAGCGCTGCTGTGGTGTTCAGAGTCCCAGCTTATATCCAGGTTAGAATGCTTTGTTCCCCCCTCTGGGCGGAGCATCTCACAATGGGATGTGAAAAGGTTTGATGGGCCATTAAGAGAAGATTTATCCCTTTTGTGGAAGAGACAATGGAAGCTGCTTTTGGATAGTTTCTTATCAGCTGGCTTATCAACAGAAGATCTCCTATCCCAGTTCTAACGGATGGTAATAGAATACATTTGGTTACATCTTGCTCTGCAGTCCATGACACTGACAAACACTGGTAGAACATTAAAGTGAAGTCCAAAAAAGCATTCAGAAAATAAACTGAATGAATACCCTCTGAACAGGGGTGTGCAGCTCCATCTGCCAGAGACTCCTCTGGAGCCACAGAATCACAGAACATTGTAAGGTGGAAAAGACCTCCAGGATCATCAAGTCCAAGCTTTGACCCATCCCACTCATCCAGCAGTCAGTGGCCCCTTCCAAAGGAGGTGATTCTGCCCCAGCTGAGCTTGGCTGAAATGGCAACAGCTCCTGCTTGGGGAGCTGATTCATCCCCTCTGGCTTCACAAGATTTGGTGGTGGTGAGCTCTCGTTTGCACACCTAAAATGAATCCACACCTTATTGCAGAGGAGCCCCCTCAGAGGGATGTGTTTTATATATCTGGGCAGATCCAGCTGTGCGTTGTGCAGGAGCAGGGAACCCATCAGCTGATGGGAACGTGGCAAGAAGGGAATGGAACAGTTCCTGGATACCCCCTCCTGCACATTCCTGCTGCTCTGGGGCTTCCCAGAGGCATCCCTTGCTCCTGTAACACAAGAAAAACAAAAATTGGAGCTTTCCTCTCACTGGAGCTCTTGCTGCTCCTGGCTCCATCCCTGCACCAGGGATGGGCAGGGCAGGGTGGGGAAAGGAGCTCCAGCTGTGATGGGAGGGAGGAGGAGGAGGAGGAGGCTGCTGCAGAACTCTGCTCATTCCCTGCCTGGTCCCAGAGCTGGACAGGCCCTGCACAGCCGGGGGTGACTGAGCAGGGAAATGCAGGGTCCTGTAGGATGGCTCTGTTATTTATGGACAGGGAGGTGGATCAGAGGGGATGAATCACTTTGGAGCTTTCCACCATCCCCCAGCACTGAGAGCCCAGTGCTGCTGATTTGTGGCACAATTATCCTGCCATGATTCATCTGCACTTCCTGGCCCTTCCACCGCCCTCCCAGCACTGGAGCAGGGCGTGGGCAGCCTTCTGGCTGCCGGCTTTGGACACCCCAAATCCTGGTGGGTTTTCCTGGGCCCTGCCCCGCTCTCTCATCCCACCTCTCCTGTGTGTCCTCCGTGGCAAGCACAGAGATCAGGAACAGCCAAATTTCCCTTCCCTGGGCTCCAGGAAGTGCCTCCATGCCCCTTCCCAGCCTGTTTTGGGCCCTCTGAAGGGCACCACAACCTTCTGCTCCCTCAGCTCCTCCCAGTTCATCTTTACAGACCCAGAGCTTTTCAAGAGCTGCCCCCAGATGTTGAGAACGTAACAAATGTGAGGAGAAATGAGTTCATTTCAATAGGAATCACTCACTGGCAGTTCCAGAACTGGGAGTGCAGTCCATACCTGCAATGGCTGTTGGATCATACAGGCTGGACTGGTTCTCTGGGACAAAATGAGTATGGAGTATGCTGGTGTCAACCCAGAATTCCAGGATGGTTTGGAATGGAAAAGCTTAAATCCCACCCAGTGCCACCCCTGCCACAGCAGGGACACCTCCCACTGTCCCAGGCTGCTCCAAGCCCCAGTCTCCAACCTGGCCTTGGGCACTGCCAGGGATCCAGGGGCAGCCACAGCTGCTCTGGGAATTCCATCTCAGCCCCTCCCCACCCTCCCAGGGAACAATTCCTAATTCCCAATATCCTATTCATCCCTGCCCTCTGGCAGTGGGAAGCCATTCTCTGGGTCCTGTCACTTCATCCTCTGGAAATTGTCTCTCTCCATCCTCCCTGTCAGCTCTTCCAGGTCCTGGAAGGCCACAATCAGTCACCCTGCTCTGTTTTCAAGGCTGAACAATCCCAGCTCTCCCAGCCTTTCCTCCCAGCAGAGCTGCTCCATCTCTTGGATCATCCTGGAGCCTTTTCTGGACTGGCTCCAGCAGCTCCAGGTCCTCCTGATGCTGAAATTCCCAGGGCTGGGGCAGCTCTGCAGGTGGGGTCTCACCTGAGCACAGGGGCAGAACCCCAGTCCCTTTCTTGCTGCCTGCTGGGATCAGCTTAGGGCATGGGGGATGTTATTTCTTGTCTGTTTTATGCTCAGCCCAGCCTCTCCAGGACAGCCAGGAGCTCCATGCAATGGGACAGCGCTCCTGGCACCCAAACAGCAAAAGCTCCCATGGAATGCTGGGGTTTCACTGAAATAATGCATTTTTAAACTTTGCTGTTATGGGAAGATGTCATTTCTAATTAAATGTTTCAGTCCTTCCCCAGATAATGTCAGAGCTAAGACCTTAATTTTCAGGAAAATTTGGAAATTGGAGAAGAAATTACTCAATTTCAAAATTATTTCTTAAATTCTCTCTTCTGTCTTTCTAACTAAATCAAATTTTTAAAAATCAAATTACATGGCTCAGGAAAATGACAGCAAATTAACTCTCAGGAAGTTTCTGCTTAAGTTAGTTTCCATCTTGTTTTAGGGACCACAGAAAAATGCACACTAACATTTTAAATCTCAGCTAAATGAAAACTGGAACTTGGGTTTGAAATATTGACTGGAATATTTCCCCTGAGCCCTGAATTACCCTGTGGCTTTTGCTGCTCGCTCTCAGAACAGCACTGACCCCATGTTTGTGCACAAGAAAGGGAAGCAGAGAACCCTCACACAAAGTGCTGAACCTGCAGAGCTGACAGGAATAATGTGTGGAGCTCCCATCCCAGATCTCCCCTTGGATTCCAGCTCTCCTGTGCTTTGTTTTTTGGGATTTCCCCTCCCTTTGGAGCCCTTCCCTGCACACGAATTGCCTGGCGCAGGTGGAACCTGCCGAGTCTGAGATATTCTGTGGCTCTGCTGGTGGATGGCAGAGGAACCCAAGATGCTCCAGGGGTTCCTGTGGTCATGTTGGTGTCCCTGACCACGTGTGAGGGGCATTGGGGTGACATCAGGCTGGCACTGCTCACTCCTGGGTTCCCACAGGGCTCCATCCTTGGCCTGTTGTCTTGGTTTGAACAGACAGGTGTCTGCTAAGGAAGGCAGGAGCCTCCCCTGAAATGGAAAATGTAAACCCCCTCCCTCTGAATTCTTAGCATTTTGAAATTAAGGGGCTCTCAGGCAAAGATATGGGAAGAGGAATAACAGCTCTTTACTAGGGAAATTAAAAATACAAATGCAATAGTACAAACCAAACCCCTGCCAGAGTCAGGAGAGGAGCTGACCCCCTGTGGGTCAGGGTGTTGCACAGTCCCATTCTATGGTGGCTGCTCCTCCTGCAGTGCCAGGGGTGGTTCTGGTGGAGCAGGGATCCTGGAGAAGGGTGGAGTTTTCCTCTGAAGCTCCAGGGCTGCTGGAGATGGGCCTGCTCTTGCTCTGGGAATGCAGTGCAGAAGAAAGCTGCTCCTCTGGGAATGCAGTGGGCAAAGGCTGCTGAGGTGTTGCCAGACTCAGACTGGATCCAGGTAAGAATGCTTGGCTCCTGCCCCTGGCGGAGCATCTCCCAATGGCAGGATGGAATTTTCTCAGCCATGCAGGGACTTCAGTGGCCATGGACAGAAGAGATCTCCTGGAGGGAGGATTGGCTGTGGGAGAGATAAAGAAAACTGCCCAGTGAACAGCAGAGAACTGCCCCACCTCTTACAGATGGGGAAAGAACACAGACTTATCTTCCAACCCAGGACACCTGTTCCTCAACATCCCATAATTACACTGGACATGGGATGGGAGGACACTGAGCAAGTTGGCAAATCCAGGAGCTGTTGGCTCCTTTGGGGGGCAGAGAGGCCTCAACAAACCAGAGCTGGGAAATCTCCGATTGTGTGGAGCAAAGCGGGGAAAGTTCCAGGTTCTGCACCTGGGCTGGGACATCCTGGAAGTGCAGACAGAGAGTGGAATGCAAAGGTGGTGAGCAGCACCTGTAAAGGGATGCTGGCTGATGGCTTCCCCAAAGGCTCCTGGATGCTGCCAGCTCCTACAGGGAATCAGGGAATTCCAGGATGGTTTGAGTTGGAAGGGACCTCTAAGCCCCTCCAATGCCACCCCTGCCATGGCAGGGACACCTCCCACTGTCCCAGGCTGCTCCAAGCCCCAATGTCCAGCCTGGCCTTGAACACTTCCGGGGATCCAGGGGCAGCCACAGCTGCTCTGGGAATTCCATCCCAGCCCCTCCCCACCCTCCCAGGGAACAATTCCCAATTCCCAAGATCCCATCCATCCCTGCCCTCTGGCAGTGGCAGCCATTCCCTGTGTCCTGTCCCTGCAGGCCTTGTCCCCAGTCCCTCTGCAGCTCTCCTGGAGCCCCTTTAGGCCCTGGGAGGGCTCTGAGCTCTCCCTGGAGCCTTCTCCTCTCCAGGGGAGCACCCCCAGCTCTGCCAGCCTGGCTCCAGAGGGGCTCCAGCTGTGGAACAGCTCCGGGGCCTCCTCTGGGCTCTCTCCAGCAGCTCCAGGTCCTGCTGATGTTGGAATTCCCAGATCTGGTGCAGCTCTGCAGGTGGGAATACATTCAACATATCCAAATGCTCTTTTGCTAACAGGACATCTCCTGCTTTCTCTCTTGTTTATTCAGTGGAAGGAAGGAATTTTGGATAGAAGAAATCCCTGTCTATTCAGGAAACAATAATTTCCTCTGTAATTATCTCTCCCCCAAGAATTCTGAAGCACCCAGGTGACTCTGGAGCAGATTTTTCATTTCCCTGCCCAGCACAGGCCCTGTGCTCACAAACCCCAAGCGCAGCAGTTTTGCGCTTAAAAACTCCTGTAAAAAATCTCCATATAAATCTGTGAAATAAATATATAAATTACCAGTCATGCAAAAACACATTATCTAATTCCGACATAAAAAGCAGTGCATTGTAACAGTTTTATTATAATGGGAACTTGAGGATGCTTCTTGTTTATGGGCTGCAATAACCACATCATAGACAAAATAAATCCTAAAAGGCAGAGCTGGAGTGTTCAGTGCTGGAGTTTATCAGCTGGGGATGGAGTTATTTCAAGTCAGACACAAACACACTCATCATCCAGTTGTTATGATGATGATGATGCTTTTAATTAAAATGTTCAAGGAGAAATAGGAAAAGCTGTGGAAAAACATGTGGGGGAAGATGCAGGAAGAAAGACATGATTTTGGTCCTTCCTTTTCCTGTGTGTTCCTATTTCCCCCAAAATGCTTTGCAAACATTCTCCTCTCCTTCTTTCCTATTTCCTTCCTTCCAAGCAAGGAATCCATGTCTGTGAGACACCAGCGCTGCTCCCCAGGAACTGAAACAGCTGCAACTGAAGCTGAAGGAGGGCAGGGATGGATGGGATTTTGGGAATTAGGAATTGTTCCCTGGGAGCGTAGGGAGGGGCTGGGATGGAATTCCCAGAGCAGCTGTGGCTGTCCCTGGATCCCTGGAAGTGCCCAAGGCCAGGTTGGAGCCACCAGGGACAGTGGGAGGTGTCCCAGGGGTAGGATGGGATGGGATTTAAGGTCACTTAAATCTTAAATCTTAAAACTGGTCCCAGTCCAGTCCGCTCATCAACCCTGAGCAGTGTAGACTGTGTTTGCAATCTCTGTGTCAAGAACTGACAGGGTGAAAGATAGGAGACTGTCTTGAGCAGAAATTCTTACTGACTGCTAGTGCAGGATCTGTAGCTGGGCATTTTCTCCTGTTTGTCCCCTTCTAATACTACCTTGGCTTTTTTGGTAGCATGAAAAGAGTAAGTTTTGCCATGTCACATTTTCTAGCCTAAGATTCCTCTTTGATTCTTTCTTTGCACAACAATTCTTCTTTCACTGTTTTTTCCCTGGTTAAGTTGAATTGATCCTGTTCCAGTGACTGGAAATTTTCATGTCTCAGACCTTACCCTTATCCTTTAAGCCCTTTCCTCTCTGCCTGTCCCCCACATCAAGGTCCCTGTTCCCTGACAGCAGCTGTGGCTGACAGAGCTGATGAGTTCCATGATAAAACTGTGAGGGACACATCTGGCTGGTTGTTGGAAAGAGACATTTCCCTCTGGCTTTGCATCCCAGTCTCTCCCATCTCCATGAACAGCAGAGATCCTGAGACAGGCCCAGGCTCAGCTTTAGTTCCCCACAGCTGCAGGGGCAGAGCAGCAGAACAAGTCCCTGGCAGTGCTCACGGTGCCACCAGAGGCTGCAGAACAACAAAAACCCAGCCTCAGAAATGGGAGCTGCAAAAGGGCCTAGATTAATCTAGGAGTTTGGCTCAGGACATGCGGGTTTAATTAGCTGCACCAGGGAAGGGTTAGGCTGGAGACTGGGAAGAATTTCTTCCCAGAAAGGGTGGTTGGGCATTGGCAGGGGCTGCCCAGGAAGGTTTGGAGTCCCCATTCCTGGAGGTGTTTGAGGAAGGCCTGGATGTGGCAGTCATGGCCATGGGCTGATGACCAGGGGATGTCGGGTCACGGGTTGGACCCAGTGATCCCAAAGGTCCTTTCCAACCCTCATAATTCTGGGATTCTGTGTCACTGACCTTTCCAGAGGGACCATTCCGTGGTGCCTGGCAAGGGGAGTCTCTGGGGCATTCCAAGCTCGGCTCACAAGGATCTGAGCCGTGGAGAGAACATTCATTTATTTGAATTGCAGAAAAATTTGCCCCTTAGCTCCTCCCTTGGGTTCCTGCTCCTTCAGCACAATAACCTGATCCTGCTTTGCACTGAGCTGCCTCAGAGTTTTTCAGCTCTGTTCCAGCTCAGGAATTTTCCAGCCAAAGGAGCTGTTACTGACACCTTGTTCACGTCCTGCTTCACAGCAGCGGGAATTACACCAGGGCTGTCTCCAGTCAGGCACATAATTCCCACCCAGCTCCTGAGGGAGATGGTCCAACCCCAGCTGGGGGGAGAGCTGCAGCTCAAGGGGTTTTAACCCATTTCCAGCCAGTGACTGCACTGGTTGTTTGCAGCACTCTTTTCTAAGCTGAATGTGCTGGATTTGCCTTTTATAAGAGCTTTCATCATAATAAATAATAAAGTAATAAACACACTAAATAGACAAGGTTAGGCTGGATATTTTTTTCTCTGAAGGGGGTGAGACCATGGAATGAAATTCCCAGAGCAGCTGTGGCTGCCCCTGGATCCCTGGCAGTGTCCAAGGCCAGGTTGGACATTGGGGCTTGGAGCAGGCTGGGACATTGGAAGATGTTCCTGCCATGGCAGGGGTGGGATGGGATGGGATTTATGGTCACTTTCAGCCCAAAGCATTACAGGATTCCCTGATTATCAATTAGGATTTTAATTAGAATTTTTTAGAATTTTTGCTGCTTTCTTGTCTAGGATCACACATTCATTAACCCTGTGGAGGTGAAATTAATGAAAAGAGCTGAGGCAAAGAATGGGATGGAACAGAACAATCCCAAATCCAATAGCTAAGGAACATAGCCAGAAAATGCCACATAAAGTAGGTTCAGTCCAACATAAAACACATTTAAAGCCATGTTAAAACTGCATTTTTAAGAATTGCTCATCCAGGACAGGCTGCAGCAGCAGTGGATAAGCCACTCATTCCTACATTTCAACATTCTTCAACTTCTCTGCTGATCCCACATGGATGTTTTGGGAGAAGGAGAAGGTTGTAGGCAAAACAAGGATGATTCAGAAGCTGGGAGGCCTGGAGGGCTCAGTCCTGTGTCAGCAACGAGCAGCAGAGAGGGGAATTTTTACAAGGGGGATGATGGGTCACTGCCTTTGGCTTCAGAGATTTGAGAAGCAGCAACAACAGCAATAACAAAAAAATAGCCTGAGGTTCTGACCTTTGTGAAACAGAGAATTCGGCTCTGCCTCAGCCGGGCTGGGATTTCACTCTGTCCTGCAGCTGGAATTTAATAAAACATCGGCTGGAGCACAGACCCAGACACACCTGAGTATTGGCACAGAGATCTGTTTGTTGTCCAGGTCTGAGCAGGACCTGGAGCTCCACAGGCTGAGCTTGCTTTGTGTCCCTCAGCTGAGGGTCAGCAGCAGGAGCTCATCCCAGTGTTCTCCTTGGCTTGGAAATAAAATAAAACAAAACCACTCTGCTCAAGAAGGCAGAGTGAGCCTCACCCCAGTGCTGTGCCACGTGCACGTGGAACTGGAAGCCAACATAAAATGTGTCATCTCCTGGCTGGAAAAATATCCCTGTTCTTATTTCTAAGTCAGTGGCTGCAATGAAATTGTTGCTGTTATTTATCTTGTAAACATCTTCTCCAATCCACCACTGTCAGCTCCCATGATTCTCCTACAAGCCTCCTGATAATGATCTATATCACCATCCCCTGCTCCTCCTCATCTCTCTGTGTCCAGGGAAGTCACAGCTTTCCTCTGCAAAGCATCAGCTCCTCACAGCCCTCCCAGAGCAACAGAAAAAATTATACAGGTGACCAGACAGCAGAAGGTGAAGAAGAAAAATATGAAATGCCATGGAAAAATCCAATAAAAGGAAAAGTAAAGTCATAATTTACTGTGAGGGTGGGGAGGGGCTGGAACTGTGCCCAGAGCAGCTGTAGCTGTCCCTGGATCCCAGGAATGTCCCAGGCCAGGCTGGACAGGGCTGGAGCAGCCTGGGACAGTGGGAGATGTCCCTGCCATGTAGGGAGTGGAACAAGACTGGCTTTAAAGTCCCCTCCAACCCAGACCATCCTATGATTACTTGATTTTTTAAAGCAAATTTTGGAATGAATTTTGGATGCATTCAGGAGCTGGAGCTGCCCCTCCAGAATTCATCCCAAAATTCATCCTTGCATCTCTTACGCCTTGGGGCTGGGGAGGCCACTGGGCTGGAGGTGTTTCACACTGCTGCTCAAGTTGGGCTTCAAACGGGGTGGCCCTGCTGGTCCCTGCTGTGGGGGTGATGAATCAGCATCCAAAATCTATCCAAAACACAGCATTGGCAGAGCAGGCTGATGAACAGCCCACCAGGGCACTTTTCTCAGTGCTTTTGGACATCACACCCTGCTGCTGAACAACTGTCAGAATTTTAAACACTATTTCACTCAAGCCAGGGAGCTTTCTGTGCAGACCAGTCCAAAATGAGATCTGTTAATTGAGCAAACCAGCAGTGAAGTCAGCAGTGATGCCAACATTCCTCCTAATCCCCACGGATACAGTTGGAAAAATCACCCAGAGCAGGGGCAGAAGGTCTGAATGATCAGAAGCAACTGCTCAGTTCCCGTTTAATCACCTCAAACGATCTCAAGGAGGAGCACAGATGAGGAGCAGGAAGTTTCTCTGCTAATTCGTGGGATGAGAGGCAGTAGGAGGGGATTTATCAACCCGTAAGCACCAAATGGAAATGAATGAAGGAAGGAAGGAAGGAAGGAAGGAAGGAATGAGTGGCAGCTTGTCTGGAGCTCCGTGCAGAGGAGGAGACAGAGCAGCAAAGCTGTTGTTAATCTCGAGCTCAGCTCCTGAGCCACAGGCACAGCCAACATGGCACTGCCACTTGGCTGCCCACCAAAGGAACTCAGCGTTAAAGAGGAGTTCTTTTCCTGATGGATGCATTCCTGAGAGTGGAGAGTCATAAAAGAGAAAAATAGACTGGTTGTGCTCGGGTAGCAACAACCTGTGCAGTAACTATCATCAGCTGCCCCTGTGGATCAGGATTCTGTGTCTGTGCGAGGCACTTTCCATATTTATCAGCACATGGATTTATGGACTCCGTGAATGCTGTCTGGGGTGTTGTTTTCCCCTCCAGTTCCCCAGAAATGTTTCTATTTAGGTTTTGGCAGATTGCTGCTCCTCTGTGGCATCAGTTGTTGGGAAGAGTGGCCTGGGCTGCCAGCAGGGCAAGGGAATGCTGAGCCCAGGGTGCCAGTGGCTCTCAGGGGCTCCTGCTGCTGGCCCTGTCTCTGAAGTGACCCAAAGGATCCCCTCCCATCTCTTCTAATTTCCTGGGATGGGAAGTTCTTGTAGGCAAACACCTCCCACCCCTGGATTCCCTGGTACCTCCACAGCTCCATTTTTAAATCACAGAATCCCAGAGTGGTTTGGGTTGGAAGGACCTGGAAGCTCCTCCTATGCCACCTCTGCCATGGCAGGGACACCTCCCACTGTCTCAGGCTGCTCCAAGCCCCAATGTCCAACCTGGCCTTGGACACTGCCAGAGATCCAGGGGCAGCCACAGCTGCTCTGGGAATTCCATTCCAGCCCCTCCCCACCCTCCCAGAGAACAATTTCTTCTCAATATCCCATCCATCCCTGCCCTCTAGCAGTGGGAAGCCATTCCCTGTGTCCTGTCCTTCCATCCCTTGGAAAGAGTCTCTCTCCATCTTTCTTGTAGCTCCTTCAGGTTCTGGAATAAGGTCATCCTGGTCAATCAGGTCACCCTGGAGCCTTCTCCTCTCCAGGCTGAACAATCCCAGCTCTCCCAGCCTTTCCTCCCAGCAGAGCTGCTCCATCCCTTGGATCATCCTGGAGCCTTTTCTGGACTGGCTCCAGCAGCTCCAGGTCCTCCTGATGCTGAAATTCCCAGGGCTGGGGCAGCTCTGCAGGTGGGATCTCACCTGAGCACAGGGGCAGAACCCCAATCCCTGTCCTGCTGCCCATGCTGTGGGGTCAGAGCCCCACAGCCCAGAGCTGGAATATTTTCAGCCTGGAGTGTGGTCAGCTCTAAAGAACTTCCCACTGAACACATTCCTGGCTCCTTCTGAGACCTGTGGACAGCTCATTTCCACACCGGGACAGAGTCCCTGGGGCATTCTGTGATCCTGAAGTGGGGAACAAAGCGTGTCCAGGCCAGCACAGCACAGACAGGCTCAGCAATTGTGCAAACCCAGGCAGAAGCCACAGGAAACAGAAGGGAGATGAAAAGCAATGTTTGTGCAACAGAAATGCACAAAAACAGTGGGAAGTGAACATTGTTTTGATGCTTCGACAAGAATGTTCTTCAGAAAGACATTATTTTTCCTGGATATTGAAGGCAAGGAGCTGAAATCACTGGAAATAATCCAGCTCCCCCAACAGTGTGAATAAAAATCCCATATGTACAATGTGTGCTTTGTACAGATGGCAGTGTGAGGAAAAATGAGAGACTGGAGGAACAAAAATATCAGCCCCACATCACCTGATTCTGGGTGCTTTCCCCAGCTCCATGTCCCTTTCAGCCCTTTTTGCTCCTATGGGATGATTTTTACTGGTGAACTCCAGTGCAGAACAGTGTGGGTGTGATAGGGCAGAAGTTTATTGTCCCCTCTGTACATCCACAGGCTCATGTAGGCATGTCCTGGTTTGAAAGACAGGTATCTGCTAGCAAAAGCTGTAATCTCCCTTTGAATAGAGAGTGTAAACCCCCTCCTTTAGATTATTATAATTTTGCAATTGGAGGCTCTCAGGCAGAGATTTGGGAATAGGAATAACAGTTCTTTACTAAGAATATTAAACAAAAACAAAAACAAAAACAAAACAAAACAAAAAAAAGAA
>WBNO01013953.1:166027-194953 GCA_013400575.1 Peucedramus taeniatus
AAACAAAAACCTAGAAAAACCCTGACAGAGTCAAGGGTGTGACCTGACACCCTGGGTGTTAAAAGCAGTACAGATGAAATCCTCCTGGAGTAATAGATGCAGTTCTGTGGAGTGGAAATGGTTCCGTAGAAAGTCCAGTGGTGACGAGGTGAGTCCAGTCTTCCTTCAGGAAGAAATCCAGTGGAAAACAGAAGAGGGTCGTCCTCTGGTGCTCCAACCTTTTCGGAATGGTGCCCTCCGTCTGAACTGTCCTGTTCACTGCTGTTCTCCAGGAAAAACCTGCTGCCCCCTTTTGTTTCAGTCAAGTACCCATAAGTACCCAGCAATTAGTTACCTAGCAAAACCCCCAGGAAAAAATTCTACAAACACAAAAGAAACAGATCCAACCCCCAACAAGGCAGGTTAAATTAATTTCTTCCTTTGCCATTCCCAGAGAATTCTTCATCCCCAAGTTAATTCTGAGTGCATTTGGAATCAAGGCTGCAGATAGATTGGGTAAAAAATTAAAGTTAAGCTCTGCAGAAAGGACATTTACATGCAGCAGTGGTAAAAGTGGGCAGATATATTTTAAAAATTAATTGTATCATTAATTAATAAGTTAATTAATGACCACACTTAGCATTCTGGTTTCAACACATGTAATGATGGTGCATTTTTTACGAGAAACTCAAAAACTCTTCAGCTGTTTGAGAAGTTGTGGTGAGGGACAAAGAGCTTAGGGTGGGGAACCGAATGTGGGGAAATCTCATAGGCCTCAAATCTCATAGGCTACAAATCTTAAACTCCTCAAATCTTAAACTCCTCAAACAACTGTTTTTTTTCCACAGGTAGAGACAAAAAGATTTGTTCTACAAATACATGCTTGTGGTCAAATGATCAGTGCAGTTTAACAAGCCTGCTTGCAGACATCCCTAAATCTCAGCCATTCCGTGCCACTTCCTGGCATTCCAGCATTCTCCAACAATTCCTCATTAAATTTTCGTCCCCTCTTGCTGCAGGTGAATAATTGATGGCAGCAAGAGGCAGGCAGTCACCGGCCCATGGCCCTGCAAGGGAAGGGGGTGTCAGAGCAGGACAGGCTCAGCTGATGGAAATCATCAGTGCTGAACCACTGCCAGGGGTTGTCCTGATCCCCTGGACTAACAGAGCTGGGAACAGTTCTGGAAATCCATATTTTCCATGAGGTAATCTCCCCAGGAGCCATTGGGGATCCACAGGTGGGGTTTGAAGCCAAAGCTCAGCTGAGCTCAGGTGGAGTTGCCCCCTCAGGAAAGATTTCCCTTTATCAGGGAATTGCCTGTGTTTGGGCTGTGACAAGAGGCAGCCAAACTCCATCTCATTTATCTCTGCCCTGAGCTACTGATTCCAGCTCCTATCCTGGCAGGAATCAGCTGAGATCTTCCCAGGAGATATCTCTGACTCCCACCTGTGGATTTCAAGGCATGATTGCCGATTTTCCCCAGCACAAACAAGCAGTGACTCAGAGTTTGTTTTGGGAAAAGCTCTTTGATCCATGTTCCTTCCAGGGTGGATTTTCATTTTGCCCTAAAAATCAATGCATGGAAAGCCAATCCATGGCCTCACACCACACAGTCCTTTTAAAGGCCTCATGATTTGAAAAAGAGGGGGAAAAAAGGGATAACAGGGAATAGAAGAGCTTTTGCTGTTCACCCCATGGAGTAGCTGTTCCCAAATCAACGCTCCCTTGTTTCAATTCAAGTACTCTGGGCACAAAGCAGAAGCCATTTGGATAAAGCTGAGCAAAAATTTGAATTCCTCCTCTGTGGCAAATCCCTGTGGCTCAATCCTTTATTTTCATTGAAACTGGGGAGAGAAGGGAATGTTTGTTACTGAACTGAAGCTCCAGAAGTTTCCACGAGACATTTTTGAAGTGAAGGGAACAGATTGACACATTTTGAGCTGAAAGATTTCACTGCTTTTTGCTGAGCTGCTCTCAAACATTCCCTCAATTCTGGGCTGGATTTTCCCCTTTGTGCTGCAGTGTCACATTACAGCTGAAGATTTGCCACCAGTTCTGGAAGAATCCTGTAAAAAGTACCAGGAATTACTGAACAAGAAAATAGTCCATGGTTCCTCATTCACAGAAGTAACTTTTAAAGGAAAAAAGCTTAATTTTTCCCCATTTTAGTGGAAAGTTGCACATTCAACACAAGACTGAGCTCTTCCTTGTCACTGCTGTTTGAGTTAGACAATGTTTCATGGAATTGTTCAGGATGGAAAAACCCTCTGAGCTCATTGAGTCCAACATTTAACCCAGCCCTGCCAAGGCCACCTCTGACCATGTCCCCAAGTGCCATATCCACAGGTTTTTAAATCCCTCCAGGCATGGGGATTCAACCACTGTCCTGGAGAGCTAAGCCAGGGCTGCACAGCTCTTTCCATGAAGAAATTTTCCTGATATCCAACCGGATCCTCCCTTGGCACAATGACAAGAGGCTGTTTCCTCTTTTCCGGTCCATCGTACTTAGCACTTGACCAGAGAAAACTCCAAGAAATCCCATCTGGTCCCAAAAGCCAGGCCCCTGTTCTGCAGTTGGAAGGGAATTGCAATTTTCATAAGGAGAATTGACCAAGGTGCAAAGGAGTTAAGCCCATCTCTGTAGAGCACGCTCAGAGTGGAGCTTGAGCTTGCAGAGACCAGGCCCTGGGCCCAGGTGACTTTCCCAAGGTCAGAACAGGAGCCAGAACTGAGAGATCCCTTTGTGCCCTTGTTTAATCAAAGTTATTAAATTTAAGTGCGAATTCTACCATCCCTTTAATCCTTCTTCCCAATAAGAAGGCGTATTAAATCCTTCATGTGCCTCCTTTAATTAGAACCTATCAAAGCTGGGATCAATTCTGGGTGGTAAACACGGAGTACGGGATTCTGGGGCAGGATGAGATCACACCTCTTAAAATGCAAATGGAGGCAGAGGTATTAAACCCGTAATAAAGCTCAATTAATCTTTCCCCCTTAAAACACACACAAAATATTTAATCTCAGTCTAAACTTGGGGGCTGTTTGAATCAGAGCCAGCGAAGGCAGCTTTGGTCATAGGAAGCTAGGATGTTTTATCCTTTTAATTCCCACAAATTTAGGGAGGTGGATGTGTGAGGAAGGGCTTGGGGAGAAGATCCATTAAAGTTTGGAATGAAAGTGGTGATTTTGGGAGGATTATATCTATTAAAATATCCCATTATCTTACGGGGCTTTAAAAATCCCCTACCTGAAGAGGCATCCACGGAGAGATGAGTTACCTGAGTGAGGACACAACAGCCATCCCTGTCTCAGGCTGGGAGAGGGAAATCCTCGGATTTAAGTGCTTTACAGCTCTTTTCTGCCTGCCAGGGCTGAGAGGGAAGAGAGCTGTAAATCAGAGGGGTGAATTATGGTAGAGATGCTCTTGTAGTCTCCTAGTGCAGGAAGAGCAAAGGATGCTCAGTGTCCTGTGCCTTTCCCAGCTCTCAGAGCACTCAAGGTTGTCTCTATACATCCTGTGCTGGGTATTCCAACCCCTCCCCTCCTCCTGGAGCACCATATTGTTCCGAGGCAACACCCCCAGCGTGTTCCTGCTGCAGCAGGGGATAAAAACTTTCAGTTGACATTAACATGATAAAAACATTCAGTGGTTGTGCTCACACTCAGCTCGTGTTTGCTCCTTCCCACGGGCAGCACTCGTGGATTCCATTAGCAAGTTTGTATTTGCTGCTCCTGAGCAGTGCAGAGGGAAGAACAGAAATGCCAGTGCTGGGAGTGTTAATAAACAAGCATTTGGGGATAATGAAGATATTTTATTTGATGAAAGAGAAATGTTCCACGCCAGTTGAGTATTTTTAAAGGAATATTTATGTTGGGAAATAAAGATACTTCTAAACAAAAAGTCATTCAGAATACAAACACAAATGTTCTGCTTTGGCAATGTGGGAACAGGATCCTGATGTATTATTGAAGCAGCCTGGGTATTTCTTTTCCCTGCCTGAAATATGAATACACAAAATCCAGCACGCTCATGTGGAACATTGTGCTGTAAAAAACTGCCTGGGTTTGGCTGGAAAAATGTTCAGTTGGAAGATTACAGAGCGAGTCCATGTGAACAGAGTGTGGAGGGGGATTAAACCCGCCCCGAGGTTTGGACACTGCTGAGGTGCCTGTGTTGACACTGGATGCTCTGCAGGGGAGAGATACGGGTTTATTATCAGTGTTACTCAGCTCTGATAACAGGCTCTGCCCTGCGGGGAATATCAATGGAGCTGCACAGCTGGGCAAATAACGACAATATTTGTCTTCATGTCATTTTTTATGAGAAACCTTGGCCAAAAGCCCAATGAAATTTAGTTGTAATGAATTACTGGATAATTCAACAAATGAAGTCAAAACAGGCGGAAAACAGATGGAGGACAAGGCTCCAGCACCTCCCAGGCTGCTGGAGCAGCAGCAAACATGGGTGGGAAATGTCACCGGGACACTGGGACAGACCTTGGTGACTCCCAGCAGCTCCAGGGGCATTAATGGGAGTGCTGAGCTGGAATCCTGGAATATGGGATGTTACATTCATGGAATGGGTCAGGCTGGAAGGACCCCATGGGGTCACTGGTACCACTCCCTGCTCCAGCAGGGCCTCCCGGAGCACAGGGAACAGGATAGCGTCCACGTGGCTGTGGAATATCCCAGGGAGGATACTCCAGCCCCTTCTTGGAACCATCCATACACCAGGAACATTTGTTCTGTTTCTAAAAACCTGTTCCTTTTTGCTTGGTTTTGGCTGGAAAGCCCAAACTACCTGAAATGCCCCAGAAAGGCACGAGGTTGGTACAAAGTATTTTGCGCTGATTCCAAGGGCAGCTGATTATCTCTGCCAGCAGAATGACCTGGGGGAAGGCATGGGAGGTGCAACGTGGGCTCCCACAAGGGACAGCGATGAAAACAGACTTGTGTCACCTCCAGGCTGTCGTTTCTCTCCAAGCAAGCCTGAACAGATTGATTTCCAGGTCTCCTTCAGTGGAACTTAATCAATTTGGAGTGGGTTTAGCCGAGCATATGGATGATCATGTGGCTGGCACTGCTCCCTCCCCTCAGACGGTGACAGGCGTTTCAATCACAGCCACCAGTGGCTCCCAGCTTCGAACACAAAAGCCTTTAATGCACTTGGAGTAGTAATTCCTCCTGTCTGGCGCCTGGGATGGGGTGGGAACACAGGCTGTGCTTCCAGAGGGTGTCTCAGAACCTCTGTGTCCCCTTGGGCTGTTCTGAATTTCTCCAGAGGGAAATGCTCCACATTTATCCAGGAGGAAATTCTTCAGGTGGGCATTCAAAAAGTTTGGTTTGAGTCTAGAAGACCACTGAGAGAGGCTGCTTGAAGGGTGAACATGTGTTCCAATTCCCAAGTGATTCCTGCTTGGAGAAGCAACAGGAAGTGGAGAAAACCAAGATGGATTCACTTCCATCAATTCAGGATGTAGTCCTGGCTGAGGAACCTCTGGCTGCCCTGGACACTGCAGGTCCTGTGGGAGACCTGAGGTCTCTGGGAGCCACAGCTCCAGGATGTGCTGGAATTGTCACTTTGGAGAAACTCCTCCTGTTTTAGGAACCTGAATGGAGACCACAGGAGCAGCCTAAACCGGAGCTGATTCCTCCCAGACCTGGAGTGGGAGCAGCAGAGATTTCTTGATTTGAAAAGACAGATGTCTGCTAAGGAAGGCAGGAGCCTCCCCTGAAATGGAAAATGTAAACTTCCTCCCTCTGAATTATTATCATTTTGAAATTAAGGGGATCTCAGGCAAAGATATGGGAAGAGGAATATCAGCTCTTTACTAGGAAAATTAAAACTACAAACCCCTGCCAGAGTCAGGAGAGGAGCTGAGCCCCTGTGGGTCAGGGTGTTGCACAGTCCCATTCCATGGTGGCTGCTCCTCCTGCAGTGCCAGGGGTGGTTCTGGTGGAGCAGGGATCCTGGAGAAGGGTGGAGTTTTCCTCTGAAGCTCCAGGGCTGCTGGAGATGGGCCTGCTCTTGCTCTGGGAATGCAGTGCAGAAGAAAGCTGCTCCTCTGGGAATGCAGTGGGCAAAGGCTGCTGAGGTGTTGCCAGGCTCAGATTGGATCCAGGTAGGAATGCTTGGCTCCTGCCCCTGGGCGGAGCATCTCCCAATGGCAGGATGGAATTTTCTCAGCCATGCAGGGACACTCAGTGGCCATGGACAGAAGAGATCTCCTGGAGGGAGGATTGGCTGTGGGAGAGATAAAGAAAACTGCCCAGTGAACAGCAGAGAACTGCCCCAGCTCTGACACATGGCGACAGAACACACCACCCCCATTTCCAACCAAAGACAAGAGGGAACACAAGCCCAGGGTGAGAGATTCCATCCATGGAGATGCTGCTGGAGAAAAAATGTGGTTTATAGGGAGGTGCAGAATTGACAGCACAGGTAGTGGGAAAAAAACTTTTTTGAATGAAATCCCAGCTTTTCCTGGCCCATTGGGAGCTGGGAGCAAGGGGATGGGATTTCCTTCCATCCAGGAGAGGCTGCTGGGCTTCCAACCCCCCTCGGTCCTTTCTGGAAGCATCTGAGGGAGGGGTGGCTCTGTCTGGAATTCCAGTGACCTCAGTTAACCCTGCAGCTTTCCAAAGCTTTTGGGATTCTTTCCTGATTAACTGAAGCCTCTTTGCAGCTCTGTCCCAGCAAAAATGGCTGCAAAATGAGATAATCAGAGGCTGAAGGAGTAGTCGTGCTTATTGATTTTTTTTTAACAAGTAGTGGCTCTTTTTCCAAAAATATGAGGAAAATATGGATTTTTTCTTAAATGGTTGTTAAATTTCTTATTTTTTTTCTTTGATTTATTATTTAGTATCCTATTGACTCTTTCTTTTTACTTATAACAAAATTTTCATTAAATGTAAAATCTTCAGTGATTATTTCAGTATCTTCATACAATTATCAATGAAAATGTTCACAGACATTTCAAAAGAAGTGAAAAAATGCCCTCATTTTAAAAGATGCCAGATAGGAAAAGCTCAGAACTATTTGTTCAATTATTTGCTGTCTCTCTCTCAGGTAGAAAAACCACTTACAATAACAACAGCAGAAAAAACCAACTTGTGAGTAATGCTGGAGTCAGCAAATGGGGTTTAAAAAGCATCTCGGCATTTCCCAGATTTATTCATTTATCGCTACAATGGAGAGGGAGATGGAAATGAGGGAGAAATCCATGATGGAGCTGCAAGTAGAGCATTGGTGTGGGGAGCAGCTGGGCACAAATTCCAGCTGCAGAACAGAAATGGGAAATGGAGTATTTCGAGCAAAAATCCACCTTCCAGTGGGGAGGCTGCAGCAAGGCAAAGGGAAATCCTGGGATAACACCGCCCTGACCCCACGTGGCCCTGGTGGAGATGATCACGGAGCACCACAGCCCCACAGCACCACAGCCCCACCAGTTCCTCTCTGTCTCTCTCTCCCTCCTCCAAAATTTTTTTTTCTCCAGTGTTTTCCTAAATCCTAGATTGATTTGGGCTGTTCCTGGTGCCACAGCTCCACTACTCCCCACACATGCAGTTGGCAATGCCTACTGCTGTCACAGCCCTTGGAAGCTGTGAGAGGAACCAGCCTGGTCCCTGTGTTTTGCAGTTCAGGATGAATCCAAGCACAGTTTCCTTCCAGGACCTCTGGAGCATTCCACAGATCCCAGCTGAGCAATCAGTTCCAGCTCTGGCTGGAATGGCTGTGGCTGACACCATCAATGAGAAATATTCCATCTTTTGCCACAGAATTGCACTTTGTGATGTCATTCTCAGCTCTTCCCAGCCCTGTGGGCTGAAAGCTGAAAATGAGATGGAGCTGCTCTCTGTTGGCACCAGAAAATGAAAAGAATGGAACGGGAAAGCAAAACTCCTCTGTCTGTCTGGGGAGGGACTTTTAGTCCCTCCCTGTTCCGTCCTGCACTGTTAATTAAAACGTGAACCCCACTCCAGACCTGAGAATCCCATTTCCATTCTGGTGAGTTCTCATCACACATTTCAGGAAGGGAGAGAGGATTCATTCCGGGAGCAGCCGAGGGTGTTGATGGCTGCTCTGCCAGCCTTGGATGTGTCCCTGGCCTGTCCCCCCCCAGCACTCAGGGCAGGACTCTCCTTGTGACACCCGCAGGCATGAGGGCTGGTCCCTCATGGCTGGTGGGACAAGGAGCTCAGGAGGGGCCTGTGCTGCTCCTTCCCACCACCTGAGCAGAAGGGTGGGAGCTGAAATCCCCTGGAGAGCTGAGAAATCCCAGGAGAGCTGTGGGCACCAACCTTTCCATGCTGCAGGGCTGCACCAGAGTCCCAGTCCAGCAGCAGCCAGGCCTGGCTGTGGGGAGCCCATCAGCCTCTAGAAACTGTACTGGGCTCAGTCTCTGCTCCCAGAACCTAGATTGGATTGTGGCTGTTTGGGAATTTCAGTCCCTGCTCCCAGAATGGCTGGATTGGACTGTGGCCATTTGGGAATTTCAGTCTCCTCTCCCAGAATGGCTGGATTGGCTGGTGACTGTTTGGGAATTTCAGTCGTTTCTCCCAGAATGGTTGGATTGGATTGTGGCTGTTTGGGAATTTCAGTCCCTGCTCCCAGAATGGTTGGATTGGCTGGTGACTGTTTGGGAATTTCAGTCCTGCCGTCAGGCATGAAGCCAAATTACAAAGACAGCCTGGTGCAAAGAGCTCTGAGTCAGCTTCAGCATCTCCAGGGTCTCATTCACTGTCAGCTCCAGCCTCTCTGGGCAGAATTGCAACAAACCTGACGTGGGCACTGGGCTGGAGTTCTTGCAGTGACATTCATTAACAATATTGTGGTGACAGATCTTCAAGAGTCCGTAAGTGCTGGTAAACATCTTTCTCCCCAGTTCAGAGCTGCACTCCCACCCCGAGGACTAACCCAAGGTTGTGCATCACGAAATTGAGAGAGAACAAACAAAAAGCACTCCTCGAGTCTGCCAGACAAATTCCTTCTTGTCGGGACCATCTGCAGCAGCTGTGCCAAAAGAGATTGTTTGGAATGGCCTGGATATGTCCAAGTGCTGAAGTGCTGAGCGCCCCTGGCCACATTTCCCTGTTGCCCCGAGGTGTCTGTCAGCAGTGCTGTTAATCACAGCGCGGATAATGGCTCACAGCTCCCTGCGTTACCCTGCGCTCCCTGTTTATTTACTGTGCGTGGGAGCAGAGACAGGGCAGCCACTTCTGGCTTCCCCAAGGTGCAATTTCCCTCCTCAGGAGCCTCAGTGGTATCCCCCATCCCATCCCATCCCATCCTATCCCATCCCATCCCATCCCATCCCATCCCATCNCCCATCCCATCCCATCCCATCCCATCCCATCCCAGGGCTTTTCCTTATTCACAGACTGGGAATGTGCCAGGCTGCTCTGCAAAACTCCCCACTCCTGTGGGAATGATCCCAAAGGCTCCTGTGTGGAAAGGCTTCACCAGCAATCCCGGGAAATTGGGACACACTTTGTTATTCCAGCAATAAAGCTCTTGGGAATTACACTTAGGCAAATTACACTTGTGCAAATTACTCTTGTGGAATCCTGAGCTCGTGAGACATTCACGTTCCATGTGGTGAATCCTGGAGTCTGTCCCTTATTTTCCTTATTTTCCAGTTGCAGTGGTTAGAATTCCATCAATCCCAGGCTTGTGGTGCCATCTGGGAGCCCTGGGATTTTCCCCTCCATTAAAGCTGCCTCAGAGCTCACCTGGCTCTGCCTGGTCTCATCTCTGCTCCTCAGTTCCGAGGCACAGGACAAGGCAGAGTGGAACAAATACCCAAAGAGGCTCTGTCAGCTCATGGGGGAGAAAAGCCACAAACTCCAAGTGATGAACCCCACTGATGACCTTGTCATTTATAGTACAGGGGGAAATGGCTTCAAACTTCCAGAGGGCATTGATAGATGGGATACTGGGAATTAGGAATTATTCCCTGGGAGGGTGGGGAGGGGCTGGGATGGAATTCCCAGAGCAGCTGTGGCTGCCCCTGGATCCCTGGCAGTGCCCAAGGCCAGGTTGGACATTGGGGCTTGGAGCAGCCTGGGACAGTGGGAGGTGTCCCTGCCATGGCTGGGGTGGCACTGGATGGGCTTTAGGGTCCCTTCCCACTCAAACCATTCTATGATTTTGTAACTCCAATGGAGCCTTTGAAAGCCCAGTGACAACATTTGCTCCACATGAGAGCAAAAGCCAGGCCAGTCCTGCAGTCTGTTGCCAAATCTGTTCTCAGATTTGCTGCAGCACTGGAAAAGAACAACAACAAAAGGCAAAACAAAAACAAAACTGCAAAAAAACCCCATGAGTCACCAAAAAAAAAATCCCCAAACAAATAAGGGAAGCTTTATTTTTTATAGCAGCATGTTTAATTAGTTTCATTTATCTGGGAATTTGGTTTGTTTGTTTTAGGCATAATAAACACTGTGGGCTGTCCCAGCGGTGCTGGGGTGGGCTCACGGCTCTCCTACCCTCTGGATTTTCTCCTGGAGAGCCAAACCTGGCTAGTTTTTGGAAAATTCAGCATGGAGATGCTTTCACCTCTGCAGTTCTCCTCTGGAGACTGAGAATAAAAATCAAATTTAAAGTGCCAGGAAAGGCAGGATGTGCAGGAGAGCCCCCGTGGGAGCACAAGGACATGGGGCTGGGTTAGGATCCAGCCCTTTTTTTGGAGAAGGGCTTTGCAGCCCTGCCCTGGCTGGATTTTGCCAGCTCTGAGTCATTATCTTGCCAAACTCTCAGTCCCTGTTTGCTCCCAGAAGCTGTTGATCCGACCTGATGGAATTCAGCAGCTCCATTACAAAGGATAAAGGATTGTCTTTAGCAGGAGAGAGAGACAGGAAGAGACAGAAACGAGAGTCTTTAACCAGAACCCTGAATTAACCTTCCCAGAAGGGAATCCATGTGGACTGTGGCTTTTATTTATAAACCTCCTCCTTCCTCCAGGCCTTGTCTGCTCACAGGGAGAAGCAAAGCCATGCAGAAAGGCAGGATATCTTGGCTGAGGGGATCTGCTTGGCTGTGCCAGAGAGCCCAAATAATGAGAATTAATTAAACCCCGAAGCACAAATCGGCAAATGCAACTCTTGTCCCACAAAACAAAGGAGAAATCTCATCAACATCTGTAGAAGGTGCCCCTGCTGAGCTCCAAGCAGCCTGGACTCTCTTCTCAGGACTTTCACAAACAGAGGGATTATTTCCCTTTTGTTGTATTAGAAGGGGGGTGGAAGGGAGAGCAATTGAGAAACTTCATTATACACTGAAAGAGGAAATGATTCCAAGAAAATTTATTTCTCCATATGGGAAAAGCAGAGCTATTTGAGACTCACACTGTGTTCTTCTTCCCCTGCCACTTGCAAAGGCTTTTCATTCCACTTGTACTTCATGTTTCAAGTGGATTATTTCCTTCCATTGATAAGGGGATAATTCAGTTAGGCCTTGCAGATAGTTATTTCTTTGCTCAGAAGGATATTTTGCATGCAAGGATCAATCTTCTCTTTTCTTTTTTTTTTTTTTTAAAACACCACCCAGAGCCTGTGGAAATGAGATATATTAGCAAGGGCTGAGTGGCTGATCACAGGGAGAGGGAGGGGCAAATTAAACCCTGGTGGGAGGAAAGCAGTACTTTGCCCAGGAAAGAGGACTTGGGGAAGTTGGTGTGTAATAAAGTCATGTTCTGCCACTTCAGGCAGCTCCTCTGGGTCCCTCAATCCTCACTGCTGCTCAGGCAATGCTGCTTTGAAACCAAGGAAACAGTGCAGGAGAGAGAGCCCAAAAATCCCCTGTACTTCCCTTCTCTTGAAGTTTTGGCTGCTGGACTGGCTGCCCTGTGGCAGGGGAGATGCCTCAGTGGGGTGGAACAGATGTTGTCACCCAGCACTGGGGCCAGAAATGCTCCTTTCACTCTGTGAACATCCCTTGGGGACTGCCACAGGAACAGGACCTGGTTCTTCTGGTTTGGGTCCCTGGGAAGGTGGAGAGAAGTGCTGGCAATAGGAGGCACCTGAACAGCAGCCAGAGGGTGCCAGGTGTGTCTTTGGCCCCCTCGATCTGCACTGATCGAGACCCCAGGGCAGGGCTGGCTCCTGGACCAGTTAAGGATCAGGTCAGGCCCTTTTCCCTGGCGGAGTTTGGTACAGGCACAGCTTTGGAGCCAGTTTAACCCCCTGGCATTTCCAGTCAAGGCCAGAGCTCGGCCTGGGCCCCTCAGGGTGATGGGCACAGACAGTGGCAGCTCCTTGGGCACATCTGGGGCCTTGTGTGGGTTTATCTGAGAGCTAAAGTGCAGATTTGGCAATGTGGCTGGCAAAGTGTTTCCATGGCCCCTGTCCCCAGAGCCCGAGCCCCACTGCCTGCTTCAAACACTCCAGGGATGGTCCAGATGGAAAATCCCAGAGGAATCAGCCAGGCCTGGTCCTGGAATGCTGCTCAGGGGTGGATCTGACAGAATCAGCTGCAGTTTGTCCCTGACTCAGGCCAGGTGTCCCAGCTCCATGGTCCAGTGCAGCCCTGCAGCATGAGGGGACAGGAGGGGTGGCCCTCTGACACCAGGCACTGTGGCACCGCCACCACCCCATTCCCCAGGGTTTCCTGGAGTGCCAGCCAGGCCTCCCATCTTGTTCTGCCACGTGGCTCTGTCAAGTGGCGTTTTTGGAAGAGCAGAGCTTGTTAATGGCTCCTTCCTTGGGAGGAACAGCTGGGCCTGAGCAGCACAGAGGGCCTGTGGCTGTTTATTGTAGAGACCTCCTTACAGTGTGTCAGAACCACCCCAGTGTCCATTGATGAGGTCACTCACCCCCTCTGGCACCACAGGAAGTGAAGACTGACATTCATACCTCACAGTTTAAATGCTCCACATCTTCTGCGTTTTTCTGGTGTGCAGCTGTTGCTGCATCAAGGTTTGAGCCTGTTTTGTAGAAGGTTTCAATTAAACACCTCTAAGGACAATCTCTCGTTAGTATGAGACTGCTGCTGTCGCTCTCTCCAGCCCCTCCTGGCTACTTCTCTCTCGATTTGGGTGAATTACAGGAGGTTTTCTGAACTGCATTCAAATGATTTTGTGTTCAGAGCCATGCTCCGTGTGAGGGAGGGAAGAGCTGTGGCCTGGAATGTTAATGTGGGATGGCAGCTCCACAGGAGCACTCACAGTGGGCTCTGCCTGACCTGGGATTGCATCCTGGCTCGTCTCCCTGCCCTCAGATTGCCTCCCGAGGACCCTCCACAGGTCACTCAGGACATGAGAGCTGTTCCCGACCTCTGGGACACACCAGAGAATTTGTCCTCACTCCCTGAACTCTGAAAACATTCCTGTCTCTGTGTGAGGTGCTCAGCTCTTCCCAGGTGACGGAGCAAATCCATGTCAGGAGAGGTGGTCCCAGGGTGCAGGGCAAGGAAAAGCCAGTCCGCAGTAAAGCCTTTGAAACCCAGAAGTCTGGGGAATTTTCAGGGAGTTCCCAGTCCCTTCACTGGGTGTTTCATGGAATCCTGGAATAGTTTGGGTTTGAAGGGGCTGTAAAACTCATCCAGTTCCTGGGTAGGGACACTTTCCACTGGTCCAGGTTGCTAAGGGTGGTCTGGAACAGATTTAGTCCCATTGTGAGCACCTAAACCAAGCACTGAGAAAGATCCTTTGTAGTGAATGTTTGATGCTTGAGGAGGGGCAAAATGAGCAAAACTCCTGTTCAAAATCAAAAAATTATTCTCTCCTACTACCTTTGAGGGACTGGGCAGATTTGTACAGCTCTCAGGGTTTGGGAGAAGCTCCTGTTTCCCTAAATCTCCTTCACCATGGGAATTAACAATGCAGAGGCATCACTCGGGGTCCTGCTCTCCCCTCCTCACCTCCCTCTCCCTGCAGGTGAATTCTTGGGCATGTGGGTGTTTCAGAGGGGCCCAAAGCCCCTGAAACCTGAGCTCGGGCAGGCTCCAAGTGTGTTCCACAGAATGGCATTCATTAGTCTGTTTGACATAAATACTGTTTTCAGGTAAATGTGTTTAACTTAATGAGGCATTTATTTGCAGTAAGAACTCTTTAAGAAACTCTGTTTTCTTCCAGTGAGCTGAGCTGATGAGGGGATTAATAACAGGCTTGAACAAGCAGGCTAAGAAAATAAATCTACCAAAGTCCTCTGTGCAGGTTGTGAAGGATGCTTGGATTGATCCCAGTAAAGGCAATCATTTCTGACAGGATGGAGCGAAATAAACACATTCTCCTTGCATGCACATGTCCCTCGTTCCTGGCAGGGGCTATCTGCTCCCCGATGCTTCTCTCCCAACCTCAGGAAATGTCTGACCCAAGTACAGCCACCAGCAGGACAAGGTTCCTCAGGAGCCAGAGGGATCCAGGATATATTGAGTTGAGCAAGGCCTTCCTAGCCACAGAAAGATTTTCCCCAGCCCTTTCCCAAGCATAGGAATTGGGATATTCCCAATGTACAGGGACAGAAGCCTGAATCCCTTCCCATCACAGGACTGCTCCCTGGCCAGGTGCACCACAGATATTCCAGACCCACCTGGCCCAACCCTGTGCTCCAGGATGGCCCTGCTGGAACAGAGAGGAGGGACCAGTGACCCTGCCTGATCCCTTCCAGCCCAGCCCATTCCATGGTTCCACAGTTCTGTTTCCTATGATGTCATTGCCCAAAGAACAACATTAACCTCTCAAGCCTGGAAGGGTTTTTCTTTTCCTGGATAAACAGGGAACTGAGAAACAAACATGGAGAAAGTTCATGGGCTGAACTGCCCCACCAGGACATCTCCTGCTGGGTCTTTTAGGAAATCCAGAATTTTGCAGGAGTCCAGACAACAACTGTTAAAAAGGGACCAAAGCTTGGAAGACATCACAGAGGCCTGGCCTCAAACTGAGGATCTTTGTGGCTGGTGCTGAGAAGGGGAGGGAAGGTGCAGCCAAACTGTTCCTTAGGAGATCTCACAGTGCTGCTTTCCTCTGTTTCCAGTTCATTTCTCTGCTCAGTGTGTAAACTTTCCTCCCTTAAAATGTCAGGTTATATGGAGAGGAACGAGCACAGTGAGGCTGCTTGTGTTTGCACTGGACATCCAAAGGCTCCCACAGGGGACCATCAATATTAACACAGGGATATGACAGAGATACAGAAACTCCTTGTTCTAAATCGACTCTCAGATAATTTGCCAAATGCAAAAATCGTTGAGGTTAATCTGCCGTGGGAAAATGTCATCTTTTCTTCCTTACTGAGGCAAAGATTGCTCCATCCTTTGGGAATTGCCACCCTGAGGGGTCACAGGGCAGAGCCCCCCCCCATAGCAGGACTCACCTGAACCCCAAGTGGCAGTGAAACATCTACAGCAAGAGAAATGTCCTGTGCATAGAGGTGCCCTCAACTTGTTTGGTGACATCCTGGGAAGAAAGGCTGGGAGAGCTGAGATTGTTCAGGCAGGAGAAGAGGAGCTTTGGGGTGACCCCATTGTGGCCTCCCAGGGCCTAAAGGGGCTCCAGGAGAGCTGCAGAGGGATTGGGGACAAGGCCTGGAGGGACAGGACACAGGGAATGGCTGCCACTGCCAGAGGGCAGGGATGGATGGGATCTTGGGAATTGGGAATTGTTCCCTGGGAGGGTGGGGAGGGGCTGGGATGGAATTCCCAGAGCAGCTGTGGCTGCCCCTGGATCCCTGGCAGTGCCCAAGGCCAGGCTGGACATTGGGGCTTGGAGCAGCCTGGGACAGTGGGAGGGGTCCCTGCCATGGCAGGGGTGGCACTGGGTGGGATTTAAGGTCCCTTCCAACCCAAACCATCCTGGGATTCTGTGATTTAGATACAGAGCTGTGGAGGTGCCTGAGAATCCAAGGGTGAAGCATGTGGGATGTACTGCCTGCAGGAGAGTTAGGAAACAAAAGGAGAAAAAAAGTGCTTGGGGAAGATTTGCTGGTGTCTCAGCAGATATAAAACAGCTACATGAGAAACTCCCTGTGTTTTCTCATGTTTTCAAACTCTCGCCTTCATGTCAGGAGATCAGAGTTCACCTCTGCCACCAGTCCTGCGTTTACCTCTCACCTGGGGTCATACTAGGAAGGCTCTGGCTTGACCTCCCTTCCCTCTTCCCAGATTTACAGACTCCAGATTCCTCTAAAATAAAGGGAAATATCAGAAACCCCCCTGTCTCTGTTTGGCCCCTGTCACTCACCTTTTCCCTGACCTACCTGAATCCAAGTTATTTTGCACCTCAGAGTGCAGCTTTCAGCACAGCAGCTCCCTGAGACCTCTCTCTTCATTACCTTCCGGTTGCTAATTAGATTTCTGCAGGTTTCTTTCTGCTCAGCAACCCTTAAACATCAACTTCCACATCTTTTGGTACCTCCTGGGAACCTGTTGGCCACCAGGATTCAATCTGGTAGGTTTGGAAACATTTCAAACACTGCAGCATGGCCAGGAGTCCATCTGTCAAGTGAGCATCTGTGGCTCCCAATTCCAGCTGGTTTGTCCACAGAATACGGGAAATTTAAAATGTGCTGCTGCTTTTTCAGAGCAAGGACAGGATAAAGCCTTCCCTGATCACCTGAAATATGGCTGGAGCTGTCACATATCAGGGATGGATCAATGCAGGACTCCCTGAATGTTGGGTTGGACAGTTCGTGGATTGATGGGATTTGCATTAGAGAGATATATAGCACTTCAGGGAGGAGGAGTGGGAATTCTGCTACCAAAAAAATAATAAAATAGGCTCAAGAAACCTTTTAGTCTTTCTTAGATGCTTTCCAGCTGAGAATCCCAGTGTTTTTAATGGAGCAAGGCAAGCAAGCCTGACAAAGCTGCACCAATCGATGGGAGTGGAGCTGCTCCTCAGAGCCCAGCGGGGCTTTGGTACCACAACAGCCCCAGGACTGGGGAATTCCTGAAATTTAACACAGAACAGGCCACAGGATTGGAGATATTCCTGAAATTTAACACAGAACAAGCCACAGGATTGGGGGCATTTCTGAAATTTAACACAGACGGGCCACAGGATTGGGGACATTTCTGAAACTTAACACAGACAGGCCCCAGGAGGAGGGCACATCTTCAGTTTACCACAGAGGAGAGCCTATGTCCTCATGTGACCCTGGTTCAAGCTCCTGGTGCAGGACTTTGCTCACCCAAAGCAGCCCCTCGTAAGGTCAGAGGGGGCCTTGCTGTGACCCTGCTCAGCCCCGAAGGTTTGCTACCTCAGAGAAAAGCAGGTGGAATATCCTGGGGGGAGTTACAAGTGCTCTGTGATCCCCACAAATGAGAGGGAGATCGGAGTTGAGATTCTTACAGCAACTCCAATGCTTCAAAATATCCATTTGAAAGATCAAACCCCTCCCTGTGCTCATTGTTTATAGCAAATGGGGCTGTACCTGTATAAATCAGCACAACGCACATTTGGGCAATTTTACTCAGGATTGTGGGAAGGAAAGCATTAATTCAGCAATGGATATTAATGATAGAAAAGAAGCAGCTCCTATTTGCTGCCTCAGTTGCAGACAAAATGCAATTCCTTGCAATGATATTATTCTGGATTACACGCTGAAGCACATTAACATATCCCCCAGTGTTTTGTGATCTCATAATGAAACTTCTATTACCAATCATCCGTGAAAGAGATGCTGTTGTGAGGAAAAAACCCTCACAGAGACTCCAGGCTGAGACAGCAGCACCAGCAGAGTTGGAGCTGCAGCTTTTGGTGGGGTCACCACAGGACACACACGTGGGACAGGGAAAATTCACCCCCTCCCCTCAGGAGCCCCTTGCTCAGAGAGTGCTGGGAAGGGCTTTGCCTCTGCCTCCCTCTGCTGCAGCAGCGCTGCACCCTCGGGGATGTGTCTGAATGGAGGGATTGCTGATCATCCCCCTGCACTGGGTATTTCCACTCTTCCAGGTCCATCTGCAGCAGGGGAGCAGCTCCTGCCCTGCTGGATAAAATGCCCATGGGGAACAGGGGATTTGGACAGACTGGGGATTTCATTGGTTTGGGACTGAGCTTTAAGTGCCAAACCTGGGCACTGCTCTGCAGCTGCCTCTGGTGGAGCTCCAGAGCTTGGGGACAAGTCACTGTAACATTAAAGACAGCTGTAACTGGCAGGGAAAGAAGCTCAGTTCAGTCAGAGGTGTTTTCCTTGAAATGTGCTGTGATGCCTCGAATTATACCCATTTCAGCTGGGTTTAATAAGAATCTTACTGCAGGTTAAACAAATACCAAAGGATCACTGCAGACAAGAATGAACTGCATTGTTAGAACTGTTCTGGAGAAGATAATTACCTCTTACATTGTAAACCTCACACTTTTTTTTTTTTTTAATAATCATTGTTTAAATACATTTACTGCCTTATTAAAAATTAACCTTTGAGAAGCATAATTTACTATAAAACACTTGCATGTTTGGAAACCCAGAAGGTGGGGAAATCTGCAAGTTAATGACTCTGATTCTTCCCAGGGTCTTGGCCACAGCCTCTCTCCTTGATCTGGGTAATTTGACTTTCTGTTTTACAACGAGCAGCACCAGAAGCTCTGAGCAGAAGCTGTGATTCTGTTCTGCTCCTTCCCAAAATCAGGCTGGGACTTCCCAATGGCAAGGACAGCCATGGTGAGGCAGGAAGGAGTTGGGGACAGCTCCACACCCCTGGTCAGCATGAACAGGGACAGGAAGGGGTTGGGGACAGCTCCACACACCTGGTCAGCAGGAACAAGGGCAGGAAGGGGTTGGAGACAGCTCCACACCCCTGGTCAGCAGGAACAGGAGCAGGAAGGGGTTGGGGACAACTCCACACTGGGTGCTCCCCACTGGTAGGCAGAAGCAGAGAAGGGCTCCAGCCCATGAGGATTTGCAGCAATAAAGGATCCTTGGGCAGTCGCGGGAGGGGTCAGAGGGGTCTCTGAGGTGGCCGTTTTCCTCTCTGGAACCTGGAACATCCAATGGTAACTTTGTGCCAGGATGTGCCCCAGACCTGCAGAGGCAATAAGCTGATCCCTTTTAACTGTGCCCTCCTATACTGAGTACAATCCCCTGGAACCAGCCCAGGGTTTCACATCCTGATCCTGATCCACCCTGTGATATCCATGATCATGGAAAGAGCCAATCCTCCCCTCTGAAGTGAAGGGCTCCTTCCAGGGACTTGCCTTAATTCCCTCAATTTCCTGGAGGCTGGTGTGGCTGATACAGCAATTCCCTCCCAGGGGCACTGCCTGGGCCACTGCAGCCCTCAGATCTGAAGCCCTGGATAGTGACAAAACATCTCCAGCTCCATGGGAGGATGGGACCATGGATTTCCCCTGCAGGATCCATGTTCAGCATGAGGTAAACGTACCAGCAGTAACTGAACTCTGAACATTTCTGCTTGGAGGAGGCTGTCCCATGCCATGCAAATGCTGAGTAGTTTTTAATGAAATCCACTTTTGCCTCAAAACTGCAATTATATTATCAGCAGTTAATTATCACCTGTCAAACCCAGCTCATGCTGCTGTGGGGGTTTTGTTCTCCCAGACTTCTGAAGAGCTGAATTTCTCAGTGTGGGATGAGGAGCCCTTTTTGTCAGGAGCCGTTCATGATTTAAACTGCTCTGGTGGCTCCTGGGATGGCAGTGAGCTTTGATTTCCTGGGAGATGACAGGCTCAGTGTTCCTGAAGCGGCTCATCTGGAGATCAGGCAGCACAATGGTGAATATATCCTAATGACTGTTTACACTGTGCTCTCACATCGCTCAGACACATTTTCTTCTCAGGTATTTCATAAACTGTTTGTAGTTGTAGCTCTGTGCTTTATGTGCTGAGGCATCTGGATGTCTGAGAGCTGTGTTTGAGGGAACAGCTTTTGCTACACCAAAGCTTTCTTCATTTCTTTTGGAGGAGGACAGAGATCCTCAGAACATTTCAACACCTTAGTTCTGTTGCAAATTCAATTTCAATCCTTTGAAAGAGAACCTGAATTTGGGTGTTCCTCCTGACACTGCTCACATTTCGTAAACAGTCTTTTAAACTACTTTTCTCCTGGTTTTGGGGAAAAGTGAATATGGAAAACTAGCAAAAGCATAATTGCTCTTCACCAGGGGAGGGTTGGCTGTGGAAGGGAAGTTCAGGGAAGGGAGGGGAAGTTCAGGGAAGGGAAGTTTGGGAAAGGGAAAGGGAAAGGGAAAGGGAAAGGGAAAGGGAAAGGGAAAGGGAAAGGGAAAGGAAACTCTCTCCATTAAGGACATTCCCCAGTGGCAGACCAGACATTTCCCACACAGATATGCTGAGCTCTAGGCCAGAGTTGATGTCCCCACATCCTCTCTCTGACCCCAAAACCACCTTTGGTGCTTCTCACTGAGCAGAAGATCAGCACCACAATCTCTGCAGCAGCTGATGTTGTCCCGCACCCCACCCGGCAATAAAGGCAGAGGAAACCCATAAAATATCGCACAGCTACATTACAGACTCTGCAAATCACCCTCATTCTGCCGGAGTGCACCCAGCGGAGGATATTTGCTCTTTTCTTTGGCAGCCTTTCTTTCTTGCTGGCCCACAGTTCCCTTTGTCCAACTGCAGCCATTGAAATGAAGGATTTTTGCAGCTCGAATCTGCTAAGTACCTGCTCATTAACCAGCTGACACTCCCACTCTGCGCGGGCAGGAATTTCTTTATCTGCCGTGATTAAAGGGAGCAGCACTTGGGAGATGCACCCATAAATTCTTGCATTCATTTGAGTTGGTGAGCACAATGGACAGATCGCGGCTGAGGCTGGCATAATAAAACTGCCACCAGGTATTGATGGAAGTGTCATCCCCCATCAGCATGGCTCAAAGGCGCTGTATCTGTGTTAGCACAGCCGCCGATAAATGCAGGAGTTAGGGAGGGGACGTTTAGGGACTGAAATCCATTGTTAGGGACTGAAATCCATTGTTAGGGACTGAAATCCATTCTCCTGCAGCTGCAGAGGGGAATCAGGACTGCCTGCCCTGATCTGTGACGCTGCAGACCCACAGCTCCTCCACAGGCTGTTTGTTATCCCCTCGGTCAGGCTGAGCCTGGTGCCACCACAGCCGGGGTGACCCCAGGTGTCTCTCTGGTGCCAGCGCTGAGTGCCCGCAGCTCCTGAGCAGTGCCCGATCTGAGCTGGACACAGCGAGGTCACACCAGTGGAGCAGTTTGGGAGATTTCCTTGAGGACAAAAAGAGGGATATCAGTGTCTGTGGGGCCAGCTCAGGCAGCACTGGGTGCCTCGCCCGAGGCTGCAGCTCCAGGAGCCCCGTGGTCACTGCCAGGGGTGTCTCCTCTCTTTTTGTCCTGCTGTGTTTCCAGGGAGTGCACAGGGAATTAAACCTGCACAAGGAGTTAAACCTGCACAGGGAACTAAACCTGCACAAGGAACTAAACCTGCACCCAGCCTGACGGTTCCAGAGGAGACTCCAAACCCTTCTCTTGGAGAAGCAGGGAGATCCATGGAATCACAGAATCATTTAAGGTCCCCAAGTCCACCCACCCACCTAGCCCCACCACCGTGGCCATCACTGACCATGTCCCCAAGTGCCACCACACATTGTTTGAGCACTCCCAGGGATGGAACTCCACCAGTTCCCTGCAGTCTGTCCTGGTGATTTCCAACCATTCTGTGAGGAAATATTCCTTTAAATCTCGTCTGAATCTCCCCTGGAGCACCTCGAGGCTGTTCCCTGCCATCCTGGGCTGCTGCATTTCCTTTGCTGATCTCTGGATGCACCAGAGGGGTCCAAGCAGCCCATGGCCAAGGCTGGGAGCTCAGAGCAGCTCCTGGTGCTATCCAAGCATTCATCACTCATGGAGAGGTTGGAGGAGCCCCCTCACTCACCGGGATGTTTTTCTGTTCATGGACAACTCATTTAGGACAAACTTCCTGTGTGAGAACTTTCCCTCCAGACTGGAGCTGTCCACACTAAACAAGGACAAAGAGGGAAGAAAAACAGGAGAGAAACAGAGCAGCATGAGAATGAAAAGCGCTGAACTCCAGGCAGCTCGCGCTTATTTTTCATAATTCCAGATCAACGCTAGCATCTTCAATTTTCTGCTTTGTGCTGTAATTTCCCTTAATGCTGAATTAGGTCCTAATCATTTGTATAATTTAAAATATTATTTCTTTGGATGAGCACAAAAGGTTCTGCAGGGTATTTTGGTTTTTATTTCTTTTTCCCTGGAATGGTTTTATGAAAATTATGCCTTTATAGGAGCATCCTTTACTTTAAAAAGGAGGAGAGGAACATTATTACTTACACAGAGGGCTAATGGGAGTGTAGCCATTCAGGCAATTTACTTTTTAACTGAGGATTACATTAAATACTTTCATTGTGTTGCCCAGTCCCAATCACTCCTCCACACCTGCTCTCCCACAGGTGTTGGCACTGGAGTTTTGTTCCAGTCACTTCTCCCAGCTAAAATAAAGCCCTCCAAGAGCAGCCATCACCACATTGAGTGAAATTCTCTGCCTGAAAACTGCAGTAATTGAAAATCTTGCGGCCTCTGAGAAGCCAGCCCTGCGTTCCTGCAGATGTTCTGCCCAGCCAGTGAATCATGACTTCAAAGGGTTAAGATTTTAGATGAGGGTTAGAACCAATTCATGTTGAAGTTAGATACACCAACAATAGGTTAATGATTATTAGATGCTTAAGCTAAAGTTAATTGTTATATTATGAGCTCATTTGTAGAAGGAAGTGGAGCAAGTAAACCATTATAGGAACATACTGAAACCAGTAGAACAGTGCCCAGCACCTGGACTCTGTGTCAATCCATCACGAAGCAGGGTGTCACTGAAGGGGTATCGGGGACATACAAAGGTGACACAGACACTCCATCATCAGAAGGCAAGAAAAGACACTTTATTATTAGAAATACACATTTCTTATAGAAACAATGGTGGACATAAGACTTGACTGGCCTTTAGGAATCTTCTCTCACCTATTGGTCAAGAAGGGACAACTCTTTCTTGTAAACATCTTTGAAAGAGTTTGCCTGCCAGGTGCAGAGATTGAGATAATAATTGTTTTAATTCTTTCTCTGAGCTTTCTCACAGCTTCTCACAGCTTCCCAGGAAAATCCTGGAGAACTATGTCTTTCTCTTAAGAGGATATGTGATTACCACACAGGGGGTCTAGCATTGTGCCAGAAGGTTGCAGAGGCCCAACAAAGACCTTTCTGACTTCATCCCTGGGACCACCGATCCAATTCAAGAGAAGGATTGTGCACGTGCGAAGGACTAACAACCTCATTTTAATACAAAGTGGGGATGGGAGGTGCTGGGGTTGTGCATATGTATTATTTTGGGAAATAAATAGAAGGCAAAAATCCTTGTACGATGCGGTCATGCATTTCGGGAATGACCCCCATGCCGCCCGCCTGCGTAAGAAACATACCACTGTCCAACTTTGACTAGTTAGAGAGTCTTTGTCAGTGATTTTCAATTTTAACGACTCAATTGGCGAGTGTCATGGGTTGCAGTGTAAAATATAACCAGGGGTGTGTTATTCTATTACCATCCATTGGAACTGGGATGGGGGGTAGTGATGTGATCTTCTGTTGATAAGCCAGCTGATAAGAAACCATCAAGAGCAGTTTCCTTATCTCTTCCACTACCCATCCTCCCTCCAGGGATAAGTCTTCTGCTAATGGGCCATTAAGTGCACTGATAAACTTCCATCATCCCATTGGGAAATGCTCCAGCCAGGGGGAGGAACCAAGCCCCTCTACCTGGATAAAAACCTGAGACTTGGAACACCAAGTCAGCCTTTTCCACTGGACTCCCAGAGGAAGAACAGGCCCATCCATCACAACTGGACCTTCAGCGGAGGGTTGCACCTTTTCTCCAGGACCACTGCCTCAACAGAGCCACAACTGCTACTCCAGGAGGACTGCAGCCACCATTGCAAGTAGACTGCTGCCAACACCCTGACCAACAGGGTGTCAGGTTGTATTCTGACTTTGTCAGTGGTTTTCTTCCTCCTTATTGCATGTATTTTGTTTCCTTTTTGTTTTATTTTCCCTTTTTCTAATAAATTGTATTTCTGACTTGGGGTGTCTTGCTGGTTTTGCTTCTCAAACCAGAACAGCGAGCCAGCCAGGAGCTGGGGATGTCCCAGAGCTGCCTCTAAGCAGGGGCTGCACGCTGGGTTTCACCCCCAGGGGACTCTGGATAACCAGAAATGGATGAGTCTTTGCACTCCCAGTGTCCCCAGAGCAGTGCAGAGAGGTCTGCCAATGCCAGCTCTGGGTGAGCTCCAAGGATGGGGGCTGTGGGAAATTTTCCATTTATCAGTTCCAGGCATTTTTCAGTGAATTTTTTAGCACTGCCACGATTTTGTTCCCCTAGTCTGTAACTTCATTCTGCTACAGAAAAAGTGAGAGTGGCTCCTGCAGGTTGGAGCCACCAGGAGTGGAAATATCTGCTCCAGTTTTCCCTGCCTTTAATCCACAAGGATTGACTGAATGGGGAAAATCCCCCCAAGGATGGGCCATACCCAACCTGCTGCTTCAAGGAGATTTTCCTGCCCCAGGGATGTGCTGAGGCATGCCTTCTGCTCTGAAACCCAGGATTTCTCATCCCCAGAGCATCGGGAATCCCCTGCCCAGCACTGATGGACTCTCAGAAGCAGCTCTGGAGTAGGTACTTCCTGGTTCGTGGCCGTGGCTCACCCTGGCAAAGTGTGGGAGCTGGGAAGGAGCTCATCCATGAACCTGCAGCATCCCACCCACCCTGGTATTTCAAGAGAAAAGAGATCTCTCTCACCTGCCCTGAGCTTCCCCTGGAGCTGTTCAAAGCACCTCAGACATGCAGCCAAATGCCCAATCCCTCCCTCATCCTTTGGAATTAAGAGCATTTTCCCCCCATTTTACAAGTTTGGGAACAGCCACAGAAATCTTGGGAATTAGATCCCTCACCTTTTTTGTCTTCTGGGGCATGATTTCTTCTCCACAGCTCAGCAGGATTTTTTTTTTATAAAATGTAAACAAAATGCTGAGAGAGGATAAAAATCCCACAGGAGTGAGCCCAAGACAGGCACCAAACATCCCTGATTCCATTTGGGCTGCGGATAAACTCTAACCTCATTTCTTATCTGGAAAGTTGCACTAATCCACCTTGGAGCCAACAATTCCAGTGGGGTAAAACCCTGGAATCAAAGGCACTCTGAGGATTTACACCAGCTGAAACCCACAGCAGACATGAGATAATTGCAATGAGAAGGGAATCAAAGAAATGCCTCTTTTTTTTCTTTTTTTTTTTTTTGTGCTGACAACTTTAAAACCATGCTTTTCATGTGTGAAATGGAAGATTTGTATAATTGCTCATCCTTTGAACTCGGGTTTATTAAAACTGTGACATGCACATTAAAATGAGATTATAGAGGAAGGGAGGAGAAACACAGAGGGAGTAATTGCCACACAATGCAGGGACTGGACAGGGGAACAGCCGGGTTTGGTGGCAGCACTGCGGAGCAGGAGAGGCAGGGCTGGGATAAAGTTCCTCTAAGGGCATGAAGAAATCTGAGGTTTTCATGTTGGGTTGCTGCATCAGCCCCTGCCAACACCCTCCCTGCAGGAGGAGCCAGAGCCCAGCCTGACCCCACATTTCTGGGGTGTTTTGTCCAGTCAGCTCCTGGTTACAGACCTGAAACAGCCTGTGAGGCTTCCCCGTCCCAAATTCAGGAGTTACTGCACCTTACCAGGGGGGTCATGGTGACAAGGGGATGTCTCCACATCCCAGCCCCTGGTGACAGCACAGCAGGCCCAGGGATATCCCCACAGCTCCTGGTGACAGGGGCACAGGATTGTCCCCACAGCCCAGCCCAGCTCAGCAGCTGCTCCCAGAGCTCCCTGACCCCCAGCAAGGCTGGGAAGCTCTGGCTGGGAGCAGCTCAGCAGGGCTGGGAGATGAGGAGCTGGAGAGGGCAAGGACCAGGCTCCAGGCACAGCTGAACCTGCTCTGCATGTCTGTGTGTCTGTGTGTCAGTCTGTAAGTCTGTCTGTGTCTGTGTGTGTCTGTGTGTCTGTGTGTGTGTCTGCGTGTCTGTGTGTCTGTGTGTGTCTGTCTGTCTGTCTATGTCTGTGTGTCTCTGTGTGTGTCTGTGTGTGTGTCTGCATGTCTGTGTGCCTGTGTGTCTGTCTGTCTGTGTGTCTGTATGTCTGTGTGTCTGTGTCTGTCTGTGTGTCTGTCTGTCTGTGTGTCTGTATGTCTGTGTGTCTGTGTCTGTCTGTGTGTCTGTCTGTCTGTGTGTCTGTATGTCTGTGTGTCTGTGTCTGTCTGTGTGTCTGTCTGTCTGTGTGTCTGTATGTCTGTGTGTCTGTGTCTGTCTGTGTGTCTGTCTGTCTGTGTGTCTGTATGTCTGTGTGTCTGTGTCTGTCTGTGTGTCTGTCTGTCTGTGTGTCTGTGTCTGTCTGTGTGTCTGTGTGTCAGTCTGTAAGTCTGTCTGTGTGTCTCTGTGTGTATGTGTCTGTCTGTCAGCAGCGTCAGGGTCCACAGGGCACAGGTCCCACCCCTCCCCAGGACATGGAACATTTTTGGGCCCCTCAGGGCCAGCAGAGAGTGCAGTTCTTTTAGAGGCTGGGTCTGGGGGTGTCTCCGAGGTCACCCCTCTGCTGAAGCACCTCCTGGGGCAGCTCTGGGCCCCTCCAAAAAGGACACTGAGGGGCTGGAGCGAGTCCAGGGCAGGGAACAGAAGGGAGGCAGCTGGAAAGGGGCTGGTGCCCCAGGAGAGGCTGAGGGAGCTGGAATGGTGCTCAGCCTGGAGAAAAGGAGGCTCAGGGGGGACCCTGTGGCTCTGCACAACTCCTGACAGGAGGGGACAGCCAGGGTGGGTTGGGCTTGGTATCCCACCCAAAACCTCAATCCTGGCCCCACAGTTGCTTCCCAGTGAGGAATAAAAAGAGGCAAGGTAAATTTGGTGCAAGCAAAAGAAGACGTAACAGGGTTATTTGTGCTTTGGGCTCTGTGCAGCAGTGACTGTCAGTGCTGAGAGTCTTTTTGCAATGCCTGCAAGGATCAGCTGGGAATGGTGCTGAGACAGGCCAGGCCATTGCTGCAGTCACCCTCATTATTGCTGCACAGAATGGGATGGAGGCAGAAAAGGGAGAAAAAAGTGTTTAAACTGACAAGCTCTTTCTTTAATTTTAAGTCACTCTAAATCCCATCTCTCTGGATTTACATGGCTTATGAACAGCGTGTGCCACAGAGTGGAACAAAAGCATTAAACACTGGGGATAAATCAGGATTTATCCCAGCAGGATGAATCCTGCTGCTGGGCTGGCAGGGCTGGAGCCCTGTGGCACCTCTGAGAGCCAAGATGGGGACAGGCACCCAGAAAAAATGCGGAGGAAAAGCCAACTCCTGCTACAAGGCAGAGCAGCTGGCAGCCCTTTATTGTGGGAAATCCAGGACTCCTGAACAACTGACCAATGTGATCCAGCAGAAGCCTTTATTGTTTACATTACACACACTTCTATAGATCCTACAAACTACTAAGTACACACTTCTGGATTGGTGCCTTTGTGTTGCTCCCTCGTGTTCTGCCTGCACGTCTCACAGTGTGTGATTGGTTACAGCCCAGGTGTTTCACAGCCCTCTGTTATCCAGTTCTTGTGGTCTTGGTATTTGGTTTCTCAGCCTATTCTTTCTTAATTTAGCACAATTTATGTTCCAATAGCCTTGAGGAATTTCTGAGGCTTTGATAACAAACTGAGAAGCAGGCTGGCTGTGCACACGATGGTATAACCCTCACAAATACATTGCAGCAGCCTTTCAGCTGAGGGGTTTCTGTGTCCCTCCTTTCCCAGCTCGGGCAGAGGCAGTGAGGAGCTGCAGGGATGTGCTAGGCTGGCTCTGCAGAGTCGGGGCAGAGTGATAACGATGGGGGCAGAGGGGGAAAGGAAAAATGGTGAAGGCAGTGCTGGTGCAGAGGTGTCAGTCCCAAAGACACCACTGGGCCAGGAAAAGGAAGGAGATGCAAGGGAATTCATCCTGGAGCAGAGAAAGCTCTGGGGTGACCCCACTGCGGCATCCCAGTGCCTGAAGGAGCCACAGGGAAGTAGAGAAAGACTTTGGAAAGGGGCCTGGAGGGACAGAACACAGGGAATGCCTTCTCCCTACCAGAGGGCAGGGATGGATGGGATACTGGGAATTAGGAATTGTTCCCTGGGAGGGTGGGGAGGGGCTGGGATGGAATTCCCAGAGCAGCTGTGGCTGCCCCTGGATCCCTGGAAGGGTCTAAGGCCAGGCTGCAGCTCCCCGGGACAGTGGGAGGTGTCCCTGCCATGGCAGGGATGAGCCTTAAGGTCCTTCCCAACCCAAACCACTCTGGCATCCTGGGATTCTCAATTATCCATTCAGGATAATGGAAATATCTGCTCGATTTCCTCCCCACATCAGCTCTCCTGAAGACCAATTTCCATTTTAAACCCCTTGGGTTGAGTATTCCCCTCCCACTTTGCCCAAGTGCTGAGCTGCAGCCAGCAGGGTCCTCTCCTTGCCATGAGAGCTGTGGGGGCACCAGGCACCCAACATTCCCAGGTGGTGTTTGAGGGGTGTGGAAGTTGTAGCATGACAGAAAATGTTCCTGGGTGTCCCTCCTTGTCTTGCAATTCCAGCCACAGCTCCGTTTCCCAGGAAGAACTTTTTCCTTCCTTCCAGCCCCAGCTGATTAGAGACACAAACCCAAAGCCTCTCTTTGTATCAGTGGCTCACAAAAGACCCTGATCTTTGGTTTTTTCCTCTCAAAATGAACACAGAAACCAACACCAGGATGTTTGCTGCACCCTGGATATTTACCTTTCATCAAATAATAGAATTAATTTCATTCATTAATATCACTGATCATATTCCACCAAGCAGAAGGCTTTTCTTATTGAAATTGTCCTGCAAAGTGGGATTTCACAAACAGAAAAGCACCTGGAATTAAAAGGAAATGGAAAGGGTGAAGCCACCCAGTGAAATAGAGATTTTGGAGT
>WBNO01013955.1:11243-30978 GCA_013400575.1 Peucedramus taeniatus
TATGTCTAGAAATACCAAAATGTATTTAAAAAACATAAATATAAATATATATATAAATATCTATCAATCACACTGAAATGTTGTTCTTGAAAACCAGACCAACCATAATATCAATTTTTCTCCTCTCCTTATAAAATAAACTCCCAGGTAAAAGTTCTCCAAATTGCAATAATTCCCTGCCAAGGAAGTTAAATTGAACATTTGCAGCAGCCCCTTGGGCTCTCACATGGGAGAAATCCACACCTGCCTGGGTTGGACGGGGATTTTTGAGGCTGTTTGGATGGTTGGGTTTGGGATTTTTGCAGAACTCATTTTATAAAATCATCTGGAAAGGCTGTCAGGTTTGCACATGGAGGATCTGCAGGATGATTAACAAAGATCAGCCTCCCCTCTGCTCCGTGGGAGCAGGAGGAGATTGCAATATTTATATTGATCAAAGAGAACAGCCCCGCGTCTGTTTGCTTCTCCAGGCCCCTTCCCGTGGGACTGAGGCACCAAAACTTGATCTGCTCCAACCCAGGCACTGCTCAAAGACAAAATCCCCGAGTTTTCACCCATTTTTACATCCCAGAGACATTTCAGTGATGGCCTGAGCAGTGCTGGGGCCCCAGAAAGGGGGAAAATGGAGCAAAGGCCTGGAAGTGGCCTGGAAAGCCCAGCCTGGGAAAAAACCCTCTGGAAATGGGATGTGACAGGGCAGGGATGCACAGAGAGGGAAAAAAATCCCTCCCTGCTCAGGTTAGAGGGGATCCTGTGGAATTATCAGGCACTGAGCTGAAAATAAAGCTGAAGGGGGAGTTAATCACAAGGTACATAATTAACTCGTGGAATTCACTCCTCCACAGAGAGCTGGAGAAACCAAACCATGAGGAGTTTCCAAAGGTCTGGACAGACTCAGGAAGAGCAGATCCGTTGGTGGATATTAAATGATGCCTTTGCCTTTCAATTCCAAGCAGCTGGGACAGAATGCTGCAGGAAAAACCTCCAGATTTTTTTGTCCTCTTCCAATTTTCCTGGGTTTTTTTTTCCTGCTGTCTGTGCGAGAACAGGGCCTGTGCAGGATCCCTGCTGGAAATATCCCTCAAGGGCTGTTTTCTCTCAGGAGCTGTTGCTGTGGTCACTCCCCACTACCCCAGGGTGGATCATTCCAGCCAGGAACACAGGGCTGGGATCAGGTTTGGGCAGCACAGGAGCTGCAGGATCCCAACAAACCAGAGCCATGGTGTTCCCTGGGGAAAACACTGGGGCTGCTCACACAGACTCAGCCCTCTGTCTCCTCTGTAAACAAAACTTGTCCATTCAAAAAATGAAAATTAATTATTTTCTTTAACTGATGACTTGGTTCTGTACCTTTGCTTTCCAGTCCAGAGGGAATTTTATTTTTTCCAGCATTAGAAATGGCAGATTTTTGAGGGAAAATCTACAAAACCAAAAAAAAACCAGGTTCAATTAATTATTCCAGCATGTAAACACAGGATCATTAAAGCTGGAAAAGGTCCCACAGAGTCCCAGCTGTGCCCAATGCCCATCCTTGTCCCCAGCCCAGGGCTCTGAGTGCCACCTCCAGGAATTCCTTGGGCACCTCCAGGGATGGGCACTCCAACCCTCCCTTGGCAGCCCCTCCAATGCTGATGAGTCTCCCAAAATTAAGGAAGCTTTTTTTTTTTTAGGCATGCTCATATTTTCAGTTAATAAATGAAATTATGTGGGAGCAAAGGCAAATTGCAGCGAGTTCTTAGGGTTCCACATCAGTTGGTGATGGACAATTCACTTCCTCCCCCTGAGGGAACACAGTGCCTGAATTTTTAGGAGCAGATGGAGCACAAATAACATTAAGAACGGGGGAATTTTCCTAACCCAGAATGATTGTTCAGTACAAAAGGAAACCCTCTGACAAGCCAGGCCTGGCTCAAACAAGTGGAAATCAGGTGGAGAAGCAGAACTTTGATTTCCACCTCCATGTTGGAATGTGCTAATTGTGCCCTCTGGGAGCTGAGCCCTTTGAAAGCAGCATTTCTTCATCCATACATGAAATAATTCCTGGCTGTTTCAAACACAGCCTTTATGTCTGAAGTAAACATATGTTGATCAGTTATTTCTAGAATAATGCACCATCTGCTATTTGACAACATGTTCCTCTGAGTGTGGTGATTAGTGAGGGGTGAAAGGGAACAAACATTTCCTGTGAAATTTTCCTCGCTCGCAGACATCTCGGGAAAGTTGGGATCTGCAAATATTAATCTTCCAAAAGGATCAAGAGGTTGTTTAATCCAGCCCATGGCACTGAGGCAGGAACACCCTGAGAGATGAATTTAACCTTCTCTTGCAAACACACCCAGGAGGACACCCCAGAGCCCCCCAGCATGCTCCTAGCCCCAAAACCTGAGAAGCTTTATCTGTTCTGGACAATTTATGTTGAAAAACAAATTGGCTTTTTTTTCTAGACTATTTTATTAAAATATTACTGCAGTGAACATCAGCTGGGAGAGGGAAACACATTTTCTTGATCCTCCTTAAGCCCTGCTCTGAGACCTCACCTGGGCTTGGACACACCACAAAGTCCCCTTCACCCTCCTGGTGTGGGACATATTCCTAAAACAAAACCCCCATAAACTCGGGGTTTTATTTGACACAATTTTGAGGTTTTATTTTGAAATAATTTCATTCATTAGTGTTCCCAGAGCAGCTGTGGCTGCCCCTGGATCCCTGGCAGTGCCCAAGGCCAGGTTGGACACTGGGGCTGGAGCAGCCTGGGACAGTGGGAGGTGTCCCTGCCATGGCAGGGCTGGCACTGGGTGGAATTTAAGTCCCTTCCAACCCAAACCATTCCATGCTTTTGTGCAAAGCCCACAGTGGCTGGACAAACTCTCCCTGCAGGAAACTCAAAGGACTCCCCAAATCATTTTTCCTTCTCTCTGGAAGTTGTGATGGAAAAGGCTGCTCCAGGAGGGACTCTGGAAAAGCTGTCAGGGCTCTTTTTTACAAGTCAAGCTGTTTGAACATTATTTCAGATTAATCTGATGCCTGATTTGGACAAAATCGAATCATTCTGTGAAAGGGAAGAAAGATTAAATTATAACTGCAAGAAATGTTCCAACAAAATCCCGTTCGAACTGTAAAGAATCAGTGATTTAATTTCACAAACACAGGAGCCCAGGATCACAGCACCTGTCTGGAAAGCTGAGAATGGTTTTGAAAGCATTAGGTAAATAATCACTTCAGTTTTCACTGGAATAAATCACAGACAACTCTTCCCCAGCAAGAAATGCTGGAGCTTTCAGAGCAGAGTGAGAAAACAGGAGATAAAACACCCCAAATCTCCACAAAGACACGACCCAGCATGTTGGTAGATCATGAAAAGTGGAGTGAAAGCCTGCACCAGACCTGCTGGGGAACACTCTCCTCATTTTTCAGCTACAGAACGGCCTGAGCAGGGCCTGAAACCCCCTCTCCTCCATCCTCAGGAACAAAGCAGGAAGGGTTGTGAGCCCTGAGCGCAGCTCGGGATCAAAGAGCTCCTTTGTACCCAAATCGGGGCTTTCAGCACGGGCAGGATGGATGGGAAGTGCTGGGAGCTCTCCCCAGGATGGAGTGGGGGTCCCCATTCCCAGGCAGGAACCCAGGGCAGATCCACTGCTGGCACCCTCTCCGTGGAAGTGGGGCTGGCTCCAGAGATGCCCTCAGTTTTCATTTTCATCTTTCCCAGACTCTGCATTACTGTGAGACTCTGAGCTCCATATGAAGTGTCAGCAGCTCTCCTCACAGCTCAGGCACACAGAACAATCCTTTTCCAGCCCCACACCAAGGGCTGCAGCTTCAGCCCCAAACAGTGCAAACAGCAGGGAATGGAGGAGAGCAAACTGGGAGGATGGGACTGCATCACCTGGAGCTGGAATTGGACAATGAACCCAACATGGAAATGAACTTATAATGTGTGGGTGGTGCTCCCAACATGGAGCAGAACTTATAATGATACCTCAGGTTTGGCTTTTCTATGTTTCACATTCTGTGCTGCTTTAGTGTGTGGGTCTGAGCTTCACATTATGGGATGGTGAGCTCTCTGCACAGAGCAGGGAGACAAAACAATTCCTGCTCCAGCTGGGGACCAAGGACAAATGATCCCAATCTCAGGCCAAGAGCACAAACAACGTGGGCTGGAGAGAGAAAAACAAGCAGGTCACTCGGCCTGCAGTGACCCTGACCCCTCTCCAGGACATTCTCTCTGTCCCTCACCTCCACAGAGGGACACACTGACCCCTCTGGCCACACAGCACTCAAAGGCTTTTATTTGATGTATTTTACATTTTTTATATAAAGGAATATTCATCCATTGCCTCATCCTTAAATTTCCTCCCTCACGTGTGCTGGGAGCACCACCCTGTGCCCTCATAACTCACTTTTCCCTGGAAGCACCACTGTGTATCTATGGAAATGCTGCCCTGCCTTACCCTGATAATTACCAACCTTTCCAGAGCTCATTATTCCTTTCCAAGGTTTCGTTTTGTCCCCAACACCTGGAGCTGGCAGTGGCATAAAGCCCTGCCCCTGTGCTTGCCAGTCCTCCCTCCTCTCCCCTTTCCATCAGTCAGAACATGAAGATCATATTTGAGGCACTGCCCTCTTTCCCTTTCCATTTTTCTCCATATTAACACATTTTGGAAAATATCCTTACGAATACCTCAGGTCTGTATCTGTTAACCTGCAACAAAATTCATTAAACAGAATTAAGTAATTTAAATAGGCAAACGTTTGTCACAGAACAGGTTGGGTTGAATTATTATTCAGATTGTTCTTGCCCCTTGGTGCCCCTTCAGCACCCACCCCTTCCAGCAGGGATTTGCCTCCCCACTCTCAAGGGCCTCGCTGGGAGTTTTCCTGTGAATGAAAGCAGAGCATACAGGCAGTGGGAGAAGCAGCAAAGCAGAAAAAAAGGTATTTTCTGGTTGTTTTTCCAGCTGGTTACACACAGACCTGTGGAGAGCGTTGGTGCAGGAGGGTTCAGGCAAGAGACTGAAGGAAAAAGGAACATTTCCAGGAACAATGGCCCTGCCCCTCTCCGATGGCTGGGAAGGTTTCGTGTGTTCACTCAGTGCTCTCCTCAATCCCACAGCTTCCCTTTACTCTAAAATGGGAAATGCTGCATATGGATCCCCTTGGATAAGCTGTACCCAGGCCCAGTTTTTGTAGGTAAAACCAGGATGTGCTGCAGGCATATTTTACAGAGAAGAGACGGGGATGGAGAACCAGAAAACTTCCCCAAAAATACATCATATATTGTGTCTATATTAATGTATTTAATTTCTTTTTATGCATTCATTTTATATTTGGTATATTTAATATTTAATAGAATATTTCAGTTGGAAAGGACCTACAAGTCCCTGGCCACAGCTGGACACTGGGGCTGGAGCAGCCTGGAACAGTGGAAGTGTCCCTGCCATGGCAGGGGTGGCACTGGGTGGGATTTAAGGTCCCTTCCAACCCAAACCAGTCTGGGATTCCACACTGCTCATCTGCTCCAAACTCTCTGACCCCTCAGGGCTGCCCACAGCTGTCGAGGCCTCACAGGGGGTTTTTGGGGTGTCTGTGCAGGGCAGGTTTCGGGCTGGACCATCCCTGTGGGTCCTGTCCAGCTCAGGACATTCCTGATGCTGTGATGTCCCAATGTCCCTTCAACACCGCCAGGCCTGGGACACCAACCCCCTCTCCAGGAGCTGTTCCACCCTCTCCAGCCTAAAATCTGAGCTGGGGGGAGAAAATCTCCACTCACCAGGCTGGGAGCTGCAGTTCCTGGGTCTCCTCACCATAAACTGTGGAGTCTTTGATTCTTTTTGCCAGGGTCAGGATTAAATGTGTGAGATGGTATTTCATGTTGGGACTGAGATGTTTATTAGCTCTTGTCTGTGTTACAGTCTCACAAACCCTGAGTTCTACAGCACTTTACTAACAAGGTAAAAATTGAGCCCCAGCTCTCTCTCTACAAGGCCTTTTAAGGATAAACTGACCAATTAAGAAATGACACCTGAATTATTTTGACTTTTAACCCAATAACAACCACCTGTGCCTGCAATGGGGCCTTTTTTATCCAATTACACAAAACCACCCAAACCCATGGAGAAGAAGATGAAGAAGAAGGTGAAGAAGGAGGAGCAGCCTCCACCCCAAAACCTCCACCTTGCTCTCTATCTATTACTGTATTCTAAACCCTTAAACTCTGAGTTTCCCACCCTGTGATATCCCACACTTCTATCCAAACTCCACACCCACAATCCCAGCTCTGTCATTCCATTCTGGAAGCTTCTCCACGGCCTCAGGTCAGTGCAGTGTTCTCCTGGGGGTCAGAGCCTGGCAGCACAGAAAGTCTGGAATTCTCAGCAGCCAGGGCTCCAAGATAAGGAAGGACAAGGACAGCAGCCGTGGCTCAGAGTACCCAAACCTGTGGCAATACTGGGAGTCTGCAGGGGTGGAATCACAGAGCCATTTCCCTTGGAATGGGCCATAAACCACCCAGGAAAAGAACAAAACTCAAGGATTGTGTCATGGCCAAATCAGGAGCAAAGTGTTTCAAGGTTTTATATACTCCAAGAGTGGGCAGAGCATCCATTAATTAATCCCAAAAGCTTCCTGGGAGTTACTAAGATGACTGTGTAAAGTGTTAGTAACTCCTCAGTTATTATTTTCCTCAGTTTGTTTCCATGACACATAAATGTTCTGATTGAACACTTAATGACCACAAAATACCTGAGCAGCATTTTCCCCTAATAATGACACTTCCCGTGTTCCTTATGGCCATCAGCCTGGAGCTGCAAAAGGCTGGAATAATCCCATTATCCACTGCAGCCGTTTAGTCGCAGAAATGGAGCATGAAATAAACACTTCAGATCATTAGCCCTGGGACAGCAGGAGCTGTAATCACCCCCTATCCACCCTAACCTGGGCCACACCTCCTCACAAAGCCCTGAGGCAGCCGGGATCCACCCTGGGAATGCCACAGGTGCTCCTGGAAAAGGCTTTGGGAGCAAAGAGGCTGAATTTGGGTCCATGAGCACTGCCCTGTTCCTCTGCTGCCCTTCCCAGGAACAGGGACAGGAGGAGAGGGAACGGCCTCAGGCTGGGCCAGGGCAGGCTCAGGGTGGGCACAGCAGGAATTTCCCCATGGAAAGGGGGCTCAGGCCTTGGCACTGCCCAGGGAGGTTTGGAGTGCCCATCCCTGGAGGTGTCCCAGGAATTCCTGGAGGTGGCAATCAGAGCTCTGGGCTGGGGACAGGGTGGGCATTGGGCACAGCTGGGACTCCATGGGCTGGGAGGGCTTTTCCAACCTCAGGGATTCTGGGATTCTTTTCCCTGTTTTTATTGGCTGTTCCCCCAGCCCACAGCATGGCCCTTCCCTCAGAGGAGGTGATGCCAGCACTGTCAGGGAAAGTCGAATTTATTGATGGAACGGGCAAGAAACAGCCTCAGTTCATTAAAGCAAACAGAGGAAAATCAACACGTGAGAAAGGAACTGATTCCCTCCTGGAGCTGCTCCCCCTGGCTCCCTCCTCCCCTCTCTCCAGATTTCAGGGGGTGGCACAGGACCCTGGCTGTGCCCAGCCCCTGTAGCCCCTGTGGTGCCAGGTTTGGTGTCCCTGGCATTGAGCAGCTCCCTGTTGTTTCATAACTATCTTTGTTTCTCCTTTTTCTCCTTCTTTCCATGGTGGCTGCCAGGGTCCCCACGTCCCCCATGGGAGAGGAGGTGCCAAAGCACCCGGAGCAGCCTGGGCAGGGGCTGATCCAACCTGAAAGCTTTGTCTTCCTTTTTCACCATCACTTTGTAGCAATAACGAGGAAATTATATTTGCCACAGAGGCTGTTGGAGGCACTCCAGGACAAGAGAATATTTCAAAACGTGTTCAGTAAAATATATGCAAATGAGCTGCAGATAGGACTGGAATTGTTCTGTCTTGCTGGGTGGAAAATGTGACAGCTTCCATTGAGGATGGCAGGGATGCACTTGGCAGGGTTGGGAGCTGCTCGTGGACAGCTCGGTCAGGCTGGAGGAAAGGAGGCTCAGGAGGAGCCCGTGGCTCTGCACAATCCCTGACAGGAGGGGGGATCCCAGGGGACAGGGACAGGACAGGAGGGAACGGCCTCAGGCTGCACCAGGGGAGGCTCAGGTTGGGTATTTTGGGAAAATTTTGTGTTGGAAATTTTGGGAAAATCTTCCCAAAAAGGGCTGTCCAGCCCTGGCACAGCTGCCCAGGCAGGGGTGGAGCCCCATCTCTGGAGGGATTAAAGCTCTGTGGATGTGGCACTTGGGGTCATGGGTTAGTGGTGGGCTGGGCAGGGCTGGGAATGGTGGGACTGGATGGGCTCAGAGGATTTTCCAGCCATGATTCTGTAAAGTTGTGATTTTTTTTCCAAATTTGGCAGGAGTCAGACCTTCCCCAGCACTGGGGTTTGGGTGGGAGCCCAGGTTTGGTTGTTCAGATCAGCCCTTGGCTGGGTAATTTTTACTCTTCCCCCAAATCCACTCTGGGCTGGGTTCAGCCCTCACCACCAGACACATCCATCAAATCCCCGGGTGGAAATGAGGAATAAAGGCCAGTTTGGGAGGAACACCCTATCCCAGGTAGGGGCTCCATCCCCTGTAACAATTCCATGCCAAACCGTGGGAAATGCACCTCCTGTTCCCGTGTTCCTTCCATTCCTGTCCCTGCTAGGACAGCAAATGACCAAAAAAAGGTGTTTAGAACCCATTTTCACCCCCTGCAGGCTCTCCCCAAAAGCCAAGGCTGATGTGTCCTGTGCCAAATTAAACAGGAGCTGTATCCAGCAGTGGAAGGGCAGCATTCCATGGAAATGCCCCCTCTGGAGTGGAAGGGACCAGGTTTATCAGCTGTGCAGAAATGGCAATGTTGGGGAAGCTGCAAGGGGAGCTTTTCTCCCTAAATGCTGAAGTTCTCCCTGGAAGGAAGGCACTGGCTCGACATTGGCATATTTTATTACCTGGATAGTCCATTTCAATTAAAAAATCTTCTAACAAAATGAATAATTACTCTTAGATCAGGCCAGGAAGCATCTCCTGAGGGAGGGGATGGAGCAGGGGGGGGATCCCAGCAGCTGCAACCCCAAAACCACACCAAGATTATCCAAAACATTACACGGTGAGGCATCGGCAAAAACTGCCACACCCTGCAGAGGTTTTTGCTTCCCAGCTCAGAGTAAAGGATCCTCCAGGTCTGCCTGGGATATTCCCCATTTCCATGAATTCCCTGGCTGCAAACAGGAGCAGGATCTCGTTAGCAATGTGCTGTGAGCACCCAGGGCAGGGCAGAGGAGCACAGAGCCCAGGCCAGGGAAACAGGGATTAAATGCAGGTTTTTGGGCTGGATCCCGCAGGGCTCAGTGGGATTCCAGCCCTGCCCATCCCTGTGCAGCCCCAGTCCCTCCCACCTCAGAGCAAAGGGCAGGGAAGGAAAGGGTAAAATGATATTATAGTGCATTTCTAAAGTGGAGCTGTGCACGAGGAGGCAGAAAAAGAAGCAGAACCCAGCTCCTGGCAAACCACAATGAGCTGTGGAGGACATTTAGTGGTGATTTCCCTTCTGAAGGGAAAACAATATTAGAGATCTGCAGGGTCTGAGATTTGCATCTTTCCCTTTCTCATCTCCATTCCCCCTAAACCTTTCATGGGGCTCATTAAGGAACGCTGTGCACTACCAGCATCATCACAAATAAACTCCTGCCCATTACCCAGGGCCTGGGGCCCTGCAGGGACTCACAGAGACCCTCAGAGCCTGGTGCACAGCAGATCTGCTCCAGGGAGGGCAGGGCTGTGAGCACAGCCGGGTCTGAGGGAGGAATTCAGCCTTCCCTCCGAAAATTCAACTTCTCCCTGCTGTGCTTGTGACCCACAGACCTGACCCACAGCTCAGCTCCTGCTCCAGTACTGCATAAAAAACTAATTAGAGCTCAGTGCCCGGTGCAGCAGGGAGGAAACACAGAATCCCAGGCTGGTTTAGGATGGAAGGGGCATAAATCCCACCCAGCCCCACCCCTGCCATGGCAGGGACACCTCTCACTGTCCCAGGCTGCTCCAGCCCATCCAGCCCGGCTCTCCTGACCGGGGGCTGCTCTTGGAGCACGGGATCCTTGCAGCAGGAGTTTAGGGCCACCACAGGTTGGTGTGATCCCTGTTTGCTCCGTGGGATCCTCCCAAGGCCGAGCTGGGGCTTTGTGCTGGCTTTGATGAGCTCTGCCCCAGCTGAGGGGGGGAGCAGCAGCGCCAGGATTTATTCAGATCCCTGCAAACAAATCTTCATTAGCTGCTGAAAGTTGCAGATGGAAAATCCTGCTCTGGGTGCTGTTTAATGAAGAGAAATGAGGCAGGCAGAGCTGGGGCTGAGTGCCTTCCTCCCCTGGGCAGTCGTTCCCTGCTCCCACCTCACTGAGCAGTGCTCTCACATTCCTGCAAGCCACAGCCAGTGTCATGGGACCATGGAATGTCCTGAGCTGGGACCCCCAGGGATCATCCCAGCCCCTGGCCCTGCCCAGACCCCCCAACAATCCCCCCCTGTCCATCCCTGTGCTCCTGGAGCTCTGGCAGCCTCGGGGCCGTGCCCATTCCCTGGGCAGTGCCAGCACCCTCTGGGGAAGAACCCTCTGCTAATAAAAGATGCCCCCAGAACTCTGCCCAAAGCTGGTCCAGGTGATGCCCACCAGCCCCAGGAGCTTTGTGCTGCTCCCAAAAATCCGTGGCTGCATCTTCCCCGTGCCAGGGCAGTGCTCAGGGCACTTTGGAGCCCTGGCTCAGCTCCTGAGGACGTGGAAACCACAAGTTTGCAGCCAGCTTAGCATCCATCATCCAGAATAAAGAAAAAATCATGGCATTATCTTTGCCTCATTTTCAATGCAGCCGACAAGAGCGATTTCACTGCTCCAGGCCAAGCAAACTACACACGATACGGGATTGCAGATAAAATATTGGGCTGCATTCAGAATTCACTTTCAATTTTAATGCGTTTGAGCTGGAGCTGGCAATTCATGGGGAAGGAAATAATAGAGCTGAGCACCATGGTTGGATGTGCTCAGTGCAGAGCCTGAAGGGCAAATGGCTCCACTCAGAGCTGCTCCTGCTCCCTCTGCTTCCCATGGAGCACAGGAGAGCTCCAGGGCTGGAGCCAGGCTGGGAGAGCCGGGAATGCTCCCCTGGAGAGGAGAAGGCTCCAGGGAGAGCTCAGAGCCCCTGGCAGGGCCTGAAGGGGCTCCAGGAGAGCTGGAGAGGGACTGGGGACAAGGGATGGAGGGACAGGACCCAGGGAATGGCTCCCAGTGCCAGAGGGCAGGGATGGGTGGGAGATTGGGAATTGGGAATTGCTGGCTGGGCTGGAATTGCCAGAGCAGCTGTGGCTGCCCCTGGATCCCTGGCAGTGCCCAAGGCCAGGTTGGACATTGGGGCACCCTGGGACAGTGGGAGGTGTCCCTGCCATGGCAGGGGTGGCACTGGGGGGGTTTAGGGTTCCTTTAACCCAAACCATTCTGGGATTTGATGAGTCTGTGATGGGGACCCTGTGTGGACAGGGGAGTACAAGAACCCCACCCCAATGGAGAGGCAGTAAGAAGTAGAATTTTTGGTTTAAAATCTTCAGGTTCTTGGAGCTCAGGCCAGTTCGGGATGTTTCTTCATGGAGAAGATGAACTGGTTCCTCCCAGAATGATTTGGATTGGAAGGAACTGAAAATCCCATTGAACTCCACCTCTCCCATTCCAGGGACACCTCCCACTGTCCCAGGCTGCTCCAAATCCCAGTGTCCAGCCTGGCCTTGGGCCCTGCCAGGCTGGAACAATGCTGGGATGGTGGAACAGCCATGGCATCCCCAGAGCTGGGAGGATCCCCCAGGCTGTCCCCATCAGCCCTGAGCTGGGATCCAGGCAGGCTCCTTTCCCTGCACACAGCCAGCCCCATGGCAGCCCCTTGATGGAGCTTTCCCTTTTTTTTTAATTGAGGTATTTCTCACGCCTGCTCACACACCTCTTCCAGAGCCCTGATATTTATCTAACATATTGAAAAATTATTTTAATTTTCAGGATTTTTTTCCCCCTCCCTCCCTCCCTGGCAACCTGGCAGAGATAACAAAGCCATGAACAAGCCTCATTCATTTCATGCATTTCTGAACATCATGGCAACCACTGTCAGAAAATTTAATCATGTTGCTTTCATAACATTTATTTTGCATATTCCCGCCATCGCTCCGTGGAGCGTGGCCGTGGCAAACACGACTTGCCTGAAGGCAAATGCAGGAGTAGCCCAGCACTGCATCCCCCGGTGGGACTGGGAGGGCCTGCAGGGATGGAAACGGGGATGAGAGTGGGGAAGGTTCCCTGCACCCTCCCCAGGCCCTGCCCTGCACTTCATTCCAGGCTCCTGGTGGTGAAGAGCTCGAATCTGCTTTTCCTGCTGCTGTGGGGAGAGAGCCTCGAAAGCATCATGGAATCATGGAATGGTTTGGGTCAAAGGGGCCTCAAATCCCCCCCAGTGCCACCCCTGCCATGGCAGGGACACCTCCCACTGTCCCAGGCTGCTCCAGCCCCAGCCTGTCCCACAGTCCCAGCCCAGCTGCCCCAAACCCCAAACCCCAACCCCAAACCCCAAACCCCGTCTGGAGAGCTCAGGGCTCCTGCCCAGCCACTGGAGTGGGTGTGGAGAGGGCTGGGTGGGATGGGAGCGCGTGGGAACCACTCCTCAGGCTCTGCCTTTCCTCCTAACAGCCACTAAAGCCTTCAGAGTCGGGAATAAAATGGCCAAGAAGTGGAGTGGCAGGGAAATGAGGCAGGCAGTGCAGGGAAATCCTCAACCCCTGTCATCTGTTACAGGACTGGGTGTCCTGCAGGGCCAGCAGGGCCCCAGAGCTGAGCACAGCTCCCACTGTGACAGCCAGGACAAAGGGACAGGCTGGGGACATCCTGAGGGCTCTCAGTGACCTGTGAGGACAATTGGCATCGAATTAGAATCAAACTCACAGACTGGTTTGGGTCAAAGGGACCTCAAATCCCACCCAGAGCCAGCCCTGCCATGGCAGGGACACCTCCCACTGTCCCAGGGTGCCCCAGTGTCCAACCTGGCCTTGGGCACTGCCAGGGATCCAGGGGCAGCCACAGCTGCTCTGGCAATTCCAGCCCAGCCAGCAATTCCCAATTCCCAATCTCCCATCCATCCCTGCCCTCTGGCACTGGGAGCCATTCCCTGGGTCCTGTCCCTCCATCCCTGTCTCTGCTGCTCTGAGCTGAGTCCTGTCCTGGAGCTGGTGGCTGTGGGTTCAGCTCTGGAGCTGCCCTGGGTTCCCAGCCAGCCTCCCTGCCCTGCAGTCAGCAGATAACACTGATGGAAACACTCTGTGCCTGCAGCTCCATCCGTGCACTGTCCCTGCTCAGCCCCACTGATAATTCCATCTGGAGGAGCCCCTGGAGCAGCCACCAGGAGCTGCAGGTGCCAGTCCTGACTCCCAGGGCGCTTTCCCTTCCAGACCATTCATGTGTTTGACATTTCCGAGTTCTCCGGCGCCACAGAATTTATTTCTGACTGGTTTCATGTAAATCAAATTGCTTGAGATTTCTGCCTTCAGATTATAAGTGATCACATTAAACCACAAAATGCTCTTGGCCACAGCGAGACTAAAAATGAGATTTTGTACAGTTGTTCTTTTTTGTTAAAGTCTTTCTTTTTTTTGTGAACAGACAACTTTGTCCTTCCCAAATCATTTGTCCACACGGTGTTTTGGTGAGATCCAGCGTGGAATGTGGCATCCAGCTCTGGAGAAAGCAGCATCAAAAGGACATGGAGCTGCTGGAGAGACTCCAGAGGAATCCATGGAATCCTGGAATCCTGCTCCAGGGCTGGAGCCAGGCTGGGAGAGCTGGGAATGCTCACCTGGAGAGGAGAAGGCTCCAGGGACAGCTCAGAGCCCCTGGCAGGGCCTGAAGGGGCTCCAGGAGAGCTGGAGAGGGACTGGGGACAAGGGATGGAGGGACAGGACACAGGGAATGGCTCCCAGTGCCAGAGGGCAGGGATGGATGGGAGATTGGGAATTGGGAATTGCTGGCTGGGCTGGAATTGCCAGAGCAGCTGTGGCTGCCCCTGGATCCCTGGCAGTGCCCAAGGCCAGGCTGGACACTGGGGCACCCTGGGACAGTGGGAGGTGTCCCTGCCATGGCAGGGGTGGCTCTGGGGGGGGGTTGAGGCCCCTTTAACCCAAATCCCAGGTTCTTTCCTGGTCTGGCACAGGGCACAGGGTCAGTGCTGAGGCTGCTCAGCCCCAGGGATGTCCCCAGGCCTGGGAAGGGCTTTGGGAGCTGCAGCTGAGGGGACAGGGCAGTCCTGAGCTCACAGCTGGGGGAGCTCCTCTGCTCAGACCCAGGAACAGCAGGAACAGCTGGATCCTTTCCTGTGATCCCGGTGGGATCCCCCAGTGCCCCCCGGAGAGCTCCCAGTGACACCAGTGCAGCCCTGGCTGCCCCAGTTCCCCTCAGGCGGCTCCAGCCCGGCTGAGCTGCTGCTCTTTCCTTTAATTAGGCAGGAGAACCTCTCCCTGAGCTGCAGGTAATTGGAGCAGCAGCCTGGGCACTCGGGAGCTCGGGGAGAATAAATGCAGGAGGCTAAATGAGCTCCAGCGTTTTTAAGTTGCAGAAGGGCAAAGGCAAAATAATAAAAACAAACCCAACAGCAGCAGCAACAAATATTCCCAGAGAGCTCTGTCTGCTGGAGGCAGGCAGGGAGGGAGGGGGAGGCTGGAGGAGGAGCAGGAATTCTGCATTCCCAGCCCAGCCCGGCCACAGCCAGGTCCCCAAATCCAGGATCTCCAGTGGACACCTGCAGGCACAGCCCGGGGCCCTCCTGCCCCTGGGCACATCTGGCCTGAGCCACAGCTGGAGTCAAAGCAATGGTCTGGATGGGTCTGAGTGCAGGGAACGCCTGGGTGTGGCACTGGGGGCCCGGGGCTGGGGACAGGGTGGCTCAGCTGGGGCTCTGCAGGGCTTCTCCAGCCCCAGGGACCCCGGGATTCTGCCTCGGTGCCCCCTCTCCCACAGCTCCTGGGGAGGATTCCAAGCAGCTGCTGCTCCTGTGGGTTTGCCATGGGGTTCCCAGGGGGGCACTGGAGCATCTCCCCAGGGCAGCAGGACCACGGGGACACTGAGGCCACCCCAGATCCATCCCGGGGGGGGGACAGAGCTGTGCCAGCCCCTGGCAGATCCCACAGCCTGCCCTGAGCCAGGAGTGGCAGCAGCTGAGTTTGGGGTGAGGTTCCAGCAGCCCTGCCCTTCCCAGAGCCACCCCAGCAGCAGGAGCAGGGCACTGGGAGGCAGGAGCAGCTGGAACCCTCTGCAGAGGAGCAGCAGAGCCAGGCAAACATGCACTGAGGATGGCACATCTTACCAGCACACACAGAGCACGGCTTTACCTTCCCTCATTAATATTTTGGGGGAAGAGAAACCCCGAGCACGGACCCTGAATGTTGAATCTCAGTCCTGCAGGGCTGAGACCCCTCCGGGGCAGAGCAGCCCCTCAGGGCCTGGCAGGGGGGGGGCTCGGGGGGCAGAGTCCCCTTTGTTTGTCCCCCAAACATTGAGGGTCTGTCGGGGGTACAGGCCAGGCAGGAGCAGCTGCTGGGCTTTGTTTGAGCCATTTCTTTGTGATTTCAGCGAGGCTGAACTGAAAGGGCCCAGGCTGGGTCCAGCTGTCAAAGATCACAATGGGTTTTTCCCTTAATCAGGCTCTTGCAGCAGCACAGTTTAATTATTGCCATGGCTGCTTTCCCTGCAGGCAAAGAAATCCCACAATGGTTTGGGTAAAGTCACCTTAAATCCCACCCAGTGCCACCCCTGCCATGGCAGGGACACCTCCCACTGTCCCAGGGTGCCCCAGTGTCCAACCTGGCCTTGGGCACTGCCAGGGATCCAGGGGCAGCCACAGCTGCTCTGGCAATTCCAGCCCCTCCCTGTGCTAATCCCACATCCTCTGGACAGAGACAGAGCTCTCCCAGGATTTCCTGGGAAGCTGGGAGAAAGCTCAGAGAAAGCTCAGAGAAAGAATTAAAACAATTCTTATCCCAATCTCTGCCCCTGGCAGCAATCTCTGTCTGTCACAGATGTTCACAAGGAGTTGTCCCTTCTTGACCAACAGGTGAGAGAAGATCCCCAAAGGCCAATCAGCTCTTAGGTCCAGCATTGTTTCTCTTAAGAACTATGGGTTTCTAATAATAAAGTGCTTTTCATGGCTGCTGCTGCTGGAGTCTCTGTGTCACCTCTGTCTGTCCCCGAGACCCCTGTGGTGACACCTCCCCACCCTCCCAGCCAGCAATTCCTCCCCAATATCCCACCTAAATCTCCCTTCCTTCATCTCAAACCCACTCCCCCAGCCCTGTCACTGTTCTCCTCACAGAATTTCCCTCTCCAGCCATGGCAAGGTGCTTTCATGACTTCCAAGCCCACCAAGAAGCTTTGATACCCGAGCTGAGCCACAAAGAGCCATCAGGGCGAGCAGGCAGATTGCTTTTGTTCTCCTTTCCTGCAGATTTCCCCCAGAACAGACAGAAGCAGTGACACTGATTACTTGTTACATCATTAATATTTAACAGCTTGCCATAATAAAATATTTAAACTCAAATATATTGATTTTTAGCACGTTAATACAGTTGCAGCACAAACAGGATTAGCAAGGTCTCATATGCAGAACTTTAATTAAATCCATAAACCACACTTTTTTAATAAGCTCTCACACAAAAGTTAACTTCAAATAAATGCTTTAGAATGGGCAGGGAGGCTCTGCAGGAGCCAGAGAGGTTTTCTGGACCCCAGCAGGTCCCACACTTCCTGACAGGAATTCCTGCCCTCCTGGGAACCCCAGCTGGCACCTTCACCTGCTCCCAGCTACCTCAATGCTGTCTTCAAGGAAGAAATAAGAATTTTATCCAGAAATAACAACAGTTTGGCAGAGATGGGCTTGAAGGTGCTCCCAGCCCAACCCAGTCTGGGATTTTGTGGTTCCCCAGCACAGGGAATGGGGCTGGAGAGCTCAGGGTCACCTTCCATGGCCAGGGCAGGAGCTCTGGGGTTTGTGCTCCACCACCTCCAGGGACAGCCCAGCTCCCATCCCACCACTGCCCTGGCAGTGAAAATACCCATAAATATCCTTTTCTGCCTTTGCTGGAGGCTTTTCTGTGCTGCTCCCAGCTGTGGATCTCAGACACAAAGGCAGCAGGCAGGTGGTGGGAGCCACACTCAAATTAAACCATGCAGCTTTTGGGGGCAAAAAGGCAATTTTAGCACCCTGTGACAGCACCTGTGGCCTGAGGGACACACAGAGGTCACAGAAAAAGGTCAGGACCTTTTCCCTCAGTCCTGTTCCATCAATCCAAGCTGCCAAGGGACCTTCCCAAGAAGTTTTCCATCAAGCCTCATCCCTGAAATCCTTGGCTCTTACCAGTGCCTGTGCTGGGAGAGTGTCAGAGTGTCCTGCAGGAGCTGAATCCCAATCACACCAGGAGGGAGCTGAGGAGGAGGGAGCTACCCAGCTAAGTGACCATGGTCCTGGAGAGCCAGGGCATGGCCAGGAAGGAGCCAGTTTGTTTGCCATGAATGCCAGTTCCAGAGCCAGCCAATCTCCCTCCCTGCCTGCCCTCGCAGGGAGCACCTGGAGAGGGGATCCCAGCCTGGGGACATCAGGAACAGCCCAGCCTGTCCCCACCACCCTTCCCAATGTTATCCCTCTTTTCAAGTCCATCCTGAGCGCTGCCACAGCTTTTTACAGAAGGGTGGATCCAGGTGGGGATCGGGCTCTGGGCACATGGAACAAGGACAGGACAAGGGAGAAAAGCCTCAAGTTGACCCAGGGGATGTTTAGATGGGATATTGGGGAAATTCTTCATGAAAACCTTGTCCAGTCCATGGTGGGTGAGGTGAACACCTCAAATCCCTGAACTCCTGCCTCACCTCTCACCAGCACTGCACCAGAAATAGTATTTCTACATTTCAGTTTGCATTTTCCAGTTGTTTATTTTTTTTCTAATAAAACAAAACAGTGGGGGAAAATGACCTTTTCAGGTTTTAGATGTTCTGGAAAGGGGAAAAAAAACCCAGCTAAGTGATTCTGCTTTAAAAGCCATTAAAATGTTCCAATGGAGGAAGCTCGGGGATCTGTAATTATTACCAGTGGCAGGGGTTATTTTTCCTGCTCTTGTTAGAACCTTCCTCACAACTAACAGCCTCCTTCCTGCCAAAGGAGACCCCCTGCAAGCCCTCAGGGTTTGCTGTGAGGAGATTCAGATCCTGCAGCTGAAAGGGGAGCCAGTGCCCAAATTCCTGAGGGGCACAGGCAGCCTCCAGCCCTGGGTGCCCCTGCCAGGAGGGGGAGAGGCTCAGCTGGTGGGACCCCAATCACCCAGCACCACCCCAGGCAGGGATTTCAGGGTTTTCCCATAGTTTTCATGGTTTTTCCCATCACTTTTCCTCCAGGATAGCAGGAATTCCTGCTGGACCCTAAGCCAGCAGCTCCCATGGGAGCATTGCCAGGAAAGCCCTGCCTGCTGAACCTGCTGGTGACCACTGCAAATCCTAATCCCTGCTGCAGCCAGCCCTGTGCAGCTCCCTGCCAGCCCTGGGATGGCAAATCCCAAATAACCTCTTCCCTAAAGCTGTTTAAAACAGGCAGGGACAGTCAGGTGCTGCTGAAAATGCCTTTTCATCTCCCAGCACTTGTGGCTGTGCAAATCCCTTCCCAGTGCTCAGCTGTGAAATTGTAAATCTGCTTGGGCTGGGCTTAAGGGGATCAGGATTGTTACTGGAACTCCTGGGAGACCCTGCAGGTAAATCCTGGCTCCTCGTTAGCAGCCAGTGTCATCAGTCTGGGATCCAGGCCATGGATCTGCTCCATCAATGTGGGATCCAGGCTGTGGATCTGCTCCATCAGTCCAGGGTAAAGGCCATGGATCTCCTTCCTTGGTTCTGCTCCATCCATCTGGGTTCCATACCATGGACCTTTTTTCCTCAGTCCTGCTCCATAAATCCAGGGCCCATGGTCATGGAACTCCTTCCCTGGTCCCATTCCACCATTCCCAGGTCCATCCCATGGATCCCATTCCCCGTTTCCCCTCTGTCATTCCCAGTTCCATCCCACAGATCCCATTCCCCGTTTCCCCTCAGTCATTCCCAGTTCCATCCCACAGATCCCATTCCCCGTTTCCCCTCTGTCATTCCCAGTTCCATCCCATGGATCCCATTCCCCATTTCCCTTCCATCAATCCCAGGTCCATCCCATGGATCTCCTTCCCCATTTCCCCTCAGTCATTCCCAGTTCCATCCCATGGATCCCATTCCCCATTTCCCCTCCACCATTCCCAGGTCCATCCCGTGGATCCCATTCCCCGTTTCCCCTCTGTCATTCCCAGTTCCATCCCACAGATCCCATTCCCCGTTTCCCCTCAGTCATTCCCAGTTCCATCCCACGGATCCCATTCCCGGCCCCCTCGCACGGGCAGTGTGGCTGAGCCCCCGCTCGGGGCCGAGAGCGAGCCGAGGCTCCTTTCCCTCCCGGGGGGATGTGCGGGATGTGCGGGATGTGCGGGATGTGTGGGATGCGCGGGATGTGCGGGATGTGTGGGATGTGTTGGATGTGCGGGATGTGCGGGATGTGTGGGATGTGCGGGATGCGCGGGATGTGTGGGATGTGTGGGATGTGTGGGATGTGCGGGATGTGCGGGATGTG